>CM065816.1:146753333-147163190 GCA_033398695.1 Orobanche coerulescens
TTCTTTTAAGGAGGGTAGAATGTAATACCCGTAATTTCGATTTCCGGTAATTTCTTTTTTTTCGGCGGAAGTCTGTTTTGACGACTCGCGCATGACCGTTTCGTCATTCTGGGAATGATTAATTCTACACTTTTTGACATCCGAGTTCGTTTCGGTGTCGTTTTGTTGATTTCCGTGCTTTTTAGCGACTTTTCCGCACTTGAGTTCGATTCTTGCGAATATCGTTCGAAACTGCTGTTTCGAGTTTCCCGTAAGTCCGTTTAACTTTGTTAGACGTGTTGTGAACTTCGGTTTGGTTATTCAATCACGTATCGTTATTTTCGGGCGTTTTGGGCCATTTTGTAATTTACCCAAAGTTATGGGTATCCGTATCTGTAATTGTTGTCTCGACCCGTTTCTTGGTCGCGTATGATTAATTATTGTATTATGTTTTCATTTCGGGTCGATGATGTTGTCCGCGAGCTTTTCGTCGTATTCGTTCCGTACGTTTTCGGAAATCGAGTCGTCGGGTCATGACGCCTGAGCTCTGGCCGGACAGGTGCGGCCGGCACGGTCGGAAGTGCTGGGCACTGGCCGGGCAAGCACGGCAGGAACCGGCGTAGCGCACGCTATGGCCGGAAGGCTGCGCGCGCTAACCGGCAGATGTAGCGCACACTCAGCTAGCCAGACGTCTGTGCTCAGAGAGCGGTAAAGCGATGAGGCTCTGGACTCGTGGATCGGCGGTTAGCGCACGCTCTTGCCGGGCATTGTCTGCCTTCTGACCGTGAGTAGCGCGCGCTACGGCCGGAAGGCTGCGCATGCTACCTGGCCAAGTCAGTAGGACAGTGGGGCCTCTGGATTGCGGCCTGGGCCGATAGCGCACGCTAGCTCGGCAGCCTAGCGCACGCTAGTCCGGCCCAGTATAAATGTGGCAGAGCAGCCTCATTTTCACTCGTTTTTCATTTCCTTTCTTTTCGATCCGCGGCTGGAGCTTCGGAGGAGGCGAAGCCACGTTGTTGAACAACAAATCCATGAAGTCTTGGAGTTCATATCATCAATTGTCAATCATATATCATCCTTTGATCCAAATAATCTAGGTAATCTCACCTTAGAACCCTAGTTTCGTGAATTTTGGGGTTTTTGCATTTTTGTCCGATTCGTTTCGTGTTGTTGATTAATTCATGATGGGTATGATTAATCTTGGTAGTATTCTTGTGTTTAACATCATTTAATCCATTGTTCTTCGTCGAATCGAAGTATATTTCTTGATTTCCTTCGAATCGACTTTTTGGGGGATTTGTTCTCGATCTCATTTTCCATCCGTTTTTGTTGGATAGATTGTTGTTAAATGATGTTTTTAAACATATTATATGGATTGTATATCCATATTTCGACTTGGAATTCCGTTTTCGTATTTTGTCGGGACGAATCGTGTTCTTGGCCGTTTTGGGGAAAAAACTTGAACTTTCGTCATTCGTTCTTTGAATTCAACGGCTTTGAGTCGTGTTATGAAATTCATTTCATTGTTGTTAATGTCCTTCGTAGTTTATGACCGCGAGTTGGCGATCGGTGGAGTCGGCGGGTTCGTAGTCGGTTCGTGTCAACCTACTTCGGTCGATTCTCCGCGTTGTTCTTATTCGAGGCAAGTACCTTGCCCATACTATTCTTGTTTTATGGATATGATAATTAGTGATCGTCTAAATGTGGTTGTTTGGTCGTTTAATTGAACTTTAAAAAGATTCGGTTTAGCCTTGTTAAAGGCTTGCTTTCAAAACGCGTGTGTTTTGTGAATGGTGTGGTTTGTGAATAACTATATGAATTCTATGGATATGTTTGGTGTTGATGTTGCACTTGGTATTGCATGTGTACGTATATTATTTCATTTCGGTGCGTTGTGGATTGACGTGGTGTTTTGCTAAGTGTTTGATGCCTCTGGGCGAATTATTTGAATATCCTTGATGTGATATGTTATTTGTGAATGTGTGGATATGGTTGAAGGTCTACGGTGACACATGACACGTGATCATGTGGTCAGGATGCAACAAGTGATTGATCCAACCGTGAGAGCCTGAGATAATCTACGGTGGCACATGGCATGCGATCATGTGGCCAGGATGCAACAACCGATTGATCCAACCGTGAGATGTGTGTGATTTGTTTCGCTAGCCAGCTTGGGAGGGTCCTTCGAGGCCTCGGATGGGATGTCTGTGGTGGCGTCCCGGTCCTAGGCGATGCGCTTGCGTGATTATGTTTCGTTGATTTTATGTCCGTTAGGACACGTGATGTTGGGCTCTGACCCTGTAAATTGTTGGTGGTTTTCTATTTGAGAAAACAAAACCTTTGGGCTCTGACCCCTGTTGATTTTGGTAAGATAAGGATCTGATAATTCTAATTTGTTTTCTATTAAAACTCCCGAGGGTATTTTAAACCATTTTGCAAACCATTCTTGTTATTTGTGATCTTTCGGATTTGGAAAGTTTTACTCAAACTCTTGCCTTGGGAAGTATTCGTTTCGTTGTATTTTAATCTTTGAGGATTTCTGATTATTGTTATTCTTGGAACTTGAATTGTATGGCTCGTATTTTTGCACTTGTACTTGCACTAGCAAAACAGTGGAGTTTTGCTAACCCCCGAGTATTCGGGGGGTGGATGTCTATTTTTGCATTCAGGTTTTGGAGCATAGCACAGGGTCGGCACGAAGGATGATGAAAGATGAACGATACTAATCACACGAGGATCCGTTGATGTCGTATTGGTCTAGTTGTATTTTCTTTTCCGCTGATGTATCTTTTCCCCGTTGTACGGGAGTTTATTGTATTTTGACCCCTGCGTGGGTATGTGTTTGGAATCGAGTTGTATGTTATTATTGAAAAACCAAATCGGTCTACTGAGTCATTTTAGCCTTAAAGGCGATGTTTAGATGTTTGATTTTAGTTATCCGCCTGGTAGATCCTCGAGGAGAGGGTCTACGGCATGTAATATCCCTGAGTGGATTGGGGGTGTTACATAAATGGAATCGGAGCTTAGGTTGTGGAAACTTAGGCTGTCGGGTCAGTGGTGTCTGTTGAGTTTTGTCTCGTCGGATTTTATCTGACTGAGTCATGTCGCGACGCGTCGTCTGAGTTTTGTTGGTCGTCATTAGTATCGTGGGGCGATCATCATCTTCGTACGACCTGTGGATGTAAGTCTCCCTTCTTTGTGTTGTGCCTCGTGTGACATGAGCTATTGGTATGATTTATTTGCTAAGTGACGGAATCCTCTTATGGATTTTGATTTCTTGATATGTGGTTATTTGACCCTCATATTTCGTTCATGTGTGGAGTAGTGTTGCTGGATTGTGCATGTTTGACTTTATTTCTTTTATCCGCTGCGTGAGTTCTTTTGTAATGGCTTTCGGTATTTTACCGACTGAGTTTTATTTCAAAAATCGATTCCATTAACCGAGTTTTTGTTATTATGGTCTTGATCATTTTAGCGAAATTCTTATGACGGTATTTAACATGTTGTAAATGGCTTTTGTAAGTTTTTGAAACATTACCGTCATCGGCCTTTTTGGCGTTCTTGTAAATGGTTTTTAGCCTGGTGGGTTCCGACGCGGGATCCACGGCGCTATAAAGTTTTGTGTAATTACCTGAAATTTTTGGGCATTCTAGCCCATTGAATTATCCTTGAAAACCTTGAGTATCTTAGAAAATAAATTTCGAGACGTACTTTTAAAATGAATTATTTTCTCGTGGTACATCCAAGGTGCCACAATATGTTTCAAAATTCTTCTACCTCGAGGACCAAAATGTTTTGAGATATTTTCAATTTTTTAGAAACACTTTTATTTAGACCCGAGGGTCGAATATTCTGAAAGTTTTTACTAAGAGAAAGTGTCCTCATTTTTATCTAATGTGAAATGGTTCTCCAAAGTCTCGATAACGATGTCTCACGTTTGTACTTTTTTTGAAAGGTGATACTCAAGATCAACCGGTGTTCTTCTAAATTATTTTCATAATGAGGTTTTCGTTTTTAAAACCTATCCATTCCCGTTTGAGGGCTGGGTAGGTATGTATGATGTCGCATTGTCATTATGATGTTTGCTCTCGAGTATGATCGAATCGGCAGTGTGAGCGTTGAGTCGTTTTCCACACATTTGTTGTGTTAGCCCCCTGTGAGAGGTGGGATGTTGGTATTGAATATTGTCGCCTCGTAGTGATTTCTGCGTTGTCGTGCATGTGCGAGCTGTTAGAGCTTGATTTGGTATGACCGTGTACATCGGTGATGGTTCTGTTATGTGTCGATTGTTTAGTGTCTTGTTACCTTGCTCCGGTTTTTGTGAATTTCGTGGATGAGGTCGGAGGTAATACCCGTACTATTTTGACTTCTGTATTTCTCCAGTCTATCGATTCGCTCATGTTCATTGATACCTTATGAACTTGTTCTGTATTTCGGTTTCATCGTCCGAACGAACTATGATCTTGTTGTGGGTTGATCTGGTTATCGCTGTGACTTTTCCGAATTTGGTTCGATTTTTGTGAACCTTGTTCGGAGGTAACATCTTTTGGTTCTACTAATTCTTTTATTCGAAGTGGATCGGATTTGTAACTCCTGTGTTTTCGACTCTGTCGACTCGTTTATGCTCGTTAACATTTTCTGAACTTTCCCTATCCCTTGCTTTTGTTGATCGAACGAGGGTGGTATTGTTTCGGGATAACTCGTTTGTCGTTGTGACTTTTCAATCGCTATTCCCTTTCCTGTGGATATTATGGGAATGCATATCTCGTTGTTCTCACTAGATCATCCTGGGAGTTGTTGTTTGAATTTCATTATCCTTCGTGTTTCGGACATGATTGTTCGATTTTTGTTGTCTCGATCGTTTGTTTGTTCGATTTTCGTTCTCGTTTCGTGATTGTTGAGCGTTCAGGCTCCTTCGTAATTCCCTTAAGTTCCGGAAATTAGTCTCGTTTTCGATCTTCCAACCCTTAGGCGGTGGAATTCCGTATTTGTTCAGCGTTTGGCTCGTGTTTTGATTGATGAACTGTTGGGTTGGTCAATCGTATTGATTTTCGTTCGTGTGTCTGGTGTTCGGATAATCGACTTGATTGTACCATCTGTTTGATGACGCTTGTCACTTGTTGGTTTTATTATGTTTCTACCGGTGGCGTTGTGTTGGTCATCGTGGAGCGTGTTTTCATGCCGTATGTCTCTTTGCGTTTCTCGCAGCGTTTCGCCGTCGGGCGCGAGTTTTCTTTTTTGCGTATCTCGTCGAGGTTTCCTGGCAGGGGATATTGCTTCTCCCTACTTGTTTTAAGTTTCGGGACGAAACTTCTTTTAAGGAGGGTAGAATGTAATACACGTAATTTCGATTTCCGTTAATTTCATTTTTTTCGGCGGAAGTCCGTTTTGATGACTCGCGCATAACCGTTTCGTCATTCTGGGAATGATTAATTCTACACGTTTTGACATCGAGTTCGTTTCGGTGTCGTTTTGTTGAGTTCCGTGCTTTTTAGCGACTTTTCCGCACTTGAGTTCGATTCTTGCGAATATCGTTGGCTAACATTTGAGTTTCGTAAGTCCGTTTAACTTTGTTAGACGTGTTGTGAACTTCGGTTTGGTTATTCGATCACGTATCGTGATTTTCGGGCGTTTTGGGCCATTTTGTAATTTACCCAAAGTTATGGGTATCCGTATCTGTAATTGTTGTCTCGACCCGTTTCTTGGTCGCATATGATTAATTATTGTATTATGTTTTCATTTCGGGTCGATGATGTTGTCCGCGAGCTTTTCGTCGTGTTCGTTCCGTACGTTTTCGGAAATCGAGTCGTCGGGTCATGACGCTTGAGCACTGGTCGGACAGGTGCGGCCGGCACGGTCGGAAGTGCTGGGCAAGCACGGAAGGAACCGGCGTAGCGCACGCTACGACCGGAAGGTTGCGCGCGCTAACCGGCAGATGTAGCGCACGCTATCAGGCAGCCCGTCTGTGCTCAGGCAGGCGGTAAGGCGATGAGGCTCTGGACTGCAGTGGATCGCGATTAGCGCACGCTCTTGTCGGGCATTGCCTGCCTTCGACGGCCGTGAGTAGCGCGCGCTCGGCCGGATAGCTGCGCCACGCTACTGGCAAGTCGGTAGGGCAGTGGGGGCTCTCGATTGCGGCACAGGCGATAGCGCCACGCTAGCTCGGCGACTAGCGCACACTAGTCGGTCAGTATAAATGTGGCGGAAGCGACCTCATTTTCACTCGTTTTCATTTCCTTTCTTTTCGATCCATGGTGGAGCTTTGGAGGAGGCGAAGCCATGTTGTTGAACAACAAATCCATGAAGTCTTGGAGTTCATATCATCAATTGTCAATCCTATATCATCCTTTGATCCAGTGAATCAAGGTAATCTCACCTTAGAACCCTAATTTCGTGAATTTTGGGGTTTTTACATTTTTGTCCGATTCGTTCCGTGTTGTTGATTAATTCATGATGGGTATGATTAATCTTGGTATTACTCTTGTGTTTAACATCATTTAATCCATTGTTCTTCGTCGAATCGAAGTATATTTCTTGATTTCCTTCGAATCGACTTTTTGGGGGATTTGTTCTCGATCTCGTTTTCCATCCGTTTTTGTTGGATAGATTGTGAATGATGTTGTTAAACATATTCTATGGATTGTATATCCATATTTCGACTTGGAATTCCGTTTTCGTATTTTGTCGGGACGAATCGTGTTCTTGGCCGTTTCGGGAAAAACACTTGAACTTTCGTCATTCGTTATTTGAATTCAACGGCTTTGAGTCGTGTTATGGAATTCATTTCATTGTTGTTATTGTCCTTCGTAGTTTATGACCGCGAGTTGGCGATCGGTGGAGTCGGCGGGTTCATAGTCGGTTCGTGTCAACCTACTTCGGTCGATTCTCCGCGTTGTTCTTATTCGAGGCAAGTACCTTGCCCATACTATTCTTATTTTATGGATATGATAATTAGTGATCGTCTAAATGTGGTTGTTTGGTCGTTTGAATTGAACTTTCAAAAGATTCGATTTAGCCTTGTTAAAGGCTTGCTTTCAAAACGCATGTGTTTTGTGAATGGTGTGGTTTGTGATAACTATGTGAATTCTATGGATATGTTTGGTGTTGATGTTGCACTTGGTACTGCGTGTGGATGTATATTATTTCATTTCGGCGCGTTGTGGATTGACGTGGTGTTTTGCTAAGTGTTTGATGCCTCTGGGCGAATTATTTGAATATCCTTGATGTGATATGTTATTTGTGAATGTGTGGATATGGTTGAAGGTCTACGGTGACACATGGCACGTGATCATGTGGTCAGGATGCAACAAGTGATTGATCCAACCGTGAGAGCCTGAGATAATCTACGGTGGCACATGGCATGCGATCATGTGGCCAGGATGCAACAACCGATTGATCCAACCGTGAGATGTGTGTGATTTGTTTCGCTAGCCAGCTCGGGAGGGTCCTTCGAGGCCTCGGGTGGGATGTCTGTGGTGGCGTCCCGGTCCTAGGCGATGCGCGTGCATGATTATGTTTCGTTGATTTTATGTCCGTTGAGAACACTTGATGTTGAGCTCTGACCCTGTAAATTGTTGGTGGTTTTCTATTTGTGAAAACAAAACCTTTGGGCTGTGACCCGTGTTGACTTTGGTAAGATAAGGATTTGATAATCCTAATTTGTTTTCTATTAAAACTCCCGAGGGTATTTTAAACCATTTTGCAAACCGTTCTCGTTATTTGTGATCTTTCAGATTTGGAAAGTTTTACTCAAACTCTTGCCTCGGGAAGTATTCGTTTCGTTGTATTTTAATCTTTGAGGATTTCTGATTATTGTTATTCTTGGAACTTGAAATGTATGGCTCGTATTTTGCACTTGTACTTGCACTAGCAAAACAGTGGAGTTTTGCTAACCCCCGAGTATTCGGGGGGTGGATGTCTATTTTTGCATTCAGGTTTTGGAGCATAGCACAGGGTCGGCACGAAGGATGATGAAAGATGAACGATACTAATCACACGAGGATCCATTGATGTCGTATTGGTCTAGTTGTATTTTATTTTCCGCTGCAGTATCTTTTCCCCGTTGTACGGGAGTTTATTGTATTTTGACCCCTGCGTGGGTATGTGTTTGGAATCGAGTTGTATGTTAATATTGAAAGACCAAATCGGTCTACTGAGTCATTTTAGCCTTAAAGGCGATGTTTAGATATTTGATTCTAGTTATCAGCCTGGTAGATCCTCGAGGAGAGCGTCTACGGCGTGTAATATCCCTGAGTGGATTGGGGGTGTTACATCTTGCACCTCACCATTACTCAATTTTCTAACATAATGCGTATAAGAAAAATGCCTTGATAAATTATCCAAAGGAAACACAAGATTCATTTCTCTTATAGGCCCCTTTTCGACTAATATATCACGTGCATTATTATCAATGTTATCCCAATTTATTGGATCATATATATCTAATGGGGGAATAAATGGTCCATCATTGTCTCTATGTTCATCATTTGACATATCGATATTACTAGTATTTTCATGGTCACTCAAGTGATCTACCTTCTCACTAATAGATTCAATTTCAGGAGACACATCCATATTATTTATATTTGAATTTTCGGTCTTTTCAATAGAATTTGTGCTCTTAACAAAAATTTATTAATAGCACTTTGTTTGTGATTTAATTAGTGCTTCTACTCTTTTTCTTTTTTTTCTTTTCTCACTTCGGAAAGATGTTTTACGGGCAACATATTTAAAACTCAAACGTCAAACCACAAGACTTAATAGAAAAAAGATATAAAGGAATAACAAAACCTGGATTTTTGATGAATTGGTGATTGGAATGTCAAATGAGTTTATGCTATATTCGAATTCCCAATTCCCAAATAGTATGCACTTTGACAACCTGCAGGAATAAAAAATCACAACAAATTGAAATTAATAATCTAACAATTATCAAATTAATAATATTAAAAACTGAAAATTTTAATTACAATATTGTAGAAACTGACAAATTGTACATTATCAAAAATTATGACAAATAGATTTATCGGTGGCCTTGTGACAGTCGGTCTGAGAAACTATGAAGTAGGAAGTAGAAAATTATAAATAGTTAAATTTCTTTCACACACTTTCACTTTGAAGAATTGCATTTGATTATCGGCAATAGTATTATTGAAGAAGAAGAAGAAAAATTCAGCCGAAGAATGAAAAAAAAGTAAACTGATTTCTTCTATTTAATCTCATGATTTCTAACGTTTTGATTTTTAAAATCCTAACAGTATACATATTTTGAGAATAGATTTTTGGTTGCAGAGTTGGGCGGCGGAATTGAAGGATGATTGATGAAGAGACAAAATAGAAGTTGAAGGGGGTGTTGAACTCTGTGCAATTAATATATATATTTAGTCGATGTTTAATAGTTTTTTTTTCAATTAAATCGGGGGGCCCAAATAAAAAGAAACGTGCGCCGCCTGTTATTATCCCTAAACATTTCGCAAGGAAAAAAAGTGCATATCCCTAAACATTTCGCTGGAAAAAAAAGTGTTACGGCTGGGATTTGAACACTCCACCAATGGAAAGAAGAACAAGCACTTCACCGTTGGACTAACTCTGGATGATACATGAACTATCAATAATAACATATATATATATAAAACAGAATACTTAAAAATTTTGGGCCCTCCAAATTTTGAGGCCCGGGGCCGTCACCCAGGCCTGCCCGCCCTCAGGGCCGGGCCTGACATTGACAACCTCCACATGTGTCAGCATCTCAATTCCAACTAGATATTTCTGCTGCATGCCTGCCTCTCAGTTCCAATGCTCCAGCAGCCTCTGCTGTAGAATACTGCAATGGAATCCACACCCATGATCTCCCCTGATACCAACTATGGTCCCCACCATTATGAAGAATGTCCTTCCTATACCAACATGAATCTTTTCTAGCATGCTTTTTCCTCACTCACGTGCACCTGAAGAGACTTCTCAGGGGGTTACCACATAACTACTCCAAATTCATATGTATATATACAAAACTTCAAGAAGTGGTTGGAGGTTTTTCAAGCGTTGCTTGAGGTTAATGTGGTTTTTCTGCCACATTCCATTGTACTTAAACTTTTTTGTGATTAATATATTTTACCAGGGTGAATCCCTTTTACCCAAAAAAAAACTTCAAGAAGATAGAGACTTACATCCCGAGGTCATATTAATGTTGGCAACCCAACAATACTAGTCCTGACTGACTTACTAATATGACTCCACATGTCTTACCATGACTTGATAGCTCAGGTTTCCACAACCTAAGGTCTGATACCATATTGCGTAACACCCCAAATTATTAATGGTTGTGAAAAAACCTTTAACGGACTAAAAGTGTGGTACATCAAAATCAAAACTAACCAAGAAAACCATATACAGAAAGATAATACATACAATCATAAAAAGTGATTGTACAAACACAATTGAACTAAAATGATGAACGAAAGTTTTAGCAGGCAAATATCCTCGAAATCGAGCGCTTTGGCTAATCTTTTTCATCCTTCGATTATAATTGGTGGGTCCTCCACCATGGCCGACACTGGTCTATCTCCATCCGATATTGCCCTGCCTTCACGTCAACAATTGAACCTCCAACAACCCCCTTGCGTGATTATGTTTCGTTGATTTTATGTCCGTTGAGGACACGTGATGTTGGGCTCTAACCCTGTAAATTGTTGGTGGTTTTCTATTTGCGAAAACAAAACCTTTGGGCTGTGACCCCTGTTGATTTTGGTAAGATAAGGATTTGATAATTCTAATTTGTTTTCTATTAAAACTCCCGAGGGTATTTTAAACCATTTTGCAAACCGTTCTCGTTATTTTTGATCTTTCGGATTTGGAAAGTTTTACTCAAACTCTTGCCTCGGGAAGTATTCGTTTCGTTGTATTTTAATCTTTGAGGATTT
Organism: Orobanche coerulescens; assembly: GCA_033398695.1. NCBI lineage: Eukaryota > Viridiplantae > Streptophyta > Magnoliopsida > Lamiales > Orobanchaceae > Orobanche > Orobanche coerulescens. The sequence continues at coordinate 146,764,232 of CM065816.1, forward strand.
CTAATTATTGTTATTCTTGGAACTTGAATTGTATGGCTCGTATTTTTGCACTTGTACTTGCACTAGCAAAACAGTGGAGTTTTGCTAACCCCCGAGTATTCGGGGGGTGGATGTCTATTTTTGCATTCAGGTTTTGGAGCATAGCACAGGGTCGGCACGAAGGATGATGAAAGATGAACGATACTAATCACACGAGGATCAGTTGATGTCGTATTGGTCTAGTTGTATTTTCTTTTCCACTGCAGTATCTTTTCCCCGTTGTATGGGAGTTTATTGTACTTTGACCCCTGCGTGGGTATGTGTTTGGAATCGAGTTGTATGTTATTATTGAAAGACCAAATCGGTCTACTTAGTCATTTTAGCCTTAAAGGCGATGTTTAGATGTTTGATTTTAGTTATCAGCCTGGTAGATCCTCGAGGAGAGGGTCTACGGCGTGTAATATCCCTGAGTGGATTGGGGGTGTTACATAAATGGTATCGGATCTTTGATTGTGGAAACCTAGGTTGTCGGGTCAGTGGTGTCTGTTGAGTTTTGTCTCGTCGGATTTTGTCTGACTGAGTCGTGTCGCGACGCGTCGTCTGAGTTTTGTTGGTCGTGATTAGTATCGTGGGGCGATCATTATCTTCGTGCGACCTGTGGATGTAAGTCTCCCTTCTTTGTGTTGTGCCTCGTGTGACACGAGATATTGGTATGATTTATTTGCTAAGTGACGGAATCCTCTTATGGATTTTGATTTCTTGATATGTGGTTATTTGACCCTCATATTTCGTTCATGTGTGGAGTAGTGTTGCTGGATTGTGCATGTTTGACTTTATTTCTTTTATCCGCTGCATGAGTTCTTTTGTAATGGCTTTCGGTATTTTACCGACTGAGTTTTATTTCGAAAATCGATTCCATTAACTGAGTTTTTGATATTATGGTCTTGATCATTTTAGCGAAATTCTTATGACGGTATTTAACATGTTGTAAATGGCTTTTGTAAGTTTTTGAAACATTACCGTCATCGGCCTTTTTGGCGTTTTTGTAAATGGTTTTTAGCCTGGTGGGTTCCGACGCGGGATCCACGGCGCTATAAAGTTTTGTGTAATTACCTGAAATTTTTGGGCATTCTAGCCCATTGAATTATCCTTGAAAACCTTGAGTATCTTAGAAAATAAATTTCGAGACGTACTTTTAAAATGAATTATTTTCTCGTGGTACATCCAAGGTGCCACAATATGTTTCAAAATTCTTCTACCTCGAGGACCAAAATGTTTTGAGATATTTTCAATGTTTTAGAAACACTTTTATTTAGACCCGAGGGTCGAATATTCTGAAAGTTTTTACTAAGAGAAAGTGTCCTCATTTTTATCTAATGTGAAATGGTTCTCCAAAGTCTCGATAACGATGTCTCACGTTTGTACTTTTTTTGAAAGGTGATACTCAAGATCAACCGGTGTTCTTCTAAATTATTTTCATAATGAGGTTTTCGTTTTTAAAACCTATCCATTCCCGTTTGAAGGCTGGGTAGGTATGTATGATGTCGCATTGTCATTATGATGTTTGCTCCCGAGTATGATCGAATCGGCGGTGTGAGCGTTGAGTCGTTTTCCACACATTTGTTGTGTTAGCCCCCTGTGAGAGGTGGGATGTTGGTATTGAATATTGTCGCCTCGTAGTGATTTCTGCGTTGTCGCGCATGTGCGAGCTGTTAGAGCTTGGTTTGGTATGAACGTGTACATCGGTGATGGTTCCGTTATGTGTCGGTTGTTTAGTGTCTTGTTACCTTGCTCCGATTTTTGTGAATTTCGTGGACGAGGTCGGAGGTAATACCCGTACTATTTTGACTTCTGTATTTCCTCTTTCTCCAGTCTATCGATTCGCTCATGTTCATTGATACCTTATGAACTTGTTCTGTATTTCGGTTTCATCGTCCGAACGAACTATGATCTTGTTGTGGGTAGATCTGGTTATCGCTGTGACTTTTCCGAATTTGGTTCGATTTTTGTGAACCTTGTTCGGAAGTAACATCTTTTGGTTCTACTAATTCTTTTATTCGAAGTGGATCGGATTTGGAACTCCTGTGTTTTTTACTCTGTCGACTCGTTTATGCTCGTTAACATTTTCTGAACTTTCCCTATCCCTTGCTTTTGTTGATCGAACGAGGGTGGTATTGTTTCGGGATAACTCATTTGTCGTTGTGACTTTTCAATCGCTATTCCCTTTCCTGTGGATCTTATGGGAATGCATGTCTCGTTGTTCTCACCAGATCATCCTGGGAGTTGTTGTTTGAATTTCATTATCCTTCGTGTTTCGGACATGATTGTTCGATTTTTGTTGTCTCAATCGTTTGTTTGTTCAGTTTTTGTTCTCGTTTTGTGATTGTTGAGCGTTCAGGCTCCTTCGTAATTCCCTTAAGTTCGGGAAATTAGTCCCGTTTTCGATCTTCCAACCCTTAGGCGGTGGAATTCCGTATTTGTTCAGCGTTTGGCTCGCGTTTTGATTGATGAACCGTTGGGTTGGTCAATCGTATTGATTTTCGTTCGTGTGTCTTGTGGTATTCGGATAATCGACTTGATTGTACTATCTGTTTGATGACGCTTGTCACTTGTTGATTTTATTATGTTTCTATCGGTGGCGTTGTGTTGGTCATCGTGGAGCGTGTTTTCACGCCGTATGTCTCTTTGCGTTTCTTGCAGCGTTTCGCCGTCGGGCGCGAGTTTTCGGTTTTTGCGTATCTCATCGAGTTTTCCTGGTAGGGGATATTTCTTCTCCTACTTGTTTTAAGTTTCAGACGAAACTTCTTTTAAGGAGGGTAGAATGTAATACCCGTAATTTCGATTTCCGGTAATTTCTTTTTTTCGGAAGTCTGTTTTGACGACTCGCGCATGACCGTTTCGTCATTCTGGGAATGATTAATTCTACACTTTTTGACATCCGAGTTCGTTTCGGTGTCGTTTTGTTGATTTCCGTGCTTTTTAGCGACTTTTCCGCACTTGAGTTCGATTCTTGCGAATATCGTTGGCTTTTGTTTGAGTTTCCCGTAAGTCCGTTTAACTTTGTTAGGCGTGTTGTGAACCGGTTTGGTTATTCAATCACGTATCGTTATTTTCGGGCGTTTTGGGCCATTTTGTAATTTACCCAAAGTTATGGGTATCCGTATCTGTAATTGTTGTCTCGACCCGTTTCTTGGTCGCGTATGATTAATTATTGTATTATGTTTTCATTTCGGGTCGATGATGTTGTCCGCGAGCTTTTCGTCGTATTCGTTCCGTACGTTTTCGGAAATCGAGTCGTCGGGTCATGACGCCTGAGCTCTGGCCGGACAGGTGCGGCCGGCACGGTCGGAAGTGCTGGGCACTGGCCGGGCAAGCACGGCAGGAACCGGCGTAGCGCACGCTATGGCCGGAAGGCTGCGCGCGCTAACCGGCAGATGTAGCGCACACTATCGGCTAGCCCAGCGTACGCTATCGGGCTGGGCAGTAGGGGCAGTGAGGCTCTGGACTCTGGTGGATCGGCAGTTAGCGCACGCTACTGTCGGGCATTGTGCACGCTACGACCGGCAGGTAGCGCGCGCTACGGCCGGAAGGCTGCGCACGCTACCTGGCCAAGTTAGTAGGACAGTGGGGCCTCTGGATTGCGGCCTGGACCGATAGCGCACGCTATCTCGGCAGCCTAGCGCACGCTAGTCCGGCCCAGTATAAATGTGGCAGAGCAGCCTCATTTTCACTCGTTTTTCATTTCCTTTCTTTTCGATCCGCGGCTGGAGCTTCGGAGGAGGCGAAGCCACGTTGTTGAACAACAAATCCATGAAGTCTTGGAGTTCATATCATCAATTGTCAATCATATATCATCCTTTGATCCAGCGAATCAAGGTAATCTCACCTTAGAACCCTAGTTTCGTGAATTTTGGGGTTTTTGCATTTTTGTCCGATTCGTTTCGTGTTGTTGATTAATTCATGATGGGTATGATTAATCTTGGTAGTATTCTTGTGTTTAACATCATTTAATCCATTGTTCTTCGTCGAATCGAAGTATATTTCTTGATTTCCTTCGAATCGACTTTTTGGGGGATTTGTTCTCGATCTCATTTTCCATCCGTTTTTGTTGGATAGATTGTTGTTAAATGATGTTTTTAAACATATTATATGGATTGTATATCCATATTTCGACTTGGAATTCCGTTTTCGTATTTTGTCGGGACGAATCGTGTTCTTGGCCGTTTTGGGGAAAAAACTTGAACTTTCGTCATTCGTTCTTTGAATTCAACGGCTTTGAGTCGTGTTATGAAATTCATTTCATTGTTGTTAATGTCCTTCGTAGTTTATGACCGCGAGTTGGCGATCGGTGGAGTCGGCGGGTTCGTAGTCGGTTCGTGTCAACCTACTTCGGTCGATTCTCCGCGTTGTTCTTATTCGAGGCAAGTACCTTGCCCATACTATTCTTGTTTTATGGATATGATAATTAGTGATCGTCTAAATGTGGTTGTTTGGTCGTTTAATTGAACTTTAAAAAGATTCGGTTTAGCCTTGTTAAAGGCTTGCTTTCAAAACGCGTGTGTTTTGTGAATGGTGTGGTTTGTGAATAACTATGTGAATTCTATGGATATGTTTGGTGTTGATGTTGCACTTGGTATTGCATGTGTACGTATATTATTTCATTTCGGTGCGTTGTGGATTGACGTGGTGTTTTGCTAAGTGTTTGATGCCTCTGGGCGAATTATTTGAATATCCTTGATGTGATATGTTATTTGTGAATGTGTGGATATGGTTGAAGGTCTACGGTGACACATGACACGTGATCATGTGGTCAGGATGCAACAAGTGATTGATCCAACCGTGAGAGCCTGAGATAATCTACGGTGGCACATGGCATGCGATCATGTGGCCAGGATGCAACAACCGATTGATCCAACCGTGAGATATGTGTGATTTGTTTCGCTAGCCAGCTTGGGAGGGTCCTTCGAGGCCTCGGATGGGATGTCTGTGGTGGCGTCCCGGTCCTAGGCGATGCGCTTGCGTGATTATGTTTCGTTGATTTTATGTCCGTTAGGACACGTGATGTTGGGCTCTGACCCTGTAAATTGTTGGTGGTTTTCTATTTGAGAAAACAAAACCTTTGGGCTCTGACCCCTGTTGATTTTGGTAAGATAAGGATCTGATAATTCTAATTTGTTTTCTATTAAAACTCCCGAGGGTATTTTAAACCATTTTGCAAACCATTCTTGTTATTTGTGATCTTTCGGATTTGGAAAGTTTTACTCAAACTCTTGCCTTGGGAAGTATTCGTTTCGTTGTATTTTAATCTTTGAGGATTTCTGATTATTGTTATTCTTGGAACTTGAATTGTATGGCTCGTATTTTTGCACTTGTACTTGCACTAGCAAAACAGTGGAGTTTTGCTAACCCCCGAGTATTCGGGGGGTGGATGTCTATTTTTGCATTCAGGTTTTGGAGCATAGCACATGGTCGGCACGAAGGATGATGAAAGATGAACGATACTAATCACACGAGGATCCGTTGATGTCGTATTGGTCTAGTTGTATTTTCTTTTCCGCTGATGTATCTTTTCCCCGTTGTACGGGAGTTTATTGTATTTTGACCCCTGCGTGGGTATGTGTTTGGAATCGAGTTGTATGTTATTATTGAAAAACCAAATCGGTCTACTGAGTCATTTTAGCCTTAAAGGCGATGTTTAGATGTTTGATTTTAGTTATCAGCCTGGTAGATCCTCGAGGAGAGGGTCTACGGCATGTAATATCCCTGAGTGGATTGGGGGTGTTACATAAATGGAATCGGAGCTTAGGTTGTGGAAACTTAGGCTGTCGGGTCAGTGGTGTCTGTTGAGTTTTGTCTCGTCGGATTTTATCGATCGAGTCATGTCGCGACGCGTCGTCTGAGTTTTGTTGGTCGTCATTAGTATCGTGGGGCGATCATCATCTTCGTACGACCTGTGGATGTAAGTCTCCCTTCTTTGTGTTGTGCCTCGTGTGACATGAGCTATTGGTATGATTTATTTGCTAAGTGACGGAATCCTCTTATGGATTTTGATTTCTTGATATGTGGTTATTTGACCCTCATATTTCGTTCATGTGTGGAGTAGTGTTGCTGGATTGTGCATGTTTGACTTTATTTCTTTTATCCATTGCGTGAGTTCTTTTGTAATGGCTTTCGGTATTTTACCGATCGAGTTTTATTTCAAAATCGATTCCATTAACCGAGTTTTTGTTATTATGGTCTTGATCATTTTAGCGAAATTCTTATGACGGTATTTAACATGTTGTAAATGGCTTTTGTAAGTTTTTGAAACATTACCGTCATCGGCCTTTTTGGCGTTCTTGTAAATGGTTTTTAGCCTGGTGGGTTCCACGCGGGATCCACGGCGCTATAAAGTTTTGTGTAATTACCTGAAATTTTTGGGCATTCTAGCCCATTGAATTATCCTTGAAAACCTTGAGTATCTTAGAAAATAAATTTCGAGACGTACTTTTAAAATGAATTATTTTCTCGTGGTACATCCAAGGTGCCACAATATGTTTCAAAATTCTTCTACCTCGAGGACCAAAATGTTTTGAGATATTTTCAATTTTTTAGAAACACTTTTATTTAGACCCGAGGGTCGAATATTCTGAAAGTTTTTACTAAGAGAAAGTGTCCTCATTTTTATCTAATGTGAAATGGTTCTCCAAAGTCTCGATAACGATGTCTCACGTTTGTACTTTTTTTGAAAGGTGATACTCAAGATCAACCGGTGTTCTTCTAAATTATTTTCATAATGAGGTTTTCGTTTTTAAAACCTATCCATTCCCGTTTGAGGGCTGGGTAGGTATGTATGATGTCGCATTGTCATTATGATGTTTGCTCTCGAGTATGATCGAATTGGCAGTGTGAGCGTTGAGTCGTTTTCCACACATTTGTTGTGTTAGCCCCCTGTGAGAGGTGGGATGTTGGTATTGAATATTGTCGCCTCGTAGTGATTTCTGCGTTGTCGTGCATGTGCGAGCTGTTAGAGCTTGATTTGGTATGACCGTGTACATCGGTGATGGTTCTGTTATGTGTCGATTGTTTAGTGTCTTGTTACCTTGCTCCGGTTTTGTGAATTTCGTGGATGAGGTCGGAGGTAATACCCGTACTATTTTGACTTGTATTTCTCCAGTCTATCGATTCGCTCATGTTCATTGATACCTTATGAACTTGTTACGTATTTCGGTTTCATCGTCCGAACGAACTATGATCTTGTTGTGGGTTGATCTGGTTATCGCTGTGACTTTTCCGAATTTGGTTCGATTTTGTGAACCTTGTTCGGAGGTAACATCTTTTGGTTCTACTAATTCTTTTATTCGAAGTGGATCGGATTTGTAACTCCTGTGTTTTCGACTCTGTCGACTCGTTTATGCTCGTTAACATTTTCTGAACTTTCCCTATCCCTTGCTTTTGTTGATCGAACGAGGGTGGTATTGTTTCGGGATAACTCGTTTGTCGTTGTGACTTTTCAATCGCTATTCCCTTTCCTGTGGATATTATGGGAATGCATATCTCGTTGTTCTCACCAGATCATCCTGGGAGTTGTTGTTTGAATTTCATTATCCTTCGTGTTTCGGACATGATTGTTCGATTTTTGTTGTCTCGATCGTTTGTTTGTTCGATTTTCGTTCTCGTTTCGTGATTGTTGAGCGTTCAGGCTCCTTCGTAATTCCCTTAAGTTCCGGAAATTAGTCTCGTTTTCGATCTTCCAACCCTTAGGCGGTGGAATTCCGTATTTGTTCAGCGTTTGGCTCGTGTTTTGATTGATGAACTGTTGGGTTGGTCAATCGTATTGATTTTCGTTCGTGTGTCTGGTGACTGTTCGGATAATCGACTTGATTGTACCATCTGTTTGATGACGCTTGTCACTTGTTGGTTTTATTATGTTTCTACCGGTGGCGTTGTGTTGGTCATCGTGGAGCGTGTTTTCATGCCGTATGTCTCTTTGCGTTTCTCGCAGCGTTTCGCCGTCGGGCGCGAGTTTTCTTTTTTGCGTATCTCGTCGAGGTTTCCTGGCAGGGGATATTGCTTCTCCCTACTTGTTTTAAGTTTCGGGACGAAACTTCTTTTAAGGAGGGTAGAATGTAATACACGTAATTTCGATTTCCGTTAATTTCATTTTTTTCGGCGGAAGTCCGTTTTGATGACTCGCGCATAACCGTTTCGTCATTCTGGGAATGATTAATTCTACACGTTTTGACATCCGAGTTCGTTTCGGTGTCGTTTTGTTGAGTTCCGTGCTTTTTAGCGACTTTTCCGCACTTGAGTTCGATTCTTGCGAATATCGTTCTAACATTCCGAGTTTCCCGTAAGTCCGTTTAACTTTGTTAGACGTGTTGTGAACTTCGGTTTGGTTATTCGATCACGTATCGTGATTTTCGGGCGTTTTGGGCCATTTTGTAATTTACCCAAAGTTATGGGTATCCGTATCTGTAATTGTTGTCTCGACCCGTTTCTTGGTCGCGTATGATTAATTATTGTATTATGTTTTCATTTCGGGTCGATGATGTTGTCCGCGAGCTTTTCGTCGTGTTCGTTCCGTACGTTTTCGGAAATCGAGTCGTCGGGTCATGACGCTTGAGCACTGGCCGGACAGGTGCGGCCGGCACGGTCGGAAGTGCTGGGCAAGCACGGAAGGAACCGGCGTAGCGCACGCTACGACCGGAAGGTTGCGCGCGCTAACCGGCAGATGTAGCGCACGCTATCGGCTGGCCCAGCGTACGCTATCGGGCTGGGCAGTAGGGGCAGTGAGGCTCTGGACTCTGGTGGATCGGCAGTTAGCGCACGCTACTGTCGGGCATTGCGCACGCTACGACCGGCAGGTAGCGCGCGCTACGGCCGGATGGCTGCGCACGCTACCTGGCCAAGTCAGTAGGACAGTGGGGGCTCTCGATTGCGGCCTGGGCCGATAGCGCACGCTAGCTCGGCAGCCTAGCGCACACTAGTCCGGTCGAGTATAAATGTGGCAGAGCAGCCTCATTTTCACTCGTTTTTCATTTCCTTTCTTTTCGATCCGCGGCTGGAGCTTTGGAGGAGGCGAAGCCATGTTGTTGAACAACAAATCCATGAAGTCTTGGAGTTCATATCATCAATTGTCAATCCTATATCATCCTTTGATCCAGCGAATCAAGGTAATCTCACCTTAGAACCCTAATTTCGTGAATTTTGGGGTTTTTACATTTTTGTCCGATTCGTTCCGTGTTGTTGATTAATTCATGATGGGTATGATTAATCTTGGTATTACTCTTGTGTTTAACATCATTTAATCCATTGTTCTTCGTCGAATCGAAGTATATTTCTTGATTTCCTTCGAATCGACTTTTTGGGGGATTTGTTCTCGATCTCGTTTTCCATCCGTTTTTGTTGGATAGATTGTGAATGATGTTGTTAAACATATTCTATGGATTGTATATCCATATTTCGACTTGGAATTCCGTTTTCGTATTTTGTCGGGACGAATCGTGTTCTTGGCCGTTTCGGGAAAAACACTTGAACTTTCGTCATTCGTTATTTGAATTCAACGGCTTTGAGTCGTGTTATGGAATTCATTTCATTGTTGTTATTGTCCTTCGTAGTTTATGACCGCGAGTTGGCGATCGGTGGAGTCGGCGGGTTCATAGTCGGTTCGTGTCAACCTACTTCGGTCGATTCTCCGCGTTGTTCTTATTCGAGGCAAGTACCTTGCCCATACTATTCTTATTTTATGGATATGATAATTAGTGATCGTCTAAATGTGGTTGTTTGGTCGTTTGAATTGAACTTTCAAAAGATTCGATTTAGCCTTGTTAAAGGCTTGCTTTCAAAACGCATGTGTTTTGTGAATGGTGTGGTTTGTGATAACTATGTGAATTCTATGGATATGTTTGGTGTTGATGTTGCACTTGGTACTGCGTGTGGATGTATATTATTTCATTTCGGCGCGTTGTGGATTGACGTGGTGTTTTGCTAAGTGTTTGATGCCTCTGGGCGAATTATTTGAATATCCTTGATGTGATATGTTATTTGTGAATGTGTGGATATGGTTGAAGGTCTACGGTGACACATGGCACGTGATCATGTGGTCAGGATGCAACAAGTGATTGATCCAACCGTGAGAGCCTGAGATAATCTACGGTGGCACATGGCATGCGATCATGTGGCCAGGATGCAACAACCGATTGATCCAACCGTGAGATGTGTGTGATTTGTTTCGCTAGCCAGCTCGGGAGGGTCCTTCGAGGCCTCGGGTGGGATGTCTGTGGTGGCGTCCCGGTCCTAGGCGATGCGCGTGCGTGATTATGTTTCGTTGATTTTATGTCAGTTGAGAACACTTGATGTTGAGCTCTGACCCTGTAAATTGTTGGTGGTTTTCTATTTGTGAAAACAAAACCTTTGGACTGTGACCCCTGTTGACTTTGGTAAGATAAGGATTTGATAATCCTAATTTGTTTTCTATTAAAACTCCCGAGGGTATTTTAAACCATTTTGCAAACCGTTCTCGTTATTTGTGATCTTTCAGATTTGGAAAGTTTTACTCAAACTCTTGCCTCGGGAAGTATTCGTTTCGTTGTATTTTAATCTTTGAGGATTTCTGATTATTGTTATTCTTGGAACTTGAAATGTATGGCTCGTATTTTGCACTTGTACTTGCACTAGCAAAACAGTGGAGTTTTGCTAACCCCCGAGTATTCGGGGGGTGGATGTCTATTTTTGCATTCAGGTTTTGGAGCATAGCACAGGGTCGGCACGAAGGATGATGAAAGATGAACGATACTAATCACACGAGTATCCATTGATGTCGTATTGGTCTAGTTGTATTTTATTTTCCGCTGCAGTATCTTTTCCCCGTTGTACGGGAGTTTATTGTATTTTGACCCCTGCGTGGGTATGTGTTTGGAATCGAGTTGTATGTTAATATTGAAAGACCAAATCGGTCTACTGAGTCATTTTAGCCTTAAAGGCGATGGTTAGATATTTGATTCTAGTTATCAGCCTGGTAGATCCTCGAGGAGAGCGTCTACGGCGTGTAATATCCCTGAGTGGATTGGGGGTGTTACATCTTGCACCTCACCATTACTCAATTTTCTAACATAATGCGTATAAGAAAAATGCCTTGATAAATTATCCAAAGGAAACACAAGATTCATTTCTCTTATAGGCCCCTTTTCGACTAATATATCACGTGCATTATTATCAATGTTATCCCAATTTATTGGATCATATATATCTAATGGGGGAATAAATGGTCCATCATTGTCTCTATGTTCATCATTTGACATATCGATATTACTAGTATTTTCATGGTCACTCAAGTGATCTACCTTCTCACTAATAGATTCAATTTCAGGAGACACATCCATATTATTTATATTTGAATTTTCAGTCTTTTCAATAGAATTTGTGCTCTTAACAAAAAATTTATTAATAGCACCTGTTTGTGATTTAATTAGTGCTTCTACTCTTTTTCTTTTTTTTTTCTTTTCTCACTTCCAGAAAGATGTTTTCTGGGCAACATATTTAAAACTCAAACGTCAAACCACAAGACTTAATAGAAAAAAGATATAAAGGAATAACAAAACCTGGATTTTTGATGAATTGGTGATTGGAATGTCAAATGAGTTTATGCTATATTCGAATTCCCAATTCCCAAATAGTATGCACTTTGACAACCTGCAGGAATAAAAAATCACAACAAATTGAAATTAATAATCTAACAATTATCAAATTAATAATATTAAAAACTGAAAATTTTAATTACAATATTGAAGAAACTGACAAATTGTACCTTATCAAAAATTAGGACAAATAGATTTATCGGTGACGCCGCGACGGTCAGTGCAGAAACTATGAAGTAGGAAGTAGAAAATTATAAATAGTTAAATTTCTTTCACACACTTTCACTTTGAAGAATTGCATTTGATTATCGGCAATAGTATTATTGAAGAAGAAGAAGAAGAAGAAAAATTCAGCCGAAGAATGAAAAAAAGTAAACTGATTTCTTCTATTTAATCTCATGATTTCTAACGTTTTGATTTTTAAAATCCTAACAGTATACATATTTTGAGAATAGATTTTTGGTTGCAGAGTTGGGCGGCGGAATTGAAGGATGATTGATGAAGAGACAAAATAGAAGTTGAAGGGGGTGTTGAACTCTGTGCAATTAATATATATATTTAGTCGATGTTTAATAGTTTTTTTTTCAATTAAATCGGGGGGCCCAAATAAAAAGAAACGTGCGCCGCCTGTTATTATCCCTAAACATTTCGCAGGGAAAAAAAATGCATATCCCTAAACATTTCGCTGGAAAAAAAAGTGTTACGGCTGGGATTTGAACACTCCACCAATGGAAAGAAGAACAAGCACTTCACCGTTGGACTAACTCTGGATGATACATGAACTATCAATAATAACATATATATATATATATATAAAACAGAATACTTAAAAATTTTGGGCCCTCCAAATTTTGAGGCCCGGGGCCGTCACCCAGGCCTGCCCGCCCTCAGGGCCGGGCCTGACATTGACAACCTCCACATGTGTCAGCATCTCAATTCCAACTAGATATTTCTGCTGCATGCCTGCCTCTCAGTTCCAATGCTCCAGCAGCCTCTGCTGTAGAATACTGCAATGGAATCCACACCCATGATCTCCCCTGATACCAACTATGGTCCCCACCATTATGAAGAATGTCCTTCCTATACCAACATGAATCTTTTCTAGCATGCTTTTTCCTCACTCACGTGCACCTGAAGAGACTTCTCAGGGGGTTACCACATAACTACTCCAAATTCATATGTATATATACAAAACTTCAAGAAGTGGTTGGAGGTTTTTCAAGCGTTGCTTGAGGTTAATGTGGTTTTTCTGCCACATTCCATTGTACTTAAACTTTTTTGTGATTAATATATTTTACGTGGTGAATCCCTTTTACCCAAAAAAAAAACTTCAAGAAGATAGAGACTTACATCCCGAGGTCATATTAATGTTGGCAACCCAACAATACTAGTCCTGACTGACTTACTAATATGACTCCACATGTCTTACCATGACTTGATAGCTCAGGTTTCCACAACCTAAGGTCTGATACCATATTGTGTAACACCCCAAATTATTAATGGTTGTGAAAAAACCTTTAACGGACTAAAAGTGTGGTACATCAAAATCAAAACTAACCAAGAAAACCATATACAGAAAGATAATACATACAATCATAAAAAGTGATTGTACAAACACAATTGAACTAAAATGATGAACGAAAGTTTTAGCAGGCAAATATCCTCGAAATCGAGCGCTTTGGCTAATCTTTTTCATCCTTCGATTATAATTGGTGGGTCCTCCACCATGGCCGACACTGGTCTATCTCCATCCGATATTGCCCTGCCTTCACGTCAACAATTGAACCTCCAACAACCCCCTTGCATGATGTCTACCGAACAACCACAAACAAATCTAACTTCAACAGATGTTGTCCTCTGTATCCTTAAACAACTTATCCTTGCAATCAGCAATCCACCGATAATGAACTCTATCTCTCCCAACAGTCGTCCGCTGTTGTTGCTGTCATCATACCCATCCATTAGGATCGGTAAGCTAATGTGTCTACTATATATTAACCCTACCAGCCACAGCTACCCTCGATAGGTAGTCCTTACACTCGACTACATAAGCTCGTTCAAGCAGGTCCTGCTCGATCAGAAAAACAAGGATCTGAATCATAGACGTATAAGTCTTATTCACTTGGAAATTTGAAATATCAACTTAATATCATTTGGACACCGAGCTCGAAATAGAGGCTGATCCCTCTAAATAAGGATATATTTAACATTTAATTCAGAATTTAGAGGAATGTAATAAAGTGTTTAAACGATCAAGTTGGAACTTGGACTGCGGCATATTCAAATCCCTATGTGGGTTCCGAATGTTAACCCTTATAGAAATCTCAAAGGCACAAGATTGGGTTCGTATTAACCCTTATTAAGTATTTCATCTACATCGTATTTTCAAAATAGCTCGTGACGATATGTTGCATATTAATCAACGATCGTTAAATGGCGAAATAGGCCACTTCATTAGAATGATTATTGAAATTATTTTCAAGGGCTACAAGATATCATTATGGTTGAGTGCGCTGGGCACTGTGCTTTTCTCTTGGTTGGATAAAAAATCTTTTGGTATATTGTACTATTTGTAACCTTGTTGGGCATCAAGTACTCAATTACAAAAACAAAGTCTGTACAACCAATTTAGAGATTAATTTTAATAGAAAAGAATCATCTCCTCCTTTGATAGGAGGAGCCATTCTAAATTCATAACGAACATCGACCAAGGACCACACAATCAGTTTGATTATCGATAACATGGAGTTCGAGGATGTTCATGAGGAACTGCACATGCAACAAGTTGATAATAACTCGCTTGCTATGATGATCCACTCTGGGCACTGAGCCAGTGGAGACCATGATTCTCCTTGTGCGGATGGCACAATAGCTCATGAGAGTCCCCTAAGTTTCGACTATTAAGCCAACAATCCATCCATGCCCAACTTCGATTGGCAACCCGAGAGTTCAACCACTTATAGTTTCGGCATCTCCTCCAAAAGCTCAACCCACATCATCGACTTTCTTCACTCGGCCATGTTGTTCTGAAGGCCCCGATTGAGTATGTTCAAATATGTCCCTAAATAAGGTGAGACCGAGGGGCATTTGGTCACTAATAGTACTTTCAAATCCCTTCATGAAGAGTTACATGATCACTTTAGACGACCCCATTTTCGTGATGGATGATAATCATTCTCTAGCTTGGTCGTTCATGAGATGGATCCTCCACACATTCAAATAGCGATGTTAATTATATTGATTTGCTAGTTCCTCCTTTCAATTCAGCATACGACTCAATCCATAATTAAATATGCTGGGCACATGGCTCAACACACTGTCGTTGAGGTGGCCAAAAGTAAATGTCGGCCTTTTAAAATCAAATAAATGTGTTGCCGTTCGGATACGGATCCTCTGCTGTGCATATAAACACAGCACCACATGCTCTGGCGTTTAATTAAAAACACAATTAATTCTCTTTGAGTAATTTTTCATTCTCCAAGATAGAAACACAAATAAAATTAAAAAAAATTGCTGCACTACCGCTTCCACTCCAATTAACAACCCCACTATCGCTTCCACTCCACAAAATTTCCAGAAAATTTCCAATTCACATATCATGCGACATCCTTGCAATAAATTCTCATTCTCATAATATAAAATATAACCAAATTGCTATGGAAGGAATTATCGATCAAGGAGGAACAGAAGAATAGTACTCTTGCGTTGTCAAAGATAAAATATGGAAAAATTCAACATGTTTATAATTCAACAATTCATCGGATGATTATATATAAAAAAAATTCATTGAAAATTTGCATGGGGTGTCTACCATCTCCAAAGATACATTATAACGCCAATTATCTTGATCTCAATCTTGATTGTTCATATTAGATGTATCTCCATTGAAATACATTCCATCAAAAGAATATAAGGTTTGATCAAGAGGTGCCTACATCAAAACAAAAAGAATAAGATGAAATATAACTAATTAAACACAAAATCTATTATAATATAAACAATCGTACCGTTAATAATTCCGTGAAATTTAATTGAGTTGTAGGTCTTTGTGGCCACACATGAGATGTTGGAGGCGCCGGAGGTGCCGAACAAGAAACAGGCAGTGGGTTTTGTGCTCTGGGGTCCTTGAATAATTATAAAATATGCAAATCAATTAATTCATTTTTTGAAAACGTAAAAGTATAATAAATTCACGTACCTTGACCCTATGATTTGTTTTTCTTCGTTTTGACTGAAGCTCTACCCAGCTCTTCAATCGCTTGGATCTTTTCAAGCCATTTCTTTTCTTGAACCCTTTTGCTGACACCATAGAAGAGACCGTTAGAGAAATCTTCGCATTGTTACTATTTGCTTGGCCATCTTATGCTAAACGCATCTCCATTATTTTTTTATTCAGGTCATATATTGTTTCATGGACCAATGAAAATGTTGACTGATGAACAGAAGCTTCAGTTGCTAATCTGATAAGCATCAAACATAATCTTCGATACCTCTCTGTACTTTCTAACTTAGGATCCTCTTCGACTTCATTAGAATTATTGCACAATGTTTAAGTTGGGCATTGTACAACTCTTGATATTAGAATTCACACTCTCACTAATTTGTGTGCTTCTCATACCAAGCGTGAAACCATTCATGTAGCAATGTGCCCATTTCTCCTTCACACTATAAATATGTTCCAACCATGTATTATCTTGGAGACTATATTGTGACTATAAGATACTCCAAGATTCCTCAAATTGAGGCTCATCCTCAAAGCTATACATGCATCTCTTAAAATCTGTTAAGAAGCATGATCCTTGTTTCATCAAGTTCCCCAAGTGTTTGATACCATTTTGCATTAAGTGCCACGTGCATAACCCATGACATGTCCCTCGCATTACCTCATTCAAGGCTTTTTCCATAGCTGGATCCTGATCCGTGAAGACAGTGAGAGGCCGTTTTTGCTTGTGTGCCTCCAAAAAAGTTTCAAACAACCAATTAAACGACGCTGCAGTTTCGTCATACAAAAGTGATGCACCGAAAATCACAGTTGTTCTGTGTTGATTGAAGCCCGAGAACACAGCAAGAGGTCTATTATCACGATTCGTACAATAAGTGGTATCCAATGACACCACATCACCAAAGTAATCATAGTCAATCAACATTCTTGCATCTGCCCAAAACACATTAGTTATCTGCTCTTCCATGTCCATTTGATTAGCATGATAGAATGACGGATTTTTAGATAACTGATCTTGAAAGTATCTCATCAGACAACCTACTTCGCCATATATCTTGCTTCTTTGTCTCTTCGATCGAAGATAATTCTTAGCATCTAAGATGGGGTAACCAATCCCGTCTCTCCCCCATGCTTGTCTAGTCATCAATGTATAAGCTGATTTCTGTTTGAGACCAACATCATCTGCCAAATCAATCTCATGTGCCTGAACTTCCGTAATTTTACGTTGAAAAGATAACATATGAACCGTATCTGGAAGATGGAGAGGATGATTATGCTCTTCTATAAACTCATTTACTTTATATCTGCCATCCACATGGGTGATTCCTAATCTCACATTACAATTTGTTCGAGTCTCAAATCAAGGATTGAGCGTCAAATTATCTCTTTTGTCTTCTTTACGTGTACCTTCCTAACTCCAAATCCTGCTTTTCCTCCATACCAAATCCAAAACATCCAAGCATCATCTAAGCTATCAAATTCCATACCAATTCTAGGCTTGAACTCAGTGTCTGAATTTAAATCCATTGATGACAAGATTATTTTAAGAAAAGAACAAAAGAAATATTTATATACAATGAGAAAAATAACAATGGAGAAAAGAGAAACAACAATGTTATTGATGTTAGAAAATAAATTAAATACCTGGAAGTTATCTAAAATATGAACTTTGGGATTTTGATTATTTTTTCATAAAATCCATCAAGAAGAACAGTTACAGCGGCGCCAAACCTTACTATGGATTCCCGCTTGGGAAAAAAAGAGAGGGTAAATGAGTTATCCCATACGACAACGTTTCGGAAAGTGGGTGAGTGCTAATTAATTGTAATTGCATTTTTAATTAAACGCCACCGTTTCGTCACATAGCATGCGGTGCTGTGTTTATATGCACAACATAGGATCCGTATCCGTTGCCGTTCACATTGATTGGACCCCCTTCGAAAATAAGAAAAAACAAGGAGGTAAGAGTAGATTAGATTTCACCCTTCAATAATTTCTAGTTATGGGAGGGATGAATATAAAGCCACCCACAAAATATAGTGATTTCATCAAATCTCATACTTTCATGTCCATACATGATTATTGGTTCTTTTTGGTTAGTGTTATACGTTTGTCGGCAATGGCGGACTCAGCTATGTGCAAGGGGGTGCAGTTGCAACCCCAAAAAAAATCTTACAATGATTTTTAGTAGTAGGAAAAAATAAAAAATTCTAAGTATTTTGCGTTTTGCACTCCAAATCCAAAATTCATATCATGTAAATCAAATTAATGAAAGCTAAGTCTAGAATAGAAAAAAATTTAAACCCACTTTAGAATAAGCTCATGACACAAACTGATAAGAAAATTAAAATAAAGTTCAAAATATTTTGTCGTGTAACTACATTTTCTTCTTCACAACCGTCCAATTTTTTTTTTTTACATTTACGTAATTATTTCCTGCACCCCAAATACAAATTCCTGGATCCGCCACTGTTTGTCGGCTTTTTAATTTTTTTCAACTTTTTAGTTTTCAAGGTTTTTTTTCTTTCGATTGTATGTTTGTGGGATCTGCTTTAGATTTTCCACTTTCTCGCACTTCTGTATTTTAATTTGCTAATGCAATTTTGCTAGCCGATTGGTGCTTGTAATTTGCATTCTCTTTTACCTGGTCAAGGGACCTCTGATACAGATGAAAGAGTTTCTCGTTCCTCTCAAAAAAAATATAAACTTTATTAAGACAACCACTAACGTTTCACACCGTCTCTCTCACACACACGCACACACTGGGCTAGCTGAGGAGCACCTTATTGGACATGGCCAAAAAAAAAAAAAAAAATCATACACAAAACACTCTGATGCTCTAGCTTAGGAGCACCTTATTGGACCATATATCATTATTGCGTACACCAGATTGACCCACCAATGTGATCAGAGAGTACTTGACATAGCAGTAGTGTGGTCGGGCCGAAAGAAGGTATAACTTAATTGTTGTATATGTCACGAGCCAAGGCTTCACCATCTGGGAGATCCCCGAAATACGCCGGAGCTGCCGCAGCGCCGCTCATGTGGTGCTTCCCGCCGGAACTAAAGATGGCATCAATTAGGAACTCCCCAAGCACGCCTAGCACGACCCCTATGCCGACGCCTATAACAAACCCGGCAACCGCAAAGATGTCGATGCAACACTCGGCAGTCAGCAGCTCGGCCCACGCTGTGCCCTTCATGGCGGTTTCCGCCATATGCCCCAACGTCGAGCCAGTGATACTGGCGGCGAAGTCCTTGAGGGTCTTGATCATTCGGACCATCACCGGGGTTGTCGGGTCGAGCATAATGTCGAAAACCGTAATCGTCGCCACAAAAGCCAAGAGCGCAAACCCGGCAACCAGTTCCTTCCGCGCACTAGCGAAGGCATCGTCGATTACCTGGCTGCCGCGGCCGGAATCAATGACTATTTCTTGGCTCAGCATGAACTTTTCTTCTGGGCTTAGATCCTCGAAGGCCCCGGGTATGCCACGCTTCTCCATATACCTTAAAAAATACATGAGAAATGTTAATCAGACTCGTAAAATTCTAAAATACACGTAGTCCTAAAAAATTTATGGTTTTCTTCACTATATTTTACGTTATTTTTCTAATGCAACTTTACTATATTTTCCTCACTTTTTTTGCTAATTATTAAATTGTTTTTTCTATTTTAAATACCTATTTCTACTTGATCTCCACACTTATCTGAATGTACCAAAAAAAAACTAATAATATAGGGGACCAATATAATACGACCAGAAAAATGGAACCAACTTCTATACTAATAATGATACTTTTTTGTATTAATTTTTTGGTGACCAAATACAAAATAATTTTTTTAACATATAATATTTTGTAAAAGTTATAGCCGGAGGAATCATGGCTCCTACTGGTCGCTCTAGCTCCCTCCCTAGTTAAAGCAAATCCAACACATTCTCTACCAACTCCAACTATATATGTATCGGTTCAAATGAGAATCAGTCTTTAAAATGGAAACGTGAGTACAGTGCATATTTAGTATGGATTCACTGCACATATAATAAAATATAATGCATATTTATCTTTTGGGGTTCACTACATGATTTAGTATGGACTATGTGTGTAGCGATTCTGTTTTAAATATGCATCAAGATGTTATTAGGGCTGTGAACGAATCGAACTATACCGAACCTCATTACGTTTGAGTATGCGTCTAAAAGTGTCGAACCTTAGGTTCGAACACATTTGAAAGTGTCGAATCTTAGAATTTAACGTTTGAGTATATGTTTGAAAGCTCCGGATCGAGCCGAACTATGCGAATCGGATCAAACCGTTTGAGTAAAACTCTAAACACCTTTACGAGAGATTGAATTCAAAGAATGAGAACGGATGAAAGAGAAAAAAATAAGATAAAATAGCCCAAGAGAAGTATAATCTTATAAATCCATGCCTATAATTAATGGATAAAGTCAGTTTATGGCGAGCCGAACTATTTCGCACCGTTTGCAAATCGGACCGAACTTCCTATTTTAATGTTTGATCAGTTTGAAGTTTGCATCATCAAATCGAACCTCGGGCTGGACTTTTTCAAGCCGAATAATGCGAGTCGAATCGAACTTTTACGTTCACTCACAGCCATGTTGTTATACAATTATCGGTATATATTAACATGTATTTACTGCTAAACGTAAAACATCTTATATATGCATTGTCTAGAAAATTCCTAATTATGGAAAGTATATTGCATTAAACAAAGTTGGAAACCGAACTCTTCGACAAGCTGGTGGTAGCCGATTCCTCGATCCTGAAGGTCCGTAGAGAAAACCTTGGAGACCATGCTCCCGTGGTTCTTGTTGAATTGATCGATGGCCTCCTTGAACTTCTGGGCGTCCATGGTGATGCGGCGGACGGCGGCCTCATCCTCGGGCAATGTCTTCTGCAGCATCCCGAAGCTCTCATCGGAGTGGGCGACCACCTTGTCGAGGAACTCGACTCGGACGGAGTAGCTCCGGACGGCCTGGAGACCGAAGTTGATGGCGCCCTTGAGAACCTCCCATATCATGTGCCAGACCTCGTACAACCTCTCGTCCAACTTGGGATCCGGGCTGGAGTTCAGAATTTGCTTCACCGTCTCGTGGTTGTTATTGCATGCGTCAAAGTGCCTGATCCGCTCCGGTTCGCTGTCGAACGGAATCTGACGGATTTGATCGAACTCTTGGTCGTGTATGATCTCCGACAGCCGCAGGAGCTGCTCCTTGTTCAGCTGGACAAGCCCTTCTTCTTCCATTTTTGCTTCTTTTTTATTTTTGTAGTCTGTGCTATGACTGTTTTTGTGCGTGTGTGGGTGTGTGTTTTGTGTGTGAAGAAGAAGGGTGACATATATATATATATATATATATATATATATATATGCGCGTGCACGTGCCGTGTGTGTTGTGTTCATACGGAAACAGGGGCGGCTATATCGCTACCCGGAGATTAGCGATGTTAATGGATCGGGTAGGGTATATGTATGTCTCCTTCATACCTTACTCTTTTTGATTTGGATCGGGTTTTGGTATTGCTCATCGGGTAATCGGGTACCCGTATACCCTATATTTAAAAATATAAATATTTTTAATATGTAACATATATACACATAATATAATTAATAAATTAAATTTAGTATAATAAATATTTAAATATAATATTTTATAAAAGAATATATATAATTTTTAATACAATATAATATTTATGTATAATATATAATAATAATATATTTATATAATTCAAATGAATACGGAGATTGGATATTCGGGTAATATACTATACTCATACCCTCCGTATCCAATCATAAGATTTTGGGTTCGATCAGTACCCAATCCAATTTTAAATTTATCCAACAAATAGAATTGGGTTAAAATAAAATTGACCTCCGCGAGATGTCCATATCCACATTTAATGATTGCACGTACTTCCTCCCTCCCTGTGGAATCAGATTAGAGATGAATAAAGAATAGAGCAGTTGACTTTTAAGAGCACCGAATTAACCTTTGAACAAGTCCAAGGGTGAGACGGCCTCGTTTCAGACGCATAGTATTTTTGGTTGGTTTGGTAAAGAAATGTTATTTGGGAATATGATTTTTCTGAAATGTGATTATGAGAAAAATGTTCGGTAGATATTTGTAGGAGTGAAAAAAATATCAAAAAATTGATTCGAAATAGAAAATTGATTGAACCGAATGAAATTAGTTAATGAAAATTTAAAAATTTGATATTTTGGATTAAAATCGATAAAAAAATCGAATCAATCTGATGTAATTCGGTTTGTTTTGCGTTTTATAAATTAAATACCAAATCAAAATCAAACCAAAATATTTAAACAATTAAAATAAATATTGTCAACATTGTGTTTTTTTATTGGTTAGAGAGCTCCTTTACATACACTTTTCATTTTTTCTGGTAACCACTGAGTAAAGAGTTTTAAAGTGTGTCTGCGCATATGATATTTGGTCTAGAACATAAATTTGAATATTTATCTAAGTACATGATTTGTTTTAAATATATTACCTAGATCCACCGCTATCAATTCATATTCAAAACGTGTATTTATTTTTTAAAATATGGACCATTATTTATGTGGAACATATTCTAGATCGTTTATTCAAGTACATTATCTTTTATAATACATTATAAAAACTCAGCATATCTATTTGTATTCAAAGTGTGTGTTTCATTTTTAAAATATATTCTACACAATATTGTGGATTTTGATTGGATCTATCTATTGTCAAATAGTTTATATTTTCTTTTCATTTAATTTAGCTTTATGATTATTTTATTTAAAAAAAAGAAAAAAAATTGGTCAACCCCGAACTGACTAGTTAAACCAATCGAAGTGAATTCTTGAAAATCGATTTAATTGGTTAGATTTGCGTCACTACCAATGAAACCGATTTAAATAGGTTTGGTTTGCATTTTTACTGATGTGGTTCGATTACTGAACTGATATCAGTATACTAAGAAAACTTTTAGAATTTTCCTTTCGAGTATTTGATTTAAGCTAATTAAATAAATAATACGATAATCAAGTTATCATTATATTTACCAAGTCCAAAAGTATTTTTAATTAATAATTAAATATACAATAACATATAAACATATAATAAAAATATGTACAAGCACTCCACCCGATCCTAATTATAAGAAAAATAACAACAATAATAGTAATAATTATAATTATGCTTATGATTATATCAATAATCATATAAATTTTTATTATTATATAAATATTAAAGAGTACAAATAATAATTATCCTATTTGTAATTATTACGATGATAATAATTATAATAATAGCAATTATTATTAGTGAGAATCAATAACACCAAACTATATAAAATTAACAAGTTATATATCTTTATTCACGAGGATAAAAGTTTTTTTTTTGGAACAAATAAGCTTTTGTATTCCAATATAACCGTTCAAGTACAACTCTAAAATCAAAATTTGTTGCCTTACATAAGGTAGCATTTTAACATATACACCACATTAACAAAAATTCCCTACTTTCTTAACAAATTCCTGCATCTTTTTCTGGAGTAAGCATCTTCCACATGCATTTAAGATTGCTTCATGAGTGATTTTTGTAACATCTTGGACCTTTCCATTAAAGATGCGGTTATTCCGTTCTTTCCATAGTGCATATATGAATTCAGTGACCATAACTTTCCAAAATCTGTTGCAAGGTGATCTGCCTCTTACTTCTTCTGTTAAAAGCTTCATTTCTTGTTCCCATCCAGCAGGATTTCTTCTCCTTCCTGCCCATCTTAGCATCCGAGCCCAAACAGGTTTTATTTCACAACATTCGAATAGCAGGTGTGAGAGTGTTTCATCATGGGATTTGCAGAATATGCATTGCTGATCATCAATTACTTGCAGCTGTATGAGCCGATCCTTTGTGGCCAGCCTCCCTCTAAGTGCCATCCACAATATAAATTTAGCTCTTGGTGTTGCCATGTTGTTCAACACTAGTTCTCTCCATTCTTTTTTGGATATTGGGGGTCTAAGAATGTTGTACACTTTTTTAGTTGGCACATTTTCCTCTTGCATCATACTCTGCAGCTCACTTTGTTGTATCACATAATCCCTTAATTTTATTATCTTCTTAAAGAAGAAGGAGCTTTGAGTAGGGGCTTTAATTCTCATCAGGTCACCACATTTTATGTAGTTTGAGTGGATCCATTGTATCCACAATCTATCTTCTTTCCTTTGCAAAGCCCATAGTAGTCTGAACATTGAGCATTTATTCCATGTGGGCAGATGGTTTAAGCCAAGACCTCCTTCAGATTTTGATCTACATATGTCATCCCAGGCAACAGGGGATTTTTTTGATTCATCCCCTTTTCCTGTCCATAAAAATCTTCTGCATATAGCTTCAATTGATTTTATGACTTTCTTAGGGAAACAAAGTAGCTGGCCCCAGTAATTTTGAATAGCATAAAGCACACTTTGGACTAGCTGAACTCTTCCTCCATAGCTTAGGAACTTTGTGGTCCAGTGTCTCACCTTCCCAAGGATTTTTTCCAACAATGGTTGGTATTGGTGGATTGATAGCCTTTTTGCATTCAGAGGCACTCCTAAGTATCTGAAGGGGAGCACCCCTATCTTCAATTGAGCCGATTAGCTATATCTTCGAACTTCTTTTTGATCCTGCTCCAAAGATTTCACTCTTGTTCGATTGGCTACCAAGCCTGAGGTCTCCAATCGGTCAAATTTTGACATCATAGCACAAACTGCTTTTTTTGTTCCTTTGCAAAATAGGAGTAGATCATCTGCAAATGCCAGGTGATTAATCCTTAAAGTACCACATTTGGGATGATATCTGAAGTCCTCATGGTTATCCAGTGTTTTGAGAAGTCTGCTCAAGTATTCCATACATATCACAAATATGTAGGGTGATATTGGGTCTCCTTGTCTCAGGCCTTTTTTCCCTTCAAATGGTGTTAACAGCTGACCATTAAAACAGATCTGATATGAAACAGATCTGAGACATTCCTTAAGCCAGTCCACAAATTGCTGTGGGAACCCAATGTGTCTGAGTAAAGAGTCAACAAAGGACCATTGTATTGAATCATATGCTTTTTGTAGATCCAATTTGATCATACATCTAGCAGATAGACCTTTCCTCCCATACCCTCTTATGATTTCTTGGGCCAGAATTGTATTATCATGAATAACCCTCCCAGGGACAAAGGCTGCTTGCTCAGGGCCTATTATCATATCCATATCTTTGCTCATCCTTCTAGTGAGAGTCTTTGATATGATTTTGTAGATGACAGAGCAGCAAGAGATAGGCCTATAATCTCTGATTGTGTTTGCATGAGAAGACTTTGGTAATAATGTGATCTTGGTCATATTGACAGTTTTCAACAATTTTCCTGACCTGAAGAAGTCTTGTACTGCATCAATGATATCTGATCCAATTACACTCCATGCAGCTTTAAAAAATTTAGCTGTGTATCCATCAACCCCTAGAGCCTTGTCATTACCAATTGAATTCAAAGCCTCAAAAATTTCTTTAGATGTGACTGGGGAGATCAGGTTCACTCTTTGTTCCTGGCCTAGCACTGCTCCAGCTTTAATAACACTAATATCCACCCCTAGGATAGTGTTGGCTTGTGTTCCCAGAAGGTTTTTGTAGAATGTAAGAATCTCATTCTTCAAATCATCTTCTTGAACCATCTTTCTCCCATTTTTATCATATAGCACCCCAATATTTGATTTCTTTTTGATTTGAAGGGATGCATGAAAGTACCTATTGTTACCATCTCCACAAGAAAGCCAATGAACTTTTGATTTTTGTTTTAGTATTTGTTCTTCTATCATTAGCCACTTCTCATACTCTTGCTGAGTGTTTTTCATTTCCTGAAAAAGATCATGGCTCAATGGATCATCTTTTAGAGCAGCCTGGGTGGTCTGCAATTTAGCTCTGGAGATATCAACCTTCTGTTGAGCATATGAGTACCTTTTGTTCAGTTGTTTGAACATAGGTTTCAATTTTTTCAGCTTTGCCGAAACTTTGTACATTTTTACCCCTTTCTCTTGCATCTGCCACCCTGCTTCAACTGTCCCCAGAAACTGTTCATGCTAAGTGATGCAGTTTAAGAATTTAAACTGCTGGAAATTTTTACTCTGAATTCTTTCCCCACATTTAACCATTAAAGGTGAATGGTCTGATCCCATTGGATTAAGTACTTCAGCTACTACAAAGGAGTAATTATGATGCCACTCACAATTGCCAAATACTCTGTCAATCTTGGTATAGATGAGGTTGCTGGATTGATTGTTACTCCAAGTATATTCCCACCCTATGTATTTCAACTCTTGCAGCATTGCTTCATTTAGGGCTTCTCTGAAAGGCATACACTCATTATCTGTCACTAGAGCACCTCCTAGCCTGTCATTTGAAGAGAGTATACTGTTGAAGTCACCAAGCACCAACCAATTCCCCTGTACTGTGTTGGCAATGTTTCTAAGTTCATCCCATAGCTGATTTCTTGTTTCACTATCATTTGCCCCATAGATGAAGGTAATGAACATGTTGTCTGATCCATCCAAACTGCTCATAGACCCATGGATTGTTTGGCTTGTTTTAGTTATTGCATTAAAATGCATTTTTGAGGTATCCCATGCAACCCATATGCGTCCATTTTCAGCACTATCATAGTTATCCACAAAATTCCAACCACTCCTAAAGGCACTTCTTATTCTAGTAGCTTTGGCCTTTTTCACTCTTGTTTCTATTATTCCCATAAGAGTGATTTTATTATGATCTAAAAAGCTAACTACCTCTTTTTGTCTAGAAGACTTATTCAGTCCCCTCACATTCCAACTTGCTATGATCATATAGTTGGTGATGTGTTTGGATCTGAGATCCTTGTATTAGCCACAAAATTACCAAACTGAACATCAATATTACCTGTTCCATTGAGGTTTTCTACAGATAATGGTGGTGCTTTCTCCTCCAGGCTGAGTGCTGTGAATGTGTTAGCATTCACATTTTGAGTCTCTTCATTCTGCTTTTTCACATCTTGCTTAATACCAGACCATTGTGTGTTTTGTTGTGGAGGATTTGGATTATTTGTCTTCTTCTTGTTCCTAACCTCTATCCATTGCCCCACTTGTGGTTTGTTCCCTGGTTTTCTTTTATTATCCATGCTACCTTGCTCATTTCTCTGTGCCTTCAGTACATTACAATCATGTCCTAACAGTTGGCATTTTTGACAATAGATTGGAGTCCATTCATATTCAATATCTTGCACCAGAGTGTCACCATTAGGTTTCTTAAGCTTCACATTTCTCACTAATGGCTGGCTGATGTCAACTTCCACAAGTACACGGGCATAAGCAATCCTTTGTTGTTTTACTGTGCATTCATCCGTTCGAACGGGCTTGCCAGCAACACTAGCTATTCTACCCAGGCTTTTCCTTCCCCAGAATGGAAGAGGTAGTTTGGGCAGCTTAATCCATATGTGCATAACTGTGAGTTTTTCCTTGCTAAAATCAAAATCCGGCACCCACTGCTTCATAATGAGTGGCTGATTTTTCACCATATATGGTCCTCTTGACAAAATTAACTCACACTCTTATGCAGATTCAAACCTTGCAATGAAGAAGCCATTTTCATATTGGTGCAACACAGGTCTTGCCATATCTCCCCATACCTTCTCAATATAGTTTTGCATATACCCCAAGGTATGTTCTGCCCCAACTACATACAACACAAGTGAATGTTTCCATTTATTTGATTCTTCTATCAAATCATCTTCAGAGAATTCAATACAGAACTCATCGTTTGCCATTAAAGGTGTAATATATTCCAAGTTATGTCCATTGTTAGCCAATCTATTACCTTCCATTTTGCGTTCTTCAGTATGTATCTTCATTTGTTCTTTCTGCATTTCCTCAATTTCATCCTCTTCCCTAATTGGCTTCATGTTTGTATCCTTTGACCAGTCCAATCGTCGAACTGTAGGCTCGCGATTCATGATATTGATCGCACCTTCTTCTGAAGCCGGATTAACCGTCGCTCTAGGTTGCCTAGTTACAGCTGGGCCGTCCGTGGCAGGAGATACCGTTGCCATAACCGGTGTTGCCAACACCTCTGTAGGGATATTCCGTTGCGTTTCATCCTTGGTAGTTGTCTCATCCTTCCTCTCTAATCCATTAGCAGTATTTTCCGGAGTATTTATCGTATTTTGTTGCCGATTTGTCGATAGATCTGAAGATCGATTGGCTTTCGTCGGCCGATTTCTCTTGCTCTTCCTCGACATTCTCTATTTCTTTTACGTTATCATTCAAAATAGTTCACTGTCTTGTTTCTGGACTTCATTACAACAATATTTATTTATCCAACTCAATAACTTGTCAAATTAATTGCATATGAGGATAAAAGTTAATGATACCATTTTTTGTTAAAAAGGCTAAAGTATCCTTACTTTCCATGAGCAGTGATTGTGTCATTCCTGTATGCAGCGATTATGTCCTTGCCCACAATCGCTGCACATGATCGCTGCCCACTGTGTGTAGCGATCGTATCCTCGCCTACAATTGCTGCACATTATCGGGTCCTTGCTATCAGCGACGGAGGCCCTAGGGGGCTTTAGGGGCCAAGGCCCCTGGGCCTTTTTTACAAAAAGTTAGTAAAGCCCACGTAGAATTAAGTAAAGCCCAGTAAGAGAAAGTCCACAACATAAATTACAATTGTAGTCTGCAGCTAAGAGCCCGCAGCTCATCCACATCCGTCTTCCGTTCTTGACCACTGACCATGGGAGGCTTTTGCCCTGCAACGAGCAAAACTGCAGCGGCCATCGATTCGCAATCGCACCAGCAGCGCATCGGCCATCGATACTCCATTCGGACCGTTCCAGCTGCTTAAGATCGAAGCCTCCAGAAGTCCAGCAGAAAGAAGACGTCGATATCGATTAGGTTTTGCCCTCTACTCTTTCACTCTTTGTCTCTTTTGTTTTGGTATTCTTTTGTAACCTGTCCTAGTATTCTTTTTTATGAAATTGTTTAATACTTTGATAGTTGAATTGGTTTAAAATTTAATAAAATTGTTAATTTTGTTTGACATGTAGATGAAGAAAACTCAATCTACCATTCATGGTTTTTTTTAAAAGAAAATATGTTAGTTCTTCTTCTCAAGATTCCGCAGAGACAACAAATCACTACTAGAAAAAACACTTTTTAAATCGGGTAAAATAGACATTCTAAATCGGTTAAATAACCGTTATAGATTCAGCCGATGTAGAAAGTCTGGACTTTCTACATCGATTTTCAGAACCGATCTAGAAAGTCTGCTTTCTACATCGGTTATTTAACCGGTCTAGAATGTCTGTTTGAACCGATCTAGAAAGTCTTATTTTTTTCCAAAAAAAATGACCCTAACCCAACCCGGCCCCGACCCGACCACAACTGACCCGAACCGACCCGAGCCGAGACCAGGACCGACACAGTCTTAAAATATCACTATATTTCAATTTGTTGCCATGAGGGTTTGAATCCTTGACCTTGTGGTTGGGGAGTGAAGTCCCAACCACTAGGCTAAAGTGAGTTGTTTGAGAAACTTACATTTATATTAAATTTAAATATAATTTCTCGAGTGAGTTTTGAATCGGTTCTAAAATAACCGATCTAGAAAGTGACGCGGCCAGTTTCTAAATCGGTTCTAAAATAACCGATCTAGAAAGTCCACTTTCTAGATCGGTTCTAAAATAACCGATTTAGAAAGTCCACTTTCTAGATTTGTTATGGAATAACGGATTTAGAAAGTCCACTTTATAGATCGGTTCTAAATAGATCGGTTCTAAAACAACCGATTTAGAAAATGGTCATGTCACTTTATAGATCGGTTATTTTAGAACCGATTTAGAAACTGGCCGCGTCACTTTTTAGATCGGTTATTATAGAACCGATCTAGAATGTCCGATATGAAATGGTATTTTTCTACTAGTGAATCTAGATGATAATACCCCTTCACCTACTGTTCCGGTTACCGAAAACCCTTGCGAAAAATCTCAAATGAATAGTAATGATATTGATCTTAGTGCATTAGAACGAGACCCTGGCTTGCGTCATCAAGTTTATGATTATCCTGTCAATCAACAAGATACAATTCGACGAGCTTATATGAATCTTGGTCCTCTTCAACCAACTTTTCATCTTTCCAAAATCTGGTCTAGAAACACATAAACGTAGTTTTCAAGCTTCGTGGTTTAAGTTATATCCTTGGATTGAATATTCACAAAGTTTAGATGCAGCTTTTTGTTTCCCATGTTTTTTATTTAACAAGCCATCTGGACTCGGGTACTATGGTCAACAAGCATTTACTATAGATGGGTTTCGAAATTGGAAAAAGTGGGTCGAAAAAAATGTGTCTTGTTGATGCATATGGGAACTGAGCGTACATATTTCCACAATGTTGCACAGAAGGGATGAGATGATTTGTTGAATGAGGCACAAGATATACGAAATGTGTTTGAAAAGTTTACAATCGAAGAGCGTGAGAAAAATAGATTGAGATTGTCAGCTTCTATTTTTTCTATCCGTTGGTGTTCCTTCGAAATAGTTGCATTTAGAGGCCACAACGAGAAAACAAATTCCATTAACAAGGGGAATTTTCTTGAAATGTTGGAAGCACTTGGGGATTTTAGCACCGAGCTTAAAGAGTCATTTTGTCGTGCTCCCAAGTATGCATCATATACTTCCCCGATGATTCAAAAGGAAATTTTGAATATTATTTCAAATAAGGTGAGGCGAATGATTTGTGAAGAGATCGGTGGGGGAAGGTTTTGTTTAGTCGTTGATGAAGCACTAGATCAGTCTCACAAAGAACAAATGTCTGTTGTTTTGAAATTTGTTAATAAAGAGGGCTTAATTATGGAGCGTTTTTTTGGACTTGTTCATGTACGTGACACTATGGCACAAGCTCTCAACGGTGGAATCTATTCTTTATTGTTACATTGCAACCTTGATGTCAAGTCCACTCGTGGGCAAGGGTATGATGGTGCAGGCAATATGTGAGGTCAATTCAAAAGTTTGCAAGCCTTTATTTTAAAAGATTTTAAATACGTTTATTATGTTCATTGCCTTGCTCATCGGTTGCAATTAGCATTAATGGCCGCCTCTCAAGGAGTTATTGCACTGCGTAAGTTTTTTACGAAGTTGTCTTTTGTTGTCAATGTTGTTAGTGCTTCCTTCAAACGCACTGACCAATTACGAGATGCACAAGTCGAGCAAATTGCATACTTGATTTCGATTGATGAATTGAAGACCGGTAGTGGTCTAAATCAAATTGGTACATTACAACGAGCTGGAGATACTAAATGGAGTTCTCATCTCAGATCAATTTCTAGCCTAATTAAGATGTTCAGTCCAGCTTGTGAGGTTTTACTCAAAATTGTTGAGGAAGGAACTGGTTCAATCAGAGGGGATGCAGATTCGGCATATGAGGCTATGACGACTTTTGAATTCGTATTTGTCTTGCATCTCGAAAAAGAAATAATGGAGATCACTGATTTACTTTGTCAGGATTTACAAAGACAAGATCAAGATATTTTTAACGCATTGAGGCTAGTTGCATCTAGCAAACTACTATTCCAAACAATGAAAGATGAAAGCTGGAACGATTTTCTTTCCGTTGTTAAGTTATTTTGTCCGGTTCGTAACATAGTGATTATACACTCTAAACATTGTTATCAAGTGAATCTTCCTAACTTCTCTTCTTTCTGACTTTTTCTTTTGTCAGGTACGCAATATAGATATTCCTGACCTGTCTTCTTCCTACCGCAGTAGAGGACCTTGGGCTCGTAATGAGCAGAGTGGTCACACACTTGAGCATCATTATCGAGTAGATATTTTCTATGAAGCAATTAATTGTCAGTTAATGGAATTAGATCATCGTTTCAGCGATAGTGCCATGGAGTTGCTTCATCTTGCTTCAACTCTAGATCCCAAAAATGCATATGAGACTTTTCGAAGTGTTGATGTACGTCAACTAATAGAGAAGTTTTATCCTAAAGATTTCAGTGATCATGAGAAAACAATTCTGAAAATGCAACTTCGACATTATGATATTGATGTCGTTCAACATGCAAATTATAAGAAATTGACATCTATTTCGGAATTATGTCAATGGTTGGTGAGGACAAGAAGACAAAGCACTTTTGATCTTATTTATCGAGTAATTAGTCTATTACTTGCTCTCCCAGTTTCTACCGCGACAACCGAGAGATCATTTTTAGCAATGAATATTGTGAAAACAAGGATACAAAGTAAAATAGAAGATGAGTTTCTAAATGACTCGTTGGTTTATATCGAAAGAGAACTTGATGAAAAGATTACTTTGGATGAAATTATAGAAGATTTTAAGGCCGCGACGGATCGACGGGTTCCACTTTGATGAGTGATGTTTGGTATTTTTATATTTAACGTCTAGCTTTAATGTTTTGTTATTTATAACTTTGGATGATGTATCTTTTGTATTTTTAAAAATATATAAGATATTAGCTTCGGCCCCACGGTTGAGAGGCTTGTGATCCGCCCCTGCTTGCTATGATCGCTGCACACGATCGCTGGGTTTGTTTTATCGATTTTAAGGGTATTATTGTATTTGATATCAATAACTTCTACTTTTATGGATGGAGATACACGACTTGTATCGTTTATGAATTGTATTAAAAAAGATATTATAGTAATTAATATATGTATTATTGTTATTATTATTATAAGCAAGATTTCTACAAATAAAGATTCAGAATACACTCAAAATAACTGGCCTTTGGAGCACATTTCAAAACTTGCCATGTTCGACTCTCAAGCACGTTCAATGTACGAACTGAGTAACAACAACAACAATTCATTACAATCACCAAATTTACAAGTACAACAGGACACCAATAGTACAGAAATACAAAAACAAAAAAATTACACCCGGGTAATACACATATGACATGAAATAAAAAGATAGTGTCAAACTACATAAAGAAAGATGCATATATGTTATATTTAGAGTCAGCTCAAGTGGACAAACCAAAAGACATAAAATGCTGCACTGAGGGAATATAATAATATCCAACGTACAATATCACTACACCATATATGGCTTTCAACAATATTTTTTTTTATGTTACAAGCAAAAGTGTAGCCTTAGATGCCTTAAAATTGGTCAAATTTGATTTAAGGCTACACATTTTTCTAACGTTATTATTGATACAAATTAGTGTTACCATAGACTAAATTGAGCATCTACGCTAACACAAAATTTGGTGTAGCCTTTGCTATTTCAAAAAATGGTAACTAAATACTAAAAGAAATAGCCGGGCTTGCTAAAATATTTTAGGCGGTGCAAATAAATTATTTTCAACTGTAATGACCCGATTTTTCTAAGGTATTTTATGAATATATTTTTTTTATACTAAGAAAAACTTGTAGAAATCTCAAGTCGTTACGAAACATACATTTTCTAAAATATTTTGCGGAATTTAAAATGATTTCAAATCTCCAAGACAACCGTAAAATCCAGCAGCGTAAAATAATTGTCAAAAACAAGGTTAATTGTTTCATATTAACTTGAGCGGAATATAAAACAAATACGTAACATTAAATATTTTTATCATATGTCGGTCTGCTCTGCAATCCGTTCTTTTCATTCCGAATTACGAAGGTAAAATTTGGTAGGTGAAATCGAAAGAATTAAAAACTTAGGGACTAAAATTAAAATCTAGGTAAAATTAAAATTAAAATTTGACTAGAATTAGAATCTCGATTCCTCATCTCAATCTCCTCTCTCGGAACTCGTATGAGTCTCTCTCCACCAGGGAATCCTTTCCTCTTCTCTTGTGGAAACTCTCTGGTGATTAGCGGGGCCAGGGACGGAGCAACGGTCGATGGTGTTATCTCTCAGAGCAATGACGGCGTAAGCTCACCGTGAATCAACCGGGTCGGGCTTCCACTAGTTTCGATCCGGACTTCCACGGAAAGGTAAAGGAGTCGGGCTTCGAGATGGGGTTTGGAGGCGGAGACGAGCGGCGATTCGCGACAATCGACCGAGGGTGGAGTCGCAACCGAAAGAAAATTTCAGTTCGTTTTCTTGCTATTCGATTTTAATTCTAAATAAATAGGGTTTCATGTGTGAATTCTGAAATAGTTGGTTTAATGAAGTGTGTGTTCCGATTTGATGAATTAGTTTTTGTTTATTTTCGATTTTGATTTGTGAATTGGTGTTTTGTGTGTTTATTTTCGATTTTGATTTGATGCCTTTTGTTCTCGATGCCTTTTGATTTGATTTGGAATTTTATGATCTTGATTTATTATTAGGTTTTAAGATCGATTAGGAAGTATTTGGTGTGTCGTTCAAAATATGGTGCGATTTATCTAGTGTGAGGTCCAAGTGACTCGTGATTCATGACGTATTTAGTTAGTCATCATGCAATCGAAATGTGTTGCTTCGTGCCAATTTCGTTATTCACAACCTCATTACCTCCACTATCATGTCATTGGCTACGTTTAGTCATGTAATTAATATCCTTTGAGTGTGCTTAATATGATATATGATGAAGAAACTATTTTTTTAATTGACTTTGTTGTTATTTGATGTTTTGAGTCTCTTGAAGGATTTGGGATTGAAAGCTGGATAGAATCTTGTGGAACTTTAGTAGAGGGATAGATACGAGGCTGGTTGGACTAATTCGGGTGAGTAGGAAGTACTGATTTGTCTGTCCTCAATAAGTTTGTAAATGGAGGCCGTAGTTTCTTATTTGTGTGTAGGTAGCCTCAAGCTCCTACTTGTTACGTGTGTGCGTGGGGGTAAACATGATGTAAATTAAGATGATATGTTTCCTATTAAATCTGTCATAATGTTTAGCTAGTCCCATGCAAATGGATCTAGCATTTGAAACAAAATGCGGTTTTGAGTCTAAATGACATCTTTCTTTCTACATGGTTTGGCCCTTTTATTGGTCCACTTTATACTTATTATCCATTGAAGAGTTTAACAGAATTTGCTTGACGTGAAAATTGTTGCTCTGGAAGTAACTTATGATAATGATTCAATTTGTAATCTTAATCTTATATCACCTAACTCTTGTGATCATATTAGTGTCACTTCATACTACCAATTTATTGAAGAAATGGCAAACCGTGCAGGTAGATGTTGTCTTCAAATATCTCAGCTCGCCAAATTGTCGTTTTATCATTCTTGCTTCTATTATATTTCCGCATTGGAACTTTCTTTGTTTGGCTTTTTGAAGGAAAGTAAGCCCATTGATCTTTGAAGTAAATCGGGTGTGAGGTTCAGAACCTAAATGATGTTAGTGGTCCATTGTAAAAATTAACAATTTTTATGCTTGAGAGTTCCTTTCGGTAACTCTTACTCTGATCTCATAGAAGTGGGTGGTCTATTCACGTAAAAAGAGGAATCAAGTCGAGATTGATAGCAGCAAATCAAGACAAACAAATCGAGCAAGTCAATTAGCATTGCACAAATCAAGGAATGAGCTTCAATCAAGGGATTCACCGGATATAAATCAACTACTCAATCTGATTTTTGACCTTATTTACTTCATTACATTATATATTGTAACCTTCGATTAGAAGGACAAGGGCGAAAATAATCTTATAAGTCTTATTCTTGCTAGGAAGGGTGTCTTTTAGGCACTGTGTTTTTTCTTCCTTTCTTATTCAATAAAGAGAATCCCCTTGTTCACCTCTGCCGTCTCTTTACTTTTATCGTGGTGCTTTACCCGGGGCAATGTCATTTGCTTGAAGCGGGCGAGATCTCAATCTAGCCTTCATGGAGGCGAAGTGTTGATCAATTTTACGATCGGAAGCGGTGATATTGCTTGCGGACCGAGATTGTGGATTGTGTCTCGATTAGGACAACTGAATTCCCAATCGTCTTATCCATCTGATCATATCTCTCCTTTCGAAGTCATCGTGAAAGAGAGCGGCAATTCGACCAATTGATAGAGTGAAGACCTTAATGATAAAATAGTACGAAAGAATAGATAAATCCTCAAATCGATGCCACGGAGATATTTTCTGCCACAACCGAGGTTGTAAAGTACATAAGACCAATCATAATCAAACTAGGGTACGAAAACAACTATATAAACAACTATAAGGCCCATGCACAAGGCCCGTACCCAATAAAACACTAAATAGGAAATATTAGGAATTAAACTACTATTTCAAGCAACTCGATAGCACGCCACCTGGTTGGCCCGTCATCTATAAACTTGTGAAGGCGGTTGTTACGATATCCCACATTGATTCCACATGAAAGTGTGGAAGAGTGTGTAAGTGGGAGTCAACCCTTTAATTTTGACCAAGGTTTTTTGGGTTTGGGCTCCCTAGCTTATATGCCTAAATTTGGTCCGACCTTCCGGACTCGTGCGGCTACGGAAAGGGGCTACCCGATGGTGGGTGCAGGGTTGTCACCTCGGATGTGGGCCTAGAAGGGGTGCCACCCGGAGTGTGCCGACCGTAGATGTCCAGTTTGAAAGTGGGATGGATTGTTACGATATCCCACATCGATTTCCCATGAAAGTGTGGGAGGGTATAAAAGTGGGAGTCAATCCTTTACTTTCGACCATGATTTTGGGTTAGGTTAGGGTTCCCTAGCTTATTTGCCTAACAGCGGTGCTCTTATCATTCTGTGCCTTTTCACTATATGAAATGGATAAACATTACTTATATGATGCTGATTTCTTCCAGGTGTTCGTGTTCTGCTCCAGAAGATATAAACCCGAAGGATCCCAATATATTTAGAAATAACAAAGGTATGACTGCACACTTGTATATGCATAATGGTATAACATCATTTGATTCATTATTACCCGAGAAATGCTTAGCGTCGCCTATTATGATTTCTTTAAACATTTGAATGTGTACATGCCTATCTCTTTGAGCCGAACATAAGTGTGGTGCAAAGACAATAATTTGCCTAAGAAAACCAAGGGTGACAACAAATTAATCGTCGCAAAATGCTCAAACCTCTTTTCTACTTCAGATGCTTCGATACCTATTAATATGTTTGCCTTTAAAGATGTCATGACTATTTTCACTAGCACCGATAATTACAACCTTGTTTCTTTAGCTTTGCGAATGTGGATATGCGTTTTAAAACTATTCATAGAAATGAAATCATGTTTGTTTAGAAATCTTTCAATTTGAGATTGTCATCTTCATCTTCCATTGTTCGCGTAACACATTTCAAACCTGTAGTTTCTATTTCAACGATGAAGTGTGGACTCGGCATGCGACACGACACGACACATACAGGATTCACATTTTTTCCAAAATACAGGAACACACGTAGAGGACGCATTTTTATTTTATATATATATACACACACACGATATTTTGTTATTATCACAATATATATACACACACACACACACACACACACACAAACTCACAAATGTTGTGTTTATATTGCTAATAAGAGCAAATATTGTGCACGATTAAATTCCATTCAGGCATTCAGCGACATGAATAGAGATGTAAGTTTTCGTACTTGTAGTTCTTGCTGCTCAACATTTGCTTCTCTTTTCCGCAGCTGGGGAGCTCCTAAAATTGTGTTTTGCAATAAATTGGCGCAGATAGTAGGAGATGCAAATCACTTGATAAACTTTATATATATATATTTACACAGGCAATATGCATTTTAATGCCAACTAAAGCCTTCTGGCTTGTTTTAAGGCTCTGTGACTTTGTAGGATTTGCTTTCATCTATATGGAAAATGATCGTGATGCAGAGGATGCATTGAATTTGGTAGAAAAGGACGTCGACTACACGTTGAGTGGACCAAGGTATTTAGCATTTTTGCTTTGCGGAATGTAGAACACATTTCCTGTGTTGTAATTTTTTTCATGCGATAATGGTTTTTTTTTCCACGAAATAACTTGATTAAATTCGATCCATGTAGGAATGTGGTGGTGGTAGAAGGCCCGATACTTCGTAAGGTTGCCACCAACTCAAAACCTTCCAACGATCACTCGTTCAAGTTCTTGATCAGTATGTGGCGGACCTAACTGGTAAGACCAGGGCTCAACTTCAACAAGAGATGGATGAAAAACTTGAAGATAAATGATGAAAATGTTGGCCGAGAAGAATCCAGATTTGAACTTAAAGATTGATGACTCTCAGAAATTAGTCGAGGAGTCCTATGGCGGTGACAATGTCACTCGTTGACTGATCTCATCATTTTATATTATGCTAGCTAAGTGACTCAAGTAGTTTTGTTATATTTGTGGATTGCGATTGTAACTTGTTATTAGCTATTATGGATTGAATATTAGCAGTCATGTATTTTGGATGTTGTTATGGTTGACATTGTTTTAATGGTATTGACTATTTTACGGTAATATTTATTTTCCAATATAAAATTTTCCTTTTTAGCATGAAAAATGTTGGTAAAAACCTGCAAAAATGTAGCCATAGACTATAATTTATAATTCTTTATGTTGGCAAAATATAAAAATTGTGTTGGCAAAGATTAAAAGTGTGTTGGCAAAAGTTAGAACTGGTCATATATAAATGTAGCCATAGTATTAAAGTTGTTGGTAAAGATGTCAAAGTGTTTCACAATTTAATGTTACATTAGACCTCATGAGTGTTGGCATAGGTCTACGGCTACACAAATCTTTGTGTCACTAAATATATAAAAGTGTGGCCTTAAGTCTACAGCAACACAAAATCTAGTGTAGCCACAGACAATAAAAGTGTTGGCATAGGGGTCTATTGCTACACTTTTTTAACATGTTACCAAAAAAAAGAAAAGTGTTACCTTAGACCCCTATGGTTGCGGCCGTTTTTGTAACACTTTCGAATTTGGTCAAAGTGTAGCCATAGCTTGTTTTTCTACCTTCAGCAACACTTTTTGGACTTTTGAACACAGTTTTTCAGGTGTTGCTGAAACCCTTATATGGTGTAGTGTATGTCAAAGGACTGAAATATACAACATCAGACAATTTTGGGATGAAAACAACTTGGTAGTGCTCATAAGTGGAAATGTATGGTACTCGACCTACTAACTGGAGAGATAAATCTTTACTACAGAAGAAGAGATGTTTATGTAATAGATTGAAGCACAGGCATACCAAATGCATGCTTCATCTCCAGGACAGCTCAAAAGATTAGGCTATCTGGACTTTAAAGCACTAAATAAAATAGCCACAAAGAAGCTGGTGAGAGACTTTCCAAAAGGAATATTCAAGAAAGAAACTTTATGTGATGCACTTCAGAAAGACAAACAAATAAAGCATACTTCAAAGCAATCCAGTCAACATCTCTGACTGGTCGAGTGTTGGAACCGCTTCGTATAGATCTATTTGAACCTGTCAAACCAAAGACCTTAAGTGGAAGAAAGCATGCTCTAGTTACTGTGGATAATTACTCAAGATACACATGTGTTTTGTTTCTATACAAGAAAAGTGAGACATTGACCAAGCTGCTTGAGTTGATAAAAAAGCTGCAAAATGAGAAATCTTTGAGCATCATCCCAATAAGGTAAGATGAAGGAGGAGAGTTCCTTAACAGAGCATTAACCGACTATAGAAGTTAAAATGAGATACATCATGAGGTTTCAGCTACTAAAAGAGCAGCAGAAAGAAGAAGATAGAACCCTGAAGCAAACAGCTCGGATATGATTGCAGAAGCTAATCTTTCTAAAAGGTTTGAGCTGAAGTTATTGGCACGACTTACGATAATCAAAATAGAAGTATGATAGTAGGACAACACTGTAAAACTCTCTATGAGATACCTATTGTATTTGTGCTTTATATATTTGGTTCCAAGTGTTCTATTCACAAAAATGGTAAAATCAAACTGAACTCCTTTGATGCTAAACTTGATAATGGTCCATCACAAGTTATCAAAGCATTCCGAGTAATTAGTAAAAAAAATAGTCGTGGAAGAAATTCCCTTGTTGTTTTTGATGAATCTACTATTGAGTACAAGAATAAAGTTGAACAAATTGAAAAGAAACTCTAAGCAACAGTATTAGATGAGATCATTATTGAAGACCCAAGAGTCATGAATTTCTGTGATGAACACTCAACTATATAACAACCAAGATCTCCAAACTCAACTGCCAATCAATCAGATTTTGATGCCAACAACCAGTCCTAGCGGTTAGTAATAAAGGACCATCAAACACAATTGCAGCTGAGAACAACACAACAGATCCTCCAGGTAATCCATCAGGAGAAACAAAGCCACTAATAAAAAGGACACATCATAAAATGGTGAAGATAGTGGCTGAAACACCAACCAATTCAATTGATTATTGTGAAGGTATCTGATGGCGTCAAAACAAGGAATACAAGTAGTGAAACTAAATTAGCAACATTTTCTTGTCTCCATGTCCCAGACAGAATTCATAACAACTGAAGAAGCAATGGAAGATTACGCTTGGGTGAATGCCATGCAAAAAGAGCTTAACCAAATGGAAAAGAAACACAGTATGCGAACTTTCTAGACATGTCATACCAAAAGAAAGTAAATTGCTCCAAGTGGATTTATAAAAAAAAATGTGACTTAGTTGGGGTGCTAGATCTAGCAAAAGGATATACTCAATGTGAAGAAATAGATCTTGATGAGACTTTTACTCTATTAGCAAGACGGGGAGCAATAAGGTTCTTCCTTGCTTATACATCCTACAAAGATTTTGAGGTATATCAAATGAATATAAAGGGTATCTTCCTTAGTGGTTTCCTTGAGGAAGAAGCATATGTAAAGCAATACCTAACAACAATCTCACAACACTCGATCTATTCGCAAAACATTCAAAATGCATGAATACATACATATAATATATATATATATATATAATTAAAAGTACTTGTATTTTACCACGATTAATTCATTACCACGCACGGGGCTCGACAATCTCAAATGCTATCATCGATTCCAAACCTTAAACACAGTCACCACCTCTAGCCAAACCAAACTCGATTCATCCTGAAACTTCAACTTAGATCTCTCTACGATATTATGTCAGACACCCTTATATGCGGATCTATATCTTCAATCCAAAATTTAATTCCAACACCACCAATCCCTGACTCATGTTCGTACATTAATCCAACACTCCGTTACCACCACTTCCATCATCAGTTCCCATAAAATCATAGTAATCTCACAAACCTTATTATTTAGCAATAATCACAACAAATTCATAAATCAACAATCAACCATGTAATTCGCAATGAATCATTGTATTTCCAACATATAAATAAATTTAATCATCAATATCTAAATATTTGCAAAAGTACTCGATATAATCGTTTGATACTGTTCCTTAGTGAAAATATGTGATTAAATTGGTGTATAAATGATCATAAATTCAGTTTATGAGGGCTCGGGGTCGAAGGGATAGCAAGGGGTGTTTCTGACCCCAAAATGACACCATATAATCATTTATAACAGCTATTCTTAGAGCGAGGGGTACGGTGGGCTTGTGGGTGGCGCCATCACCACTAGCCGAAAACTTCCCACGGCGCACTGTACCGGACCTCGCGCCGTCGTCCCTTGCGCTGTTATGATGGCGCTGCGTCGTGGCTATTTTTTTTTTCTTTTTTCTTGGGCCAAAATAGGGACGTTGGTATATTTTTTGAAAATGGGACGTTTGTACCAACAGAGCCGTTTTTTGTGACTTTTTCAAAAGAAAAATATTGTTTCAAGAAATTTTGCCACGGCCCGACGGCATGTACCGGATTTCAAAGAGTCAACGTTCGTCAAACTCGACCGCTAGTTCCGGTTCGAACCCGGCATTGTTTCAAGAAATGTTGCAACAACAATACTG
The DNA here is from genome assembly GCA_033398695.1 of Orobanche coerulescens. Taxonomy (NCBI): domain Eukaryota; kingdom Viridiplantae; phylum Streptophyta; class Magnoliopsida; order Lamiales; family Orobanchaceae; genus Orobanche; species Orobanche coerulescens. The sequence goes on from CM065816.1 coordinate 146,805,881, forward strand.
TAATACCCGAGATTTTTGTTCCGGAATCGTTGGGTTTTCTGGGTTTTATCGGATTGTCATTGTCCTCATCGTTGGAATTTCGTGCCATGTTTGGGTGTGTCTTGTTGGGACACGTGTTTGGAGGCGTTTCGGATCACTATGTGAGTTTTTGAGTTTTTGTGGTGTAGCGCACGCTAATGCTGGAGGCATAGCGCACGCTACTGCGTGGTGTTTAGCGCACGCTACTGAATGTGTAGCGCACGCTAACTGGCAGTCCAGAGGCAGTCCAGTAGCTACTGGACTGGGACTGGAGCTTTGTTAGCGCACGCTAAGGCCGATAGCTAGCGCACGCTATCGACTGCTTAGCGCACGCTCTCTTCTTTCTAGCGCACGCTACCCGACAGGTGCGGTTACGTCCAGGCTACCGGATCGTTTTGTGACCCGTTAGCGCACGCTACGGCTTTTGGCTAGCGCACGCTAACTGTGTTATAGGCGGTTTCTTTGGAGCGTTGACCCCGTTAGCGCATGCTAATGCATGGTGTTTAGCGCGCGCTAATAACTGTCCAGTATAAATACTGGACAACATTAAGTCGTCATTTTCCACTTTTCTTCATCCCTTCCGACGGGAGTGAGATCCAGAGGCGATTAGGACCGATATTTTTCTTCTAGCTTCATCTCTGAGCGGATTTGTAGATGTTTAACAACATCTAATCGTCTTCCTGGTCCAGATCAAGGTAATCTCTTCTTAGAACCCTAGTTTCTTGAATTTGGGGTTTTTCCTTGGATTTGTGATTCTTAACCGATCTCATCCGATCGGTTGTGTATTTTTGGTTGTCTTCACCGTAATCTTCAGATTTGCTAACCGTTCATCGATTTTTATCGCCCGGATCAACGATTCTTGATTTCTTTGAGAATACTTAGATCCTTGTCGTTTTTAGGATCGTTTCGGATTTCGATTAGTGTTATTGATTCGTGGTGATGCTATTTTCGTAGTATTCGTGGGTTGTCGAAGTCTTGATCGTTTTTGGAGGTTCGAAGGTTGCCCGATCGTGCCCGTTCGTCGTTTCGTCGCTCGTGTTACCGAGGCAAGTATCTTGTCCATACGTTTCATGTTTCGTAGGCATAATTAATGGTAAAGGATTTCGTGCGAAACCCAATATTTAATGAACGTAAAAAGGGATCGGTATATTCTCGATAAATGTTGCCTTTCAACGATAATTTATGTACTTCGTGAATATATGTGTTCTCGGAATATGTGTGTTGGTTTTGTATGTGAAAAGATGATATGATCACTTTGAATGAGTTTATTAGACCGTAATCCTTTACCGGGGATTACGTAATGTTATGTGTACTTGTTCGTTAAGAATGTATTACGTGGGATATTAGTTGTTACTCCTTTGAAATGAGGTTGTGATGTTTAAGTGTTGCTTGGCTTGATGTTCTGCTCATTATTATGTGATTGCTGAAAGTGATGTGCCTCCGGGTAGGATTGTTGAATCTCCGGGATCCATACTTGCTAGTATGGGTCGGGCGTGACCGTAGGGTTATCCAATCCGGGTATGTCTTGCGGGGACTCCGAGGTTCGGGGCTTGCTAGCCCGATGCCGAGATAACTTGTGGGGGTTATCATCGGGTATGTCTTGCGGGGACTCCGAGGTTCGTGGCTTGTTAGCCCGATGCCGGGATAACTTATGGTTGTGATTTGGAATGGTTCTGTGGCTGTTGCCACGAGGACATGTGATTTGGTATGGCTTCCTATTGGGTTATTCACTCGGGTATGTTCTACGGGAGCATCTGAGGTTCGTGGCTTGTTAGCACGGGACGCGAATAATCCTTAGGAACATGTGTTATGTGATTCGGGTCGTGGACCCTGTGGCTTATGATTCGGGTCTTGGACCCCGTGTGTTGTGAATTGGGTTGTGAAACCGCGTTTTATTATTGGAATTGTATTTTGGAAAGATGATTTTGGGCCGTGTCCCCAAGTGTTTTCGAAAGACTTGAGAATTCCTTATTTCCAAATGTTTTCAAACTCCCGAGACCGTAAATTATTTTGTATGAGATACATGGTTCTATTCCTACCTTTTATAAATCAAACTGTTTTGATTAAGTGATTTATCTCGGGAAATATATTCAAGATTTTATATTCTTGAAGCACGTTGTGTATGGCTTGTACTTTTGTTTTATACTTGCACTAGCAAAACAGTGAAGTTTTGCTAACCCCCGAGTATTCGGGGGGTGGATGTCTCAGTGCATCCGTACTTGCGGAGTAGGCGGGAGCGAATCACAGGATCGATACGAAGGATGATGGGAGACGAAGATACTAATCACGTGAAGACCAATTATAGAGTATTTGGTAGAGTCGTGTTGGTTATTCCTCCGATGTGTTATTTTCTCGAATTATGGAAGTGTTATTGTATTCTAGCCCCTGCGTGGGTATGTGTTTTGGGCAAGGATCTTGTATGTATTGTTGTGTGTGTTGTGATATAAGACCAAATCGGTCTAATGGTCCTTTATGTAGCCATGTCGGCATGTGAAGTGATGCATTGTTTTGTATTTAGCCTGGTAGATCCTCGCGGAGAGGGTCTGCGGCGCTGTAATATTCCCGAGTGGTTTGGGGGTGTTACAGAATATGGTATCGGAGCTTAGGTTGAGGAAACCTAGGCTGTCGAGTTGAGTTGTGTGTTGTTGGGTCTTGTCTTGTCAGATTTGGTCTGACTGAGTGGTGTCGCGACGCGTCGTCTGAGTTGTCGGTCGTGATTAGTATCGAGGTGCAACCATCATTTTCGTGCGATCTGTGGATGTAAGTCTCCCTACCTTGTTGTGTCTCATATTATACGAGTTTACGTGATTCTATGTTATTATGTGGAGTTTAATTGTGCCTCGTGAATACTTACTCCATACTTGTTTGATTCTCGTATTGTGTTGGAATAAAGAGTAGTACCGGTATGTATGTATATATATTTACATCTTTGTGTAAAATCGTTTTTACAGGAGTGATGTTTTGGATTGGTTACTCAATAAAAGTTTATCAATGTGGTATTTCAATTTCAAATGTTTTGGGGAAGTCACGTAAATTCTATTTAAAAATATCCTTTGAGAAGGAAAAATGATTTGATTTTCGTATGATGACCTCGAGACCAAAGATTTTGAGAATTCAAACTACACATATTATATTTTCATCTTGCATTGAAAATTTTCAAAATATTTTAAATGCTTAAACGAGGTCTACCAATAGTTTACTTGAGACGTGACTTTCGCCTTCAACTTTTCCGGTTAAACGATATGTAGTGAGAATGTAAATTGTTGGCGTTTGGATTCGTATGTTGTTGTTTATTTGTAACCTTCGACTTTTGGCATTATTTGGTATATGTTCATGAATAACAATTGTTGTGTGTGGTTATGTGTAACTTGAACTGTGTTCTTGTCCGCTGCGTGTGTAAAGTCCAAAGTGACCTTTTGGGTACTTTTACCAAATAGTGTGTGTTTCAAAATGACCTTTCGGGTTTGTAAATTTGAATTATTTTGTTGACCCTTTTTCCTAACTCTTTTGTCGGGTGATTTAACATATATTTTGAAACTATTGAGTTTTCGCGTCTACGCCTTGTAATTCCAAATGGTATTTGGTGACGGTATTTGGTATTTGGAAAATGACTTCTGCGGAGTATTTGGAAAGTATTACCGTCCTCGGCCTTTCTGGAATTTTGGAACGTTTTTGAAAATGGTTTTCAACTTGGTGAGTTCTGGCGCGGAAACCGTACAGAAAATGATTTTGATATAATGGATGATTTCAATTTCATTGCATTTATAAATCGCATAACAACGGCATTATAAATGAAGTTTTTTTTGGTAAAATAGTTTGTATATTGTGCTCTAGCTGGAATTAAATGGTAATATGTATATGATTTAATGATGTTGGATTAAAGACAGAGATGTGAATATCTTGCTATGAGTTATGATCTTTCGTTACCCTAGGTTGTTGTTTGTTAGTATGCCGAGGGACAGAGGTCGGGGTCGTAACCGTGGCGCTGATGGCCACGGGGATCAGGCGCGGAATCGAGAGAATGTCGCTGGGAATGATTTTAGTTTGGGTGTTGCTACTATATTGCAACAAGTAGCGACTCAGATGACTCAGTTGACCCAGGTGGTTCAACGTAGCATTGACGCGAGACAGAACGTCGGTGTGAATCAATGGCTTTGCGAGGTAGTTCATATGAATCCCCCTCGATTCGCCGGTGCTGCAGATGTGTTGGGCTGGGATGGTTGGATTTTCCAGTTGGGAAAGATTTTCGAGGATGTCGGATGTCCTGAAGAGCGGAAGGTACCTATCGCTCAGTACCTTCTCGACAAAGATGCCGCTAATTGGTGGGAAGCTGTTAAACCTCGTGATCGTGATGTCACGTTGGCGGAGTTCCAAGCACTTATGGAAGCTGAGTTCTGTCCGAAACCGATTAGAGAGCAGAGGATTCGCAAATTCTACTTGGCAGAACCGCAAGATATATCGGTGTCGCAAGCTATCATTGATTATAGCAAACAACTCAGTTATGTGCGAGACCGGGTGAGAACCGAGGAAGAGAGGATCCTTCACTTTGACAGACGGATGAAGCCGGATATTCGCGTGTATATGTCAGGATTCAATTGCACTTCGTTGAGGGACTATCAAGATCAAGCATTAGCCCGTGAACTAGCGTCGTTATCATCGGAACGTGTGTCCGAGTCGAAGAAGCAGAGGAAGTCCGATGACCGTGTGGACGGTGCAGGAGTTGGTGTTTCTAGTTTTCAATGTCGTAGCCTTTCCGCTGTGAAGCTCCATCGCTCGATGCGTGGAACTGAGAGTTCCAAGTCGTCTGCTCTGACTCCTGGTAAAGCCAGGAGATGTTTTAACTGTAATGTGGCGGGACATGTTCGTGCACATTGTCCTTCTCCGCCAGTAACGTGTTACAGGTGCGGACTCGAGGGACACCGAGTTCAGTTTTGCGAGATGGTTACCGAGCCTTCCGGGGCGCGGAATTGAGCACCGATATCTGGATCGACTCCGAGAAGCCCCTAAGTGGCTTAGCCTATCAGTTGTTTGTTATGTTATTTCCCTCATTTTGTTGTTTCGATATTCCGGAGATTAACTTCATTTATTTGAAGTGAATCGGATTTTGAACTCTGTACTTTCGACTCTGTCGAATCGTTTACGTCGTTGATATTTTCTGAACTTGTCCTGTCTTGTGCTTTTGGTTGATCGAACAAGTTGTGGTATTGTTTCAGAATAACCCATTTGTCATTATGACTTTCCAATTGCTATTCCCTTTCCTGTGGATCTTATGTGAATACACATCTTGTTGTCTTCACCGGATCGTATATTGTCTCGAGTCGATATGTGAACTTTGGGGTTGTTGTTTGAGTATTATTGTTCGTCGTGATTCGAACATGATTGATCGACTGTTGTTGTCTCGATCTTTGTAACTCAATCGTTTGATGGTTCAGTTTTTGTTGATCTCGTTTCGTGATTGTTGAGCGTTAGGACTCCTTCGTAATTTCCTTAAGTTCAGGAAATTTGTTTTATGTTCGATCCTCCAACCCTTGGACTGTGGAATTTCGTATTGGTTCAGCGTATAGCTCGTGTTTTGGTTGATGTACTGTTGAATTGTTCGACCGTATTGATTTTCGTTCGTTGTGTTTTGTTATTTCGGCAACGGATATCGTGTGTTATCTGAGTTTGTTTTGCGTCGTTCGTTATATGTTTCAAGTTTCGGGGACGAAACTTCTTTTAAGAGGGGTAGAATGTAATACCCGAGATTTTTGTTCCGGAATCGTTGAGTTTTCTGGGTTTTATCGGATTGTCATTGTCCTCATAGTTGGAATTTCGTGCCATGTTTGGGTGTGTCTTGTTGGGACACGTGTTTGGAGGCGTTTCGGATCACTATGTGAGTTTTTGAGTTTTTGTGGTGTAGCGCACGCTAATGCTGGAGGCATAGCGCACGCTACTGCATGGTGTTTAGCGCACGCTATCAATGTGTAGCGCACGCTAGCTGGCGATCCAGAGGCGATCCGGTAGCTACCGGATCGGGATCGAGCTTTGTTAGCGCACGCTAAGGCCGATAGCTAGCGCACGCTATCGGCCGCTTAGCGCACGCTCTCTCTTCTTTCTAGCGCACGCTACCCGACAGTGCGGTTACATCCGGGAGCTCTGGATGGTTTTGTGACCCGTTAGCGCATGCTACGGCTTTTAGTTAGCGCACACTAAGCGTGTTATAGGCGGTTTCTCTGGTGCGTTGAGACCGTTAGCGCTCGCTAATGCAGGTGTTTAGCGCGCTAATAATCGGCCCAAAGATAAATACCGGACAAAGAACATTAAGTCGTCATTTTCCACTTTTCTTCATCCCTTCCGACGGAGTGAGATCCAGAGGCGATTAGGACCGATCTTTTTCTTCTAGCTTCATCTCTCGAAGGGATTTGTAGATGTTTAACAACATCTAATCGTCTTCCTGGTCCAGATCAAGGTAATCTCTTCTTAGAACCCTAGTTTCTTGAATTTGGGGTTTTTCCTTGGATTTGTGATTCTTAACCGATCTCATCCGATCGGTTGTGTATTTTTGGTTGTCTTCACCGTAATCTTCAGATTTGCTAACCGTTCATCGATTTTTATCGCCCGGATCAACGATTCTTGATTTCTTTGAGAATACTTAGATCCTTGTCGTTTTTAGGATCTTTTCGGATTTTGATTAGTGTTATTGATTCGTGGTGATGCTATTTTCGTAGTATTCGTGGGCTGTCGAAGTCTTGATCGTTTTTGGAGGTTCGAAGGTTGCCCGATCGTGCCCGTTCGTCGTTTCGTCGCTCGTGTTACCGAGGCAAGTATCTTGTCCATACGTTTCATGTTTCGTAGGCATAATTAATGGTAAAGGATTTCGTGCGAAACCCAATGTTTAATGAACGTAAAAAGGGATCGGTATATTCTCGATAAATGTTGCCTTTCAACGATAATTTATGTACTTCGTGAATATATGTGTTCTCGGAATATGTGTGTCGGTTTTGTATGTGAAAAGATGATATGATCACTTTGAATGAGTTTATTAGACCGTAATCCTTTACCGGGGATTACGTAATGTTATGTGTACTTGTTCGTTAAGAATGTATTACGTGGGATATTAGTTGTTACTCCTTTGAAATGAGGTTGTGATGTTTAAGTGTGGCTTGGCTTGATGTTCTGCTCATTGTTATGTGATTGCTGAAAGTGATGTGCCTCCGGGTAGGATTGTTGAATCTCCGGGATCCATACTTGCTAGTATGGGTCGGGCGTGACCGTAGGGTTATCCAATCCGGGTATGTCTTGCGGGGACTCCGAGGTTCGGGGCTTGCTAGCCCGATGCCGAGATAACTTGTGGGGGTTATCATCGGGTATGTCTTGCGGGGACTCCGAGGTTCGTGGCTTGTTAGCCCGATGCCGGGATAACTTATGGTTGTGATTTGGAATGGTTCTGTGGCTGTTGCCACGAGGACATGTGATTTGGTATGGCTTCCTATTGGGTTATTCACTCGGGTATGTTCTACGGGAGCATCTGAGGTTCGTGGCTTGTTAGCACGGGACACGAATAATCCTTAGGAACATGTGTTATGTGATTCGGGTCGTGGACCCTGTGGCTTATGATTCGGGTCTTGGACCCCGTGTGTTGTGAATTGGGTTGTGAAACTGCGTTTTATTATTGGAATTGTATTTTGGAAAGATGATTTTCGGCCGTGTCCCCAAGTGTTTTCGAAAGACTTGAGAATTCCTTATTTCCAAATGTTTTCAAACTCCCGAGACTGTAAATTATTTTGTATGAGATACATGGTTCTATTCCTACCTTTTATAAATCAAACTGTTTTGATTAAGTGATTTATCTCGGGAAATATATTCAAGATTTTATATTCTTGAAGCACGTTGTGTATGGCTTGTACTTTTGTTTTATACTTGCACTAGCAAAACAGTGGAGTTTTGCTAACCCCCGAGTATTCGGGGGGTGGATGTCTCAGACATTGCGTCCGGTACTTGCAGTAGTGGGAGCGAATCACAGGATCGATACGAAGGATGATGGGAGACGAAGATACTAATCACGTGAAGACCAATTATAGAGTATTTGGTAGAGTCGTGTTGGTTATTCCTCCGATGTGTTATTTTCTCGAATTATGGAAGTGTTATTGTATTCTAGCCCCTGCGTGGGTATGTGTTCTGGGCAAGGATCTTGTATGTATTGTTGTGTGTGTTGTGATATAAGACCAAATCGGTCTAATGGTCCTTTATGTAGCCATGTCGGCATGTGAAGTGATGCATTGTTTTGTATTTAGCCTGGTAGATCCTCGCGGAGAGGGTCTGCGGCGCTGTAATATTCCCGAGTGGTTTGGGGGTGTTACAAATACGAGTTAGACCGCAAGGCAAAGATGGATGTTCTCGAGCGAGAGTCACTCGCGACAGCAATACGAGTTTATTTCTATGTTTATGTACTAGGTTTTTAATTTTATGTATTTTTTTTAAATGTAATGTGTATTTTTTTAATATGTAATGTGTGTTTTTAATATTAATGAAGTTTATTTTAGTTTATATTATGTATATTTTAATTTATGTAAAAGAAAAAAAATAAAAAAAATTTGGCCGAGGGCACCAGAAATTATGGTGCCAACGGATACGGGCAAAATGTGGTGCCGTGGGGTTTCTGGTGCCATGGAGCTTTTTGCTGACGTGGCAGAAACTTTTTCCCACGGCACAAGAACCACGACATCACGGTACCTCATGCTCTTAGGGTTGAAAACGGCGCTAAAAATGCCCCCCAGGTGGGCCATGTCTTGACCTGTATTTCATGGTTCTGCTATAGTAGCCTCTACTATTTTCATCATAACTCTCTCGTCCGAACTTATATTAACTCATCGTTTAAATCATCAGAAATGTACTCAATTTTCTATCATAACGTTAATTTTCAGAAAATTTCAAATTCACAAGTGATGATAGTGATTTTTTAAAATCAACCCTTGTGCATGTCAACGTAACAATATTAATATGTATCAACTACATTCCTCTCAACAATTTAAGTATACTTTCATATTCTTAACGGTCGAAAACAACAAATACATATCAACGAAACCAAATCAACTAAATAGTCATAATTGAATTCTTGAGATGTACGAATGGATAGAGTTGTTCTCGGATATATCATAGTTATAATTGAACCTATTATTTTTAGGAGTTTGGGGAACTTGTTGAATTGCTTGTTGCTATGGTTCATCGGGTGATGAATATATTTGTACAATACGAATCATTTATATTACTAGGTTGAATTAGGGTATTACTAAACACCGCCCAAAATTACTAGACACCGCCCTATAATATTGTAACACCCCAATTCACAAATGGGACATTACACGCCGTAGAACCCTCGTGAGGTCTACCAGGCTAACACATGACACATAAACCATAATATAATCCCAAATGATGCATTCAAAAAGTAAGTAAGGCCGTGGCCTCGGCCAAAACATTTTAACGGAGTACATGAACATAAGATAAATACCAATTCATTGCCCACGCAGGGGACTTAGACCAAGTTTCAAAGTAAACAGTCTAACTCTGGTACTCGACAAATGCAATGACAAAACATAGAAATACAGACTCGAGCCACATCATCAAGCCATCCCATCCTTTTCGTGCGTGTCCCGTGCCTGCTCCTCAGCTCTCCCAGTACCTGAAATGCATAAGACGCATTTCCCCCATTTAAGGGGTTAGCATTCGAATAGCTAGTGCAAGTACACAATTACACAATATTATATACAAAAATACGGTTTTTACACAATCATCTCAAACAGAAGTCATTTGCCATAAATATTCCGGAATACTACAATGGCAATCAAATCAATTTCCAATCATCTCGATATCACAAAATCACAACTGGTATCCCGTGGCCGTACCCCTTAGTATCGACCCCCAGACATCCCGTCGAACGCTCCGGGTGGGATACCACTTCCGCGGCCGTACCCCTTAGTATCGACCCCCAGACATCCCGTCGGACACTCCGGGTGGAAGTTCAATCACACACGCACCCAAGTACACTTCCACGGCCGTACCCCTTAGTATCGACCCCCAGACATCCCGTCGGACACTCCGGGTGGAAGGAACACAACTCACGCACCCGAAAATCACAGTTCATCATTCATTTCGAAAATCACAACATACATAACGAAATGTAATACATGTACTTGCCTTGAGTGAAACGAAACGAAGGAAACGACGAATGAATAGGTTTCGGTCCGAACAATCCTCCCAAATCCGTTCCTAACACAATAATGGTATACACAAGTCTCAATAATGCGGAAAGTTAAGAATTAATCCTAATTCTACCCCTTGGAATGTTGTGTCGGCCATGACTTGGGTATCGTCGACTATAAGTGACGAACATTGAAAAACTTGAAGTTTAAAACCACAAATCAACAATAAAATGAAGGATTACAAGTACACGATCGAAGTCTAGCGATAACCCAGTGATAATTCGGACTAAAAGAGTCAAACCCCAAGAAATCCCCAAAATTCCCCCAAAATCTTAAAACAAGGGTTTTGGAAATTTTTACCTTGATTCAGATGGTGGAAAGTGTTAGGAACTTGAAGAATTCACGCAAGGAGTGCCCGGTGGTAGTGAATGATGAACTTCAGTCGGAATCGGCCCTAACCCTCGTCTGGAATCGCTCAAAGCCGAGAAGGATAAGAAATGATGGAAAAATGACGAAGTTGACTCATGCGCCCTATTTATATTAAATGTCTTAGCGCACGCTACGCACAAGCATTAGCGTGCGCTAGCAGGCGTGGAAGAACGATCGCCTCTTGTCCTCTAGTTAGCGTGCGCAAGTGACATGGTTAGCGTGCGCTAATATTAGGAATTAGCGTGCGTTACGCTGAATTAGCGTGCGCTACTCGGTCCAAGATAGAAACACCGAACCTCTGTCTGCATCCGAAATCGTTAGCGCACGCTACGGACCCCAGTCAGCGTCGCTAACCACAGAGTGATAGCGCACGCAAGTAAGTCCGAGTAGCGTGCGCTACTCGAGCGGCGATTGATCTTGCAAGATCTGCTGCCGCCAACAAAGACGAAAGTGTCGAAATGCGAAACAAGACCAGGATCCGGAAACATAAACACGTAATAATCAAGATGACAAAGCTGAGCGTTGAAAGAGAATATAATCCCGATCACTAGAGAGTCTGAAATGAAGCAAATAAAGCGAAATTCCCCAAACTTATGAAAATTACAAAAACGGCCCAAGTGCCCGAAAAATCGCGGTACAACGTCGGATTAACAAACCGAAAGTTTCAACACGACCAACTCAACCATACAAACTTATACAAATCAAGAAACAACGAAAACGAACAAGTTTTACGAGAATCGAACGCACATGCGGCAAGATATAATTCAAGATGAAATTATACAAAAACATCCTTGAAACTCGACCAGACGGAAAAACTCCAAGAACAAAATAGATTCAGAATTCCAAAACAGTGCTAAGCGAGTTGTCCGAAATGAACATACATCAAAAATAGAAATTACCGAAAATAGAAAACACGGATATTACAAATATTACCTTTTTGTCCATTTCAAAATCTTTCATTATTTCTAAACACCACACCAACACACAATTTTTCGAATTGAAATCTAGAAACAATTTTTCATTTATTCAACAGAACACACAATCAAATATATATCGTCAATATCATCGACAACTACGAAAATGGACGAGAATTCACATATGGAGGTAATTTTTCAGAGAAAATGATGCAGGCGTCTGAATATTCCGCCTGTTCCATGGTACAGGCGTCCTCAGATTCCGCCTAGACCATGGTACAGGCGTCTGGTCCGGACGCTCCGTCCTAGGTCTAGGCGTCTGAACCAAGCGCCTGAACCATGGTCGGGACGTCCGATTCAGACGCCTATGCCATGGCTAGGCGTCCGATTCAGACGCCTGTACCGTGGCTAGGCGTCCAAGCCAGACGCCTCGGCCATGGTCCAGGCGCAATTTTGGGACGCCTGGACCCTTTTTTTGCCTGATTTTAAATTTTAATAATAATATTATTGGTATTATTATTAACATTCTGTCAATTAAAAATTGCAGGTTATATTGGAAGAATTTGAAGGTGACGACGTTGATTATAGTGGTTATTTCGTTAATGACAAAATATTCGCTAGTGATTGTGATGCGATTGGTTGGGCGAAAAAAATTGCTCTTCAAATTGGTTTCGAGTTGATCATTTCATCGTACAAGAATAAAGGAAAGACAAAGCTATTGAGATGTAACCATGGTGAACGGTACAGAGGGGTATTAAGAGATTTGGATGTCGTTGTTCGAAAGGACACAAAGACGAAAGCATGCAAGTGTACATTTCAGATAAAGGCCGAACAATTGCATGACTTGAGTGGTTGGATAATCAGACCGATCTCTGGGAATAAGGGTATGCACAATCACTCATTTATTGTATATCCGGAGGGGCATCGTCAAATGAGTGGACTGAGTAAATCCGCCAAACAAGTTGTTCGTGAGATGAGTGCTGCTCAAGCCAAGCCGTGTGCGATCTTGGCGGCCATTCAGAATAAACTTCTCGAGGACAAACCGACTAGACGACATATCTATAATTATAGAGACCACTTGAGGAAGCATGATTTTGAAGAAAGAGATGTCGTCGGTCAGTTTCACCATTTGGCTGTGACGAATAACTACGTACATTGGACGCAGGCCGACCCGGATATAAATGTTGTTACCCACGTGTTCATGGCACATCCAACATCAATCAACTTAATCCGGACCTACAGATTGTTCATTGGCATGGATTCTACCTACAAAACGAATAAGTATAAGATGCCATTTCTCAAGATAGTCGGGATGACTCCATGTAACAAGAACTTCCTAATCGCCTATGCAATTATGAAAGATGAGACCGAATCGAGCTATGTGTGGGTGCGAATACCGATAATACCACTCAATGTAATCATCGACGCATGCAGCCTGATCATGAGTAGCAGCCTGATAGTCAACGAGAGGAAGCCTGTATGCGCCCGGAAACATCATCCAAGCATCAGATGACATCCGAATGAGATAGTCAACTCGGTACAATCTGCTCGACCACGCCCGAACCGCTTTCTCCGGTCTAGTGATCGGGAAAGAGATGGTCTGCACATAACTGAGCTGCCGTAATGCCCGACCAGGCATGTATGGCTCGATAATATCCCGATATTGTATCCATCCAATGAATGTGGTCCTCAGGACATCCCTCACCGGATCAGGGCCATAAGGCAACCACTGTATCTGCGTACATGTAATCAACAAATTATACAAGTTATTTTTAAATAAATTGTGAGATTGTTAGAAGGAATCGTTATACCTCTGCGGCTGTCAACTGATCAATGCGGCGATGCGAAGACTAGAGTCGGTGCTCGTCCTTACCCTCGGGCTGGACACTCCATGTAGAAGCTCGAGGCTGCGTGAAGTCAACAATCATACGCTCTCGATGAGGTCGAAAGCAGGGAAAATACTCATAAATCCAAGCCTGAACAAGGGTAAGGCATCCACAAATCCCCATGGAGTCGCCGCGACTAGCGATACCGAGCTGACGGTACATGAAAGCCAATGCGGCCGAACCCCATGAATACTGACCGGTAGTATCCATACCGTCCCTCACCTCCAATATGCAGGAAGGCCTAATCCGGTTACCACTCTTGTCAACAAACAAGGTGGATCCAAATAACAACCACATCCAAGCTATGGCCTGGGTGCCCTCCACTCGACCTCCATCGCGACATGACCTGAAAATCGAGTCCATAAGTACGCCGCCACCCCCCAGTGAGTACTCAGTAGCTCCAACCGCGATACTCCAAGAACCTCCATCACATCCACCTGCAACTGTGTAGATGTGCTATCGGCATCAACCAATCGCCCCTCGACAGGAATGCGAAGGATCTGCCACACATCATGTAACATGATGGTCATCTCTCCGAACGGCATGTGAAAAGAGTTCGTATCGGGATGCCACCACTCAACGAATGTAGAAATCAACGGGGAGTCAATATGTCTAAACATGGCGTCCGTTTGGTGGGATAACCCAGTCCCACTGATCCGATTCACTAAAGAGGGTGACATCACTGAGCGCCACTGACTCAAGCTCTGAAAAGCAGCAGTCCTGGTGTGACACTTCAGCAAACCTCTCATATCTCCAGTCCAGATATGCGCGGCGACATGCCCACCGAAACTCGGGATAACGCTACCGTCGATAGGGCCACCAGGCATCTCCTCAGAAACCATCCAAGATGTGTCATCCTCTGCCCTACGCCGTTTACTACTGGTAGACCCAGAAGTGACAAACCTCCCCCCTCTCCCCTTCCGAACCCGGTACGAAAATGAAGAAGAATCATCACCGCCCTCCTGATCGTCGACCTTATCGTGCGAATAATACTCGCTCGAATCCACAGTACCAAAATCAGTATAAGGTACGTCCTCGAATCCCCTACGCTCTGCCTCCCGCTATCTACGAACGGAAGCATCAACACCACGAGCTCTGGTGTGACGCGCTCCAGAACCCATCAACTCTGTGACTAGCGGCATAGATTTGCCCGCTCCTCCTCTCATCTGCATTTAGCAAACAATACAACTAATAAGTAATAATCATAGAAACAATACACATTATTAATTATTAATTGAAGATTTTATTTTTTTCCAAAATAATGACTGGGGCGTCCGGAACGGACGCTTGAACCATGGCACAGGCGTCTGGTCTGGACGCCTCGACCATGGTTCAAGCGTCCGAAACAGACGCTTAGTCCAGCGGTTAGGCGTCCGATCTGGACGCCTGTGCACGATTTGGACGTCCGCCGTAGACGTCTGTACCACAGGCTGAGCGTCCGCCATGGACGCCTGCGCCATGGGCAGGTGGAATCGGCGGACGCCTGTGCCATGGCCAGGCGTCATCGTCGGACGTCTGTCACAAAATAACGGCCGCGGCCTCTGTCGTGCACTCCGGCACGGCGGCCGCGGCCAAAGAAACAGTAAAATGAAAAAAATAGTTACCGGAGCTTTTCCTTTTCCGCGGACGACGGCAGTGCGGCGGCAAACGGTGGCTATGCAGCGGTGCTATGGCGGCGGACGGCGGCTGTGCGGCGGTGGTGTGGCGGCGGTGCGGCTGCGCCGGGTGGGGTCTTTAGAGAGAAAACTATTGTCAAATTAGGATTACAAATCTGATTAATATGAATTAAGGGCAAAAGGGTAATATTCTAGGGCGGTGTCTAGTAATTTAGGGCGGTGTTTAGTAATCCAGTTGAATTATCATAACCGGCCTATTGTAAAACATATCATATTGATAATCTATACTATATAAAACTTATCCCCCTTAATTTAATGTGGAAGGGGGATTTATGTCACTTATTTTAATTGTAACTTTTAATGTAAATAAACTAATTTAAATACAAAACTTATGATAAACATCACAATGCAAATGCACCTTCTAATGCACAAGGTGATTAAAATGAACTTTTAAATGATAGTATAAATTACAAGTGTAATATCCGCAATTTTCGATTTCCGGTAAATTTCTTCTTCGGCCGGAGTCCGTTTTGACGACTCGCTCATGACCGTTTCGTCATTTCGAGAATGATTAATTCTGCACTTTTTGTCATCCGAGTTCGTTTCGGTATCGTTTTGTTGAGTTCCGAGTTTTTTGGCGACTTTTCCGCACTTGAGTTCGATTCTTGCGAATCTCGTCCGAAACTGTTGTTTCGAGTTTCTCGTAATTTCATTTAATGTTATTATTCATGTTGCGAGCTTTGGTTTGGTGTTTCGATCGCGTATCGTGATTTTCGGACGTTTTGGGCCATTTTCGTAATTTCCCAAAGTTTTGGGTAATTACTTAGTTGTCGAAATCCGAGCCTTGGTGGTCGGAATCGTGTGTTCTCTTAGTGCTCGGATTCGTCTTTGCGAGTACTTCAGAATCGTATCTTGATTCGTACTCGGAGTTCGGGTTTCGGGGTCGTTCGGGCCGTCGAGTTGGTCCCGGCCGAGTCATGGCGGGCATGCTCGAGCAGCCGGCCTGGCCGAGTAACGCACGGTAGTGCTCGGCCGTTACGTCGTAAGGCGATTACGTCGTAAGGCCACGGGCCGTAACGTACGTAACGTTTCCGGCATTTCCAGGCAGTGTGTTCGGCCATGGCCGGTTACGTACGTAAGCCATGGCCGGTTACGTACGTAACCCGGCCGGCAGTCGGCCTATTTAAGGCCTGGCAGCGTGTTTTTCACCCAGTTCCTCATTCCTTTTCTTCCCGTACGCGGCTGTGGGTGTATACATCATGGAGCCATGATGTTGTTCTTTCAATCCATGAAGTTTTGAGGCTCATATCATCAATCATCCCTCCTATAACATCCTCCGATCTACCGAATCAGGATCGAATTCTTGTGAAGAACTCGAGTCGGAACCCTTCCGTTCGTCGTTTTCTTCAAGCTTCTCGATCGTGGGTGTATTCTTTTCCTTCGCCGGGGAATCGTAGGCATTCGAGGTGTCCCGACTGAGCCGTGATTGTAGGAGTGTCCGGTATCGATTATCGAGGCAAGTATCTTGCCCATACATTACGTTTTTTGTGGATATAATGGTTGTTAAATGTCGATATGTGCCAAATAAATATTTATAATCATTTTTCAAAAGAATCGGTATATTTACCATCATGGTTTTCGTAAAGGTGACCCGTGTGGGTCGGGAATTAATATGCTTAGTTGATTATGTGTGCTAGTTTCGAGTATAGGATCACCTTACTTTCGTGTGATGTCATTATGTATGATTATGGCGTCGGTAAATGTAAAGTGTAATTCTCTTGTCAAATTATGTGCTTGGAGTCCCGTAGTTATGGATGAATATATTGAGTTTTTGTGATATTGGTTGTGTCGTTCGGTGCTGTTGAGATCTTGTGCTCCCTTGTGAATTGATATAGTTCTGGGTCGTGAGTACGTGTTGGATAATTTGGCCATTCTAGCAAGGTACATCGACTATATATATTTTGTGTGTTTGACCTTTGAGAGTCGTGGTTTTGTAATCTGAGTTGTTTCTCTTCCACCTGGGGATGGCATGTGGCCTCTGGGGGCCGATACTAATGGGTATGGCCACGGAAGTGGACTTGGGTGCGTGTGTTGTTGTTCTTCCACCTGGGGATGGCATGTGGCCTCTGGGGGCCGATACTAATGGGTACGGCCGCGGAAGTGAACTTGGGTGCGTGTGTTGATGTTCTTCCACCTGGGGACGGTTCGACGGGACCTCTGGGGGCCGATACTAATGGGTACGGCCACGTAAGTGGTTTCCCACCTGGGGACGGTCCGACGGGGCCTCTGGGGGCCGATACTAATGGGTACGGCCACGGGTTACCAAGTGTGGTTGTTGTGATATTGATGTTGATGTTTTGATGATTAATTGTGATATTGTCCGGAGTATCACAATGCTTTGCGCTCGGGGTCGAGAGACATTATATATCAAGTTTTGGTGCTTGGCTAGAATGGCATAGGAATAATGTGTTATGTGTAATGCGTCCTTGTAAGTGAATTGAAGTGGATGATCGGGTCGTGGACCCTGTGTTTTGTGACCGGAATGGTTGGGTCGTGGACCCTGTGTTTTATTAACGGATTTGTATTTAAAAAACAAAAGAGAACTTTGGGGCTGTGACCCTAAATGATTTTCGAGGAATTAAGAACTTTTCAATTTCAAATGTTTTCAAAACTCCCGAGATTTGGAAGTGTTTTCAAAGTGCTTACTTACTTCGTTTCTACTTTCAAGACTTGAACTATTTTTAACTAAATATACCTCGGGAAGTCTTTCGTTGTATTCTCGGAATGTGTTGTGTATGGCTCGTATTTTCACTTTATACTTGCACTAGCGAAACAGTGGAGTTTTGCTAACCCCCGAGTAATCGGGGGGTGGATATCTGTATTGTGTCCAGGTACATGCAGGTTTTCGGGAGCAAGAAACAGGATCGGTACGAGGGATGATGAAAGACGAATGATACTAATCACACGAAGGCCAGTTTTGGGTTCAGTTAGTCGGAGTCCATTGTATTGTCTTTTCCGCTGTCTTATTGTTCGTTGTTGCAAGTATTTTACCCTTGCGTGGGTATGAGTCTGGATGAGTTTATGTATTTTGATTTGTAAGTCTGTGACGAAAGACCAAATCGGTCTGTTGGTCCGTTATTATGATTCGTCGGTATGTAATGTAATGTGTTGTTTTGATGTCTAGCCTGGTGGATCCTCACGGAGAGGGTCTGCGGCGTGTAATATTCCCGGTTTGATATGGGGATGTTACAATTATGGTATCAGAGCCTTAGGTTGAGGAAACCTAGGCTGTCGGGTCGAGTTATGTGTTGTTGAGTCTTGTTTTGTCAGATTTTGTCTGACTGAATCGTGTCGCGATGCGTCGTCTGGGAAGTCGGCCGTGATTAGTATCAGGGTGCAGCCATCATCTTCGTGCGATCTGTGGATGTAAGTCTCCCTACTACATGTTGTACCACGAGCTATTCGAGCCTCTGTGATTCTGTGTTGTGTAGTAGTATTTGAAGGTGCATCGTGAGTAAGTGACATATATTTGTTGATTCCCGTTTTGTGCTAGAATGAAGAATGATCTTGCTAAATATATCCTTGTATGAACTGTTTCTCTTGCAAGAGTAACAACCTCGGAATTTTTAGTTTCGAAGGCTTCCGGGGAGCCACGTAAATTTTTAAAATGTTCTCCAAGGGAGGAAAATTTTCGATTTTTGTATGTTGACCTCAAGGTCAAAATTTTTGAGACTTCAACTACCGATATTTCATTTTCATCTCATACTATAAGTTTTCAAAACCCGAGTTTTTAACTCAAATAAGGTCTTCAAAATATACTCAAGACGTGACTCACGTTTGTAACTTTTCGGTTTCATGAATGTTGGTCAGAAGATGCATATTGATGATGCTCTCGTTGTTGAGCAGTGGTGCCAGTTTTATGATTAAAATAGTAACGTGAAAGTTGAGTCCATCGGTATGTATGTGTTGAGATAGTCCTCTTTATTGAGAAGTAAAATTTTTGTTTTTGGTAGGATGATTTTCTTTTGATGGTTGCTTGTGAGATGTTATAATTATGTGAATCGATGACATTTAGACTCGTATGTTGTTGCTTATTTGTAACCTTCGAGTCTAGTATTATCTCATATATATTTGCAATCGTGTTGGTGATTAGAGCAGTTAGCACAGGCTTAATACGAGCCTAACGCGCGCTAACGTGGCGTGTTTAGCGCACGTTAATCTTTGTTATGTAACGCCGCTAATCAACTTTGGCGGAGGCTATGGAACCTCATTATAGCCGTTAGGTCTAACTTTTGCGGCCAATCACCTGTAGTTGTATTCTCTACGTGGTGTCTAGTGATAACAACTGTTGTGCGTGAATGTGTGTTAAGACTTTTCGTATTGCTAGGTGATATTTGATTGTGTTTGATGAATTGATAAATTATGTCTGCTGTGTGTGTTCAAAAACACTTTCCTGGAAACTTCACAAAGTTTTGACGGTTCGCGTAATCGGCGGCTCCGTGTATACATTGAAAATTATTTGGAATTGGCAAGCCGGCCTTGGATTCTCAAATAAAACCTCGATGGTATTTGAAAGAGTTGTTTTAAAGTACATGTAGACATTTTGTAAAATATTACCGTCGTTGATGTTTGTGAAGTGTTGGGAGAATTTTCGAAAATGATTTTTAACGTATTGCTGTATTTTCAAATAATTCGAGTGAATGATTTTCAAAAATCTTTCACACCATAAAAATATTTTATTTCAAAAACCAATGCGATTTTTATTTTCAAAAATATATAGTGAAAGATGAAAAATCTCACTCGATGTAAAGTTCAAACTCGGATTTGGAAATGTTAGAGTATGTAAGAATGATTTGATGATCTTGCATGGTTAACTTTAACGGTGATGATGATACGTAGGGGCATGATGACTTCAAATGATTTCAAATGAGACGGTTAAAGTATGTTGTTTACAAGTTTTGATGAAACAACCCGAGGTACCAAATGTACTTTTAAAGTTTATTTTAAATACCATACAAATCCAAGGATTTTCAAAAGATTTCCTTTAAAAGGATACCTCGTGGATTTTCTTTTCGAGTTGTTATTGGTTACCTTATGTGATATGTCGTGCTGAGTTGGTACTTTAGTATAATATTTTGCGAAGTCGTGCAAACGTATTGAGTGGGAATCCGCTTAGTATGCCGATGGGCAGAGGATACAGTCGTGACGACGATACTAATGGCCATGAAGATCGTATGTGGACCAAGAGGATATGGTCGGGAAGGTTGCTATTCCAGCACTTCGTTCTCGTTGTTTAGGTTTCGGGAGGAAACCTCTTTTAAAGGTGATATGATGTAATACCCACATTTTTCTTTCTTTCTCTTAACGACTCGACTGTGTTCGTTGATGCTTCTGACCTGGTGTTGTTTCTCACCTTTGTCACTCGAGCGAGTTCTGATATTGTCCCAAATTGATCTATATATCGTTGTGACCTTTCCAAGTTCGGAAAATTAGTCTCGTTTTCGATCTTCCAACCCTTTGGCGGTGGAATTCAGTATTTGTTCAGCGATTGGCTCGCGTTTTGATTGATGTACCGTTGGGTTGGTCAATCATATTGATTTTCGTCCATTGTGTTTTGTGATTGTTCGGATAATTGACTTGATTGTATTATCCATTTGATGACGCTTGTCACTTGTTGGTTTTGTTATATCCCTAACGGCGACGTCGTGTTGGTCGTCGTGGAGCGTGTTTTCACACCGTATATTCCTTTGCGTTGCTTGTAACGTTTCGGCGATGGGCGTAAGTTACGCGTTTCCTTGCGTATCTCGTTGAGTTTTCCTGGTGGGATATTGCTTCTCCCTACTTGTTTTAAGTTTCGGGACGAAACTTCTTTTAAGGAGGGTAGAATGTAATATCCGCAATTTTCGATTTCCGGTAAATTTCTTCTTCGGCCGGAGTCCGTTTTGACGACTCGCTCATGACCGTTTCGTCATTTCGAGAATGATTAATTCTGCACTTTTTGTCATCCGAGTTCGTTTCGGTATCGTTTTGTTGAGTTCCGAGTTTTTTAGCGACTTTTCCGCACTTGAGTTCGATTCTTGCGAATCTCGTCCGAAACTGTTGTTTCGAGTTTCTCGTAATTTCATTTAATGTTATTATTCATGTTGCGAGCTTTGGTTTGGTGTTTCGATCGCGTATCGTGATTTTCGGACGTTTTGGGCCATTTTCGTAATTTCCCAAAGTTTTGGGTAATTACTTCCGTTGTCGAATTCCGAGCCTTCGGGTGGTCGTAATCGTGTGTTCTCTTAGTGCTCGGATTCGTCTTTGCGAGTACTTCGTAACCGTATCTTCGATTCGTACTCAGGTTTGGGTTTCGGGGTCGTTCGGGCCGTCGGAGTTGGTCCCGGCCGAGTCATGGTCGGGCATGCTCGAGCCAGGCCGGCCCTGGCCGAGTAACGTACGGTAGCGCTCGGCCTTTACGTACGTAAGTCCGGTTACGTACGTAAGGCCCTGGCCGGTAACGTACGTAACGTTTCCGGCATTTCCAGGCAGTGTGTTCGGCCATGGCCGGTTACGTACGTAAGCCATGGCCGGTTACGTACGTAACCCGGCCGGCAGTCGGCCTATTTAAGGCCTGGCAGCGTGTTTTTCACCCAGTTCCTCATTCCTTTTCTTTCCGTACGCGGCTGTGGGTGTATACATCATGGAGCCATGATGTTATTCTTTCAATCCATGAAGTTTTGAGGCTCATATCATCAATCATCCCTCCTATAACATCCTCCGATCTACCGAATCAGGATCGAATTCTTGTGAAGAACTCGAGTCGGAACCCTTCCGTTCGTCGTTTTCTTCAAGCTTCTCGATCGTGGGTGTATTCTTTTCCTTCGCCGGGGAATCGTAGGCGTTCGAGGTGTCCCGACTGAGCCGTGATTGTAGGAGTGTCCGGTATCGATTATCGAGGCAAGTATCTTGCCCATACATTACGTGTTTTGTGGATATAATGGTTGTTAAATGTCGATATGTGCCAAATAAATATTTATAATCATTTTTCAAAAGAATCGGTATATTTACCATCATGGTTTTCGTAAAGGTGACCCGTGTGGGTCGGGAATTAATATGCTTAGTTGATTATGTGTGCTAGTTTCGAGTATAGGATCACCTTACTTTCGTGTGATGTCATTATATATGATTATGGCGTCGGTAAATATAAAGTGTAATTCTCTTGTCAAATTATGTGCTTGGAGTCCCGTAGTTATGGATGAATATATTGAGTTTTTGTGATATTGGTTGTGTCGTTCGGTGCTGTTGAGATCTTGTGCTCCCTTGTGAATTGATATAGTTCTGGGTCGTGAGTACGTGTTGGATAATTTGGCCATTCTAGCAAGGTACCTCGACTATATATATTTTGTGTGTTTGACCTTTGAGAGTCGTGGTTTTGTAATCTGAGTTGTTTCTCTTCCACCTGGGGATGGCATGTGGCCTCTGGGGGCCGATACTAATGGGTACGGCCACGGAAGTGGACTTGGGTGCGTGTGTTGTTGTTCTTCCACCTGGGGATGGCATGTGGCTTCTGGGGGCCGATACTAATGGGTACGGCCGCGGAAGTGGTTTCCCACCTGGGGACGGTCCGACGGGGCCTCTGGGGGCCGATACTAATGGGTACGGCCACAGGTTACCAAGTGTGGTTGCTGTGATATTGATGTTGATGTTTTGATGATTAATTGTGATATTGTCCGGAGTATCACAATGCTTTGCGCTCGGGGTCGAGAGACATTATATATCGAGTTTTGGTGCTTGGCTAGAATGGCATAGGAATAATGTGTTATGTGTAATGCGTCCTTGTAAGTGAATTGAAGTGGATGATCGGGTCGTGGACCCTGTGTTTTGTGACCGGAATGGTTGGGTCGTGGACCCCGTGTTTTATTAACGGATTTGTATTTTAAAAAAAAAAGAGAACTTTGGGGTTGTGACCCTAAATGATTTTCGAGGAATTAAGAACTTTTCAATTTCAAATGTTTTCAAAACTCCCGAGATTTGGAAGTGTTTTCAAAGTGCTTACTTACTTCGTTTCTACTTTCAAGACTTGAACTATTTTTAACTAAATATACCTCGGGAAGTCTTTCGTTGTATTCTCGGAATGTGTTGTGTATGGCTCGTATTTGCACTTTATACTTGCACTAGCGAAACAGTGGAGTTTTGCTAACCCCCGAGTAATCGGGGGGTGGATATCTGTATTGTGTCCAGTACATGCAGGTTTTCGGGAGCAAGAAACAGGATCGGTACGAGGGATGATGAAAGACGAATGATACTAATCACACGAAGGCCAGTTTTGGGTTCAGTTAGTCGCAGTCCATTGTATTGTCTTTTCCGCTGTCTTATTGTTCGTTGTTGCAAGTATTTTACCCTTGCGTGGGTATGAGTCTGGATGAGTTTATGTATTTTGATTTATAAGTCTGTGACGAAAGACCAAATCGGTCTGTTGGTCCGTTATTATGATTCGTCGGTATGTAATGTAATGTGCTGTTTTGATGTCTAGCCTGGTGGATCCTCCCGGAGAGGGTCTGCGGCGTGTAATATTCCCGGTTTGATCTAGGGATGTTACAACAAGATGGTTAAATTTTAGCTATGAAATCATAGATACAATCGGTGCATCGCACGAGTTAAATAAACCAAAAACAACCCTGGAGCAACATATAGGTTAGTAAAGCCTCATTTCATATAACTAATTACATAGACTAAAATAAAAGGACAATAACAATAAAAAAAATATATAAACTTCTCTAAAAGGCATTTAAATTCTGCCATCTGCTGATTCAACTGTCTGCCCCAACATTACGTACAAAACACGTAAATATTCAACCAAAAACCGTGCATCGCACGGGTTGGATAATACCTTGTAAAAACATAAAAGAGTTATGATGTTTAATACTCAAATTGCTATCATTTTAAAAGAGGAAGGACTAATTAGTTAAGCGATGTGATATTATATTTGGTGTATTTGCTGCAATCAATATTTTTACTGCCATTTTTGTGATATTTGATGTCCTGCTATCAATGTCGTACATGGCCGGCCCTGGTACCGGGCGAGGTGGGCGACCGCCCAGGGCAGCAAACTTTTGGGGGCATCAAATTTTAGGTTCATGTATATTGGGTAGAAACAAAATATGAAAGAATAGATTTCAGATTTTTTTCCGATAAGAGTGGAGAAAAAAGATATAATGGTGAAGAAGAAGATGATACATTAAGGAAAGAGAAAGAGAAAACAAAAAAATAATATTTATTTAAGGTATTGTGTAGAATTACTCATGTGGGTAAGGAGGTTAACATGTAACCAATCGAAATAAAGTTTTTTTAAAGATTATTTTAATAAAACGTACTCCCTCCGTCTACGAAAATGTTTCCAATTTTTGACTTTTTCTAGTCAAAATTTATAAACTTTGATCATAAATTACAACCAATATATAAAAAATTATAGTAATATAAGTATTTTATTAGATTTGTCCTAATGTGTATTTTTAAAATATAACTTAAATTTTCTATAAAATTTTATATATTAATGGCAATTTTTTGGTCAAAATTTAATTTTGACCCGAAAAAGTCAAAATTTGGACACATTTTTGTGGACCGAGAGAGTATTTGTTTGTACTTTTACTTTTTTTCAAAAGTTCACTTGTCTGTTTCTTGAGTTGTGTGCTTCTTTACTTGTACAAAAAAATAATTCTTTGCAAAGTACTCGTAGAATATATGAATTTACCATTATTCTCATGTGTAATATGGATAAAAGATGTAGAAAAACTCAATCGTACTAGTTTATTACATTACATATTAATATCTTAGAGTATGTGTTGACTATGTTATTAATTTTATAGTGTTAGAATTCATAAGATTTATTATCATTTACGGTTGATTATGATATTTGTTTTTCATGATATGATAATATTATTTTAGCGAATGTTGATTATGATGAGATAATCGATGGTTTTTTCTCAAGATACAAACGACAACATCGTTTTAAGTGTTGTATTTTGAAATTATAATTCGAAGTTTACATCTTATACGTGATATTTTATTTACTAATGAAAAATTGGTGTGAGGATGAGCGCCGTAACTTGCCGAGGTTATAAATTTCTAAAAAATAGTACGTTGTTCGCTTACGAGGGGCATTTTTCTATCGCCTCGCCCAGGGCATCCGAAAACTCAGGACCGATACTTGATATTTCTCAAGGAATCGAATAACATTATCCATTAATCGTCGAAAGATCCACGATATAATCCGGCGGTGCGCAACGCAGTGTTCTCCGATGGGATTTTTCAGTGAAAATTGGAAAATCTCCGCGAGAATAACTTGATGATTATATATTCATTTCAAGTTTTAGGATGAAACTTATTTTTAGATAGAGACAGTATGCAAAATCCCAATATTTCACGTTAAATAAAAATATATTAAATAAATGTTACTATATAATAAATATTTAGTGAGATTTTTCCTAAAATATTCTATAATATTCTGATATTTTTCGTGAATTTTAATTCTTAATACCATCTCAAGTGCTTTTTGCATACGGTGCAACTGATGGTAGAAATGTGGCATCATATTTTTAAGGTACTTATTATGGCATGGATCATATTAAAACTTAAGATATATATTTGGAATTTTTGAAACTTCGGATCAAGATTTGATAATTTTGACGCTGCTGAAACTTGTCACCAGACTGAATATACTATATAAATATCCTGAATTTTAGAATTATTTTATCATTGGCCTTGTTGAAATATTGGTAATATGATTTTTTTGATTATGGGCGTAACATGACTAGACGAAAATAAGATGTCAGGTGATACTTTCTAATATCATCGAATAATTATTGGTAAGAATGTGACGGTGGCCAATAATGTATTCTCCAAGGATTAGAGAAACTATCTACACTCAATATAGGACTTGTGAATTTTCATGAATGGTCTTGGGTCATCCAAATAAGAAATAAATACCAAAAATATCAGTGAATAAGCGATTAGATATTTTCCAAAAAGTACTGTGTATAAGGATCGATTTTGAAAAATCACCATCGATTTTTGAGAAATCCAAAAATTATAAAACTTAACAGTATAGTAGAAAATTGAATCAACTTTCCAAAAATCTAAATGGTGAGAAGTTATGATCGAATAAATGAAGACTGCCAGCTGCCAAGCACCATGCGCCACACTACATACGTCAGTGCTTGGTAGCCTTCCCACTTATTATATGTCGATATACATGATGCCGGTGCATGTTCAAAAGAATCTTGAGTCGTTACGCAACAATTTTTTTATTGGTGCTGATCCAGATGAGAAGAAAATGACATGGGTTAGATGGAAAAAGTGCCTTGCGAGTAAGAAGCTTGGAGGCCTCGGTATTGGCAGCATATTCGGGCTAAACATAGGTCTTTTGTTCAAATGGATTTGGAGATTCCTCACTCGTCCTACTGATCTTTGGGCCTGCGTTATCAAAAGCATTTATGGGCTGCAAGGGGGAATCCATGATTCTGTTGTACGCAACTCTAATATAAGCACTTGGAGTGCTATTTTATCCTCGGTCAGACGCCTAGAGCAAAAAGGTATCGATCTTCTCTCCTTTTGCACTCGTAAGATTGGTAATGGTGTTTCTACTCGCTTTTGGGAAGATTCTTGGTGTGGGAATCAGCCTCTCAAATTGGTATTCCCACGTATCTACATGCTTGATTCTGACAGAGATTGTTCTATCGCTACTAGACTTTCTATCCTTGATTCTTGCTCAGCTCTCAGACGTCCTCCAAGAGGAGGGGCTGAATCGTCCCAACTTATTGCTTTGCGTGACGACTGTGATTCTTGGAAGTGGTCGCTAAACGCCTCTGGTAGGTTTTCTGTCGCGAGTGTGCGCTCTTTGGTGGATGATTATACTTTAGATGTGGATATATATGCTACCAAGTGGAACCGAAACATTCCTATTAAAGTTAATGTTTTCCTTTGGAGATTAATGCTTAATAAGATCCCGTCTAGGGTAAATCTCGATAGGAAGGGTATTGATGTCGGTTCGGTCCTATGTCCTATTTGCCAAGAGGATGTTGAAACGGTTAACCACGTTTTCTTTTCTTGTGATATGGCTAAGGACCTGTGGGCTTTAATGGGGAGATGGTGGAACTTGGATATTCCGGTTTTTGATAATATTTCTGAGTGGTTCGAGTGGCTTTCTTCTCTTCATGTCTCAGATATGGTGAGGTTGGTTCTCGAAGGGGTAGGAGGGACTCTCCTTTGGTCTATTTGGCGTTTTCGGAACCTTTTGATTTTTTCGAACCCTCCTCCTAAAAAAGCATTGCTTTGGGATTCCATTGATTCTCAATCGTTCCTTTGGACTTCGTCTAGAAATCCTAAGTTTAATTGTAACAGGATTGGTTGGTTGCAAAACCCAGTAGCTAGCATTGTTTCTATGTAATCTCTTTCTCTAGCATTTGCTAGTTTTTATAAAATTCCGCCGTTCAAAAAAAAAAACACTACATACGTCAGCACTCGACAGACGTCCGGAAATCCAGTGCGCAGGACGCGCGATCTACCAAAGACTCTCTCAAAATGAATGTTGACTGGCCAATCCTATTCGACCCTACAATACCTGCCTTCTCAATTGTATTTTCCATCTTGTTTCCTGAACCTTGTAGACAGAAATACCTGCCTTCTCGATTACATTTTTTCATGCTGTTTCGTGAACCTTGTAGACACTCTGCATTCATTCCTTTTCATATCTTTATATTCCAATTTATTTATTCATAAGTCCTCCAAAAATCCCAAAGTTCGAGCGAGCTAGAGCTGAATTTTAGTTGATTGGCTAAATGGGGTTTAACGAATTTTTCTAGTGAAGTGTGAATTCCAGACTGGATTGTTATCTTTGATCTCGATTATTCTATAACTCGTAAGGGCTTCTTGAAATTTATTTCGAGCATTTAGTAGATAAAATAGATGTATAAATTTATAACCTCACGAACCATCAATTTTGATGTCATACACTAAGATAAAATGAAACTTTCTAGCGAGTCAACCTTATAATTTCCACTCCCTTTGATGCTTAAAAAATTAACCGTTGAACTTTGGTAACAAATAACTTTTAATCCATGAAACATTTACCGATTTCGTTCATGCATTTTGTATCTAAGTTATTCATTTACGTACTTCAATTTTTGTTTTAAATTTTTGGAGCATTAATTCCTATTTTCGATGCCTCCACAATCAAACCTAATTAATGTCCATATTCAAAACCCGTAAAATCATTTGAGATGAAAATTTTAAAATTTTATTCAAAGACTGGAAATATGATTAATTTATGCATCTTATATTCTTTATCTATAATCTATAGTTTAAAGTGATGATTTTAAAATATTAATGCCGAATTTTTGACTATGATCGTGTAAATAAAATTTTATCATAAATAATACTAAAAAATACTGAGTAATATTTTTGCGAATATTTGAGGATATTTTGAGATCATTCAAAATTTTAGTGAAGTTTGTATTAGATTAAAAGTTATATAATTAATATTTCTACCATTAATTAACATTCGAAATGATAAACATTATTTTTAAAATATTCATGTACTTAGTTACTAAGCTTTCAACTTTTTGGACTATTAATTGTGTCACAACTGGAAAAATATTTTTCAGAAAATGCTTACGAAAATTTGCATAATCAAGACGTTGTAATAGTAATATCGATAGTAGCATGTTATTAGTAGTAAAATATTAAAACTTTGTCTAGGTGTGGACAATCAATCTTTCGGGACTTTTCGGACTCGCTTTATTGACCAAATTTTCAAGGCAAATTTATCCACCTTGCTCGATTCTAGCATTATTATAATTTTATGTGTTCATTATATCGATTGTGTGTGCCAATTGTGATGCTGTAGATGTTGTGAATTTGTGCATATATATATATATATATATATATATATATATATATATATATATATATGTGTGTGTGTGTGTGTGTGTGTGTGTGTGTGTGTGTGTAAATATGCGAGCTGTGAAAAGTTATCCTGTTCCAGTGGGAATGAAAAGAAATTGAAAGCGAGCGTTTGTTCGGATAGTGGAGGTGCACACCCGGATATTGAGGTGGCAGAAATTGTTGGGATTCATGGCCAAATACCAAGGCACAATGGAAGAATTAATTGATCCAATAAATAGTCGAACTTCTGAACAAGATTGATCGAGCATCATATATGCGAATATAATATGCAAAGTACGAATTTAGAAATCATACGCTTGAAGCATTTGATTACATGTTTGATGAAGAACTCAAATCCGATTCGAAAAGCTTTTAGATAATGCAATAATGCCGCAAACACGACGTCTCTACGTAACACGCATCGGAATAATGAACGGAATAAACTCCCATCTTTTTGTTCTCCGAGAACATGACTAGAACTTAACAGAAGGAGCTTTCTTAATTTATCTCAAACGCTCTAAGAGAATGATAAATTTATTTTCACTCAAAACACTCTCAAGCTTCAAGTTTAAAGCTTAAGAAAAGTTTCTCTTCCTCTTGATGTTGCTCATGGCTATGTGTATGTGTGTAGATGATGATGTTTGGTTTATAAAATAAACACACTCCACCACAAGTCACAAGCCTCTCTTTAATTATACACTAAGTGTATAATTCAGGAGCTAGATTAGTTGCCAGCCTCCTGCAGAATCATATTCAGTTGCTTAGTATTTGTACACAAAATGGCCCCTCAAGAACAAGTTCCGCTGAATCCGAAACTAGGTCATTATGATCCTGTCCAGAGACTTTCTTCACCTGCGTTCTTTTCGCCACTGATCTACGAACTAACCAAAGAGCTGGTCAATAACAACTAACTAAAGACAAAGCACGAGGGGAAGGGGGGGAATCGCAGCGTCGAGCTTCAATCAATCGAGAAAGCCCCCCAGTCTAGTGGGATTTCTCTCTGACTTATAGTAGGTGATTCTGAAATGCCTAAATATCCCACATGCAAAAACGAATCCTCTCCAAGATAAAAGAAAATGATTCACCTTTTGAGGTGGGGAGGGGGGGCAACCAACGAAAGGGAGAGGAGAGTTTGTTTCGGTCCGTAAAATGGGTTTTCGTGTGTATAGTCAGATTAATTACATATTAATTATTTCATTTTAATATATTTATATTTTAATTAATCAAACTAATTAATTATATCAAATAAAATATTATATATTTTCTAAGAAATAATATTTTATAAATAAAATTAACTACCAATAATTTGTTTTAATTCACTAGATCGTATTTCGTTTATCCAATAAATTAAATCAGAAATTCAATTTTCAATATTCGCTAAGAGAGCATAAGACATCGTTTTTTGCACCGAATGAATGAATCGAATCAATTGAATCAACTAAACTAAACCGAATCGAATGGATCGAATCGAATCAAATATATATTAAGGGTAAATAATAATAATAATAATAATAATAATAATAATAATGGTAAATAATAATAATAATAGTAATCAACAACAACAACGATAAAAGTAATATTATTAGTAATAATAACAATAATAATAAAAATTAATAATAATAATAATAATAATAAGAAGAAGAAGAATCAACTCAATCAACAGAATGGACTTAATCGAATCAATTGAATCGAATGGACTGAATCGAATCAATCAAAATCAAAATAAGTCCAAATGAACAGGGCCTAAGCTCAACTTAATCCGTTGTCTATCTCGTGTGCGCGATTCTCTAGGTTCGTCTCAGTCAGCTATGAGAGGATTCAAAGAGTGTTAGTAACACCTAGCCCGTCCTGTGGCTCACACTGCAACCCTAACTGAGGTTGAATGATGAAGATCATTCCAAAACCTTTTGTCATGAGTACAGTATACGTATAAACTCTTTAGTCAGATGATCCGATCAAGTTATAGGGTCACGGTAAGGCAAACCATATTACAATTTGATTCTGCGCATGAGTTAATACAAATCCAGATACTGAGCTATCGTGTACCAAATACAACTAGCTTATGATCTCATCTGCCATAACCGCATAGGACATTCACCTACTCACTTACACGAGAGAAAATCCTCTCTTGGTATCATCTAGTTGCACTTTAAGGTTGACCCCACTAATTAGTGATTAGATGGAACTACTCTAATGAATAATTTAATATCACAAACACATCTCCTACTGAACCCTCAAGTATAAGGTGTTAGGGTTATATACTGCAAAGCATATTATGCTTCTATTACCTTATTTCCCTGTAACTACCTATGAGAATATTAATTACATTTAATCACATATTTTGCATATTTATTTATGTTATGGTTATGCAAATATAGTGTCTAATTATTTTATATTGTAGATAATATCGTGTGTTGGTGTCAGACGGAAGACCACATTATCGATGCCTTATAAAATAATATAATAGTTTACAACCTATATAATTACTAGACAAATTATATGAAAGATTGTAATGCATGCTTGCGATTAGTTGGTCCTGACTATTAGCATGCGTTCGCGTATTTGCATACGTTGAACTGGATCGCAGTAACATAGTGTCTTCTGTACTAACTGTAAAAAGAACGTAAACCTCAAATAATTATTATTTCTTAATTATAAGTATATAATATTTAATTATGTATTTATAATATTTATTATTTTGATTTACCATGGGTGAGAGTCACAATAATTGACTCAATATGCTTCGTATCTTGGACAATAATATTATTTATATGATAATTAATAATATAACTAAAAACCGTGTCCTGACTCGTGCGGGTTGATGATGTCCCCTTGAAAAGCTCGATAATGATTATTATATTAAATCCCTGCAAGTGGATTTAATTCTGATATAATAATCAGGTTCGAGTGATACTACTCTTGGACAAGAAATTAATAAATAAAGCTGTTAGTAGCTTAAATTAATTAATAAACATTCGATATCTTAAACACGAAAAATAATATATTTAAATAAGGAGCCCAATTTCGTAAATTGGGATTTGAGTTGGAAGTACAATATTAATTCTTTAGTGGATTGAATTGATATTAGTGAACTCAATCATTTTAGGAAGGGCTTAATATGAAAGGTTGGGTTGCACTAGGAGTCCTAACCCTAATCATCTTTAAGATCCCCAGAGTAATCCAAAGCCTATAAATAGGACTTATGGGGGGGTTTCGGCCGTGCATATCACATAAACCAAGGGTTTCGATTTTTTATTCCAAATGTTTAATTACGGATCTTAACTTGTGTCTTTGATTCCACAATTGAGATAACACTTTAATTCTTGCTATAAATCGAAATTACTTGAAGAAAAAAAATCAAGAATTGTGGGAAGTAATAGGTTCGACCGATCCCTCATTGAAGTCCAAGCAAGATTCGGTAGCTCGTAGCCCACACAACGTCCAGATTAAGGCGGGATCATACTCTAGAGGATTTTGAGAAAGAGATCAAGGTAGCAACCACTACGCTTCAAGAGGTAAATATCATATGATCTTTTGATCTAGACTACGATATTGATTTTGCCAACAATACTATTTAATAAATAATGAATAATATTAAATTACTTATTAATCTTAATAGTTAATTAATTAGCATCCCTAAATAGGTTTTTACTCGTGGATGCATAAAACGCTTTTATCACATTTGCCCTAACTTCGCTTCAGCTGCGTTTTATTTCCAACAATTGGTATCAGAAACAAAATTTTAGGCTTTTGCTATTTTAATTAATTTTGGTGAGTAATTGATAGCAAGTTAAATATTCATGTAATTTGATGTTAGAATATTTTGCTAGATGTTGTTCTTGCAGGGAATATGATGCAATTATCATGATTATATGAATGATTAATTTTATTATTTTTATGCAATTGTTGGTTTGGCCCAATTTTGAGGCATGTAATGGTTTTTCCCGTGAGAAAATTCATGGGCAGATCTAGGATATTTATTTTCGTCTAATTTTGCTGGAATTCGATGTATTTATTTTTGATGAAATTTTAATTAGATTTGGAGAAGACAAAATTACGAAGAAAAAGAGCAGAACCGGGATACTCGGACTGCTGGACAGGCGTGGCCGAGCAGCACGGGGGCACTACCAAGCAGCGCCGGGCCTGCCTACCGTCGGGTAGACCAATCACATAAGGCTCACAATCGATGACATGATCTATTTGCAAACGACTCAAACAAGAAGCAGATATAAAGGAGTGCGAAGCACCAATATCAAAATTAGTACATACAGGCTGAGAGTGGATCTAGAGTGTACCTACGATCATGCTAGATTCGGGATCGTCATCCTTCTTCATCTCGTAGATTCCTGGTTCTGCAGCTTCGGTACCAACTGCACTAGCTTGACTACCACGGCCCATTTCTCTGTTTGCCCCTGTAGTCTGATGGGAGGCAGACAGAGGTGCCCGATCCTGAACTGAAGACTGAACTGGAGCATGAGAGGCTACTGGAGTACGTCCCGGCCCACTTCTGAAAAAACGAGCACGATGCCCAGTA
The DNA here is from genome assembly GCA_033398695.1 of Orobanche coerulescens. NCBI lineage: Eukaryota > Viridiplantae > Streptophyta > Magnoliopsida > Lamiales > Orobanchaceae > Orobanche > Orobanche coerulescens. The sequence goes on from CM065816.1 coordinate 146,839,379, forward strand.
ATCCCACAAGTATGGCATGCAACAACAGGCTTCAGACATTTTGAGCTAACGTGCCCCTGATCTCCACAGTTAAGACATACAATAGACGAGCTGGCCACTCGAGAATGTGAACCTGCCGGTTTTGATGCCACAGGTGACCGCTCAGAAAAAGATGGTACGGATTGGGGCTTCTTGAACGTTTCCCGGTTGCTGTAAGCCTGGGTTTGATTCCTTGATCTCTTATTAGTAGACTGAGGCTGCTTCTTGGAAATCTCCATCGCAGTAAGTTTGTATTCAAGAGCTCTCTCGATGAACTCCGTTAGAGTCGTGCAGTGGTTATTAAGTAACTACATCCTCATCCAGGGTTTAAGCCTCTTAAGAAAATACTTGATTTTATTAGCTTCCATTCGAACAATCAACGAGGCGAACGGAAGAAGTGCCTGGAATTTCTCAGCAATTGATAAGACATCATCATCTTCAGACGGGTCAGGGTTCAGCAACTCTGATAGCTTGGCCTCATGGAGTGGACCTGGATAATAACGATCTAGCATGAGGTTCTTGAATTCCTCCCAAGTGTACATACCATCAGCTGGTCTCACCGAAAGCCACCATGTATGGGCGCTCTTACTAAGATAGTAAGCCGCCACAGAGACTCGATTCTCTTCCGGACATTAAACCATCTCGAACAACTTCTAAAAGTGCTCGATCCAGTACACAATATCAGCAGGCTCAGAGGGGCCTTCAAAAGTCGGAGGTCGCTGACGAGAGATGTCGCTAATAACACGACTCACGGTTCCGCCGTGCACAGGAGGTGGTGGATGAGGTTCCTGCTGCTGGCTAGTAGTAGCATTTCTCTGCATAGATTCCATCATTTGACCCATCTGGGTCATCTGGGTCATCATACCCTGCATAATAACATAGGAGTCGACGTGCGCACCCTTGTGCCGTTCGGTGTGGTGTGACTGGTTCTCAGTAGGCGAATCGCTACCTGCTGAGCTTTGCTCCAAATTCGAACGTGTATTAGCTCGTGTCCTCGGGTTTTGGCCCCTTCCGTGGCCTCGACCCCCTCTACCACGGCCTCTAAAATTTCTATCCATACTGAAGGAATCAAACAATAATCATAAGTACAGTTCAAAACTGCCTATACGACCAATCACAAATTCACGCTAAGTTAATAGCATCAATGAAACTACATATTCAAGAAAATAGTTTATCATGAATGATCAGCACCACGAGTGCTACAAAAATCATATCGACGCCAAGTCGAAGCAAATCTAATCACATAATTAATCGAAATCTTCCTCGAATATCAATGCGATTATTTCCGCCACAATTCCCTCGGAACATCAAGATCAACAAAAGATCAATTTCGCCATTGACATCTTGCCAGTAATTAAATCATGGCACATAAATAACATACCGTATTTGCCTCATAGGGTCAGGCACTTGCACAGGTCACACATGACGCGAAGGTTTCTCGATACTAGCTCAATCCACAGCGACTCTTAAAGAGGAATGGTGCTCTCTGATACCATCTTATGTAACACCCTAGATATGACGGTTATTACAGGGCCGTGGACCCACACTGGGACCCACCAGGCAATACCAAGACACAAATTAAACATATCATTATTGTGATACCGAACCACAAGATAATAATTATTACTCCTATTAGGAGTTTATACGATAGACGACTACTATCGTTACAATACACATGATCCAATACCAGTGTAAACCATGTGAAGATGGAATATACTTAAAATAGTAATACAACCGACAAGAGTTTATATAACATGGAAAAGTAATATTACAAGATTTCAAATCTAACCAAACAACAAACGATTTGCCCCCCCGAACTAGTATCCTTCAAACCCTTCGCCGTCACCATGCTCTTCCTATGCCTTGCCTTTGGCTCGACCTATAATACAACACAAATATTTCGCCCAAAACCACAGGGTTAGATATACATGATAATAATTTTCAAGACGTTATACAATTCACATACACTGGATCTCAATGAGACAACTCGACTGTTGAACATACCCCTCGGTAGTATGAACCACCAATCACAAACCGTCAATCATAACCAATCAAACATGGAATATGAATGACCAATCAGTATAGATCAAGATGGACATCACAGTACGTCCGATCTAGAAATGTGTCCTTACACATGTCTACCCCGTATACGGAATACAGAATATACGTAGGACTATGTACCTAATTAGCCTCACGAACTACGTCTCGTGTGCACAGTCCAATGCAGAAACATCCACGCATGACCATATGTGCCCGTCTAAAAATCCTACACATAACCAATCGGCACGCAGATATGATTCCAGATATGTCACGATACAACATAACAACGAAACTCAATGAATCACACAACCAACCAAAAATCAAGAAACTCACCGAAGTGACAACAATGATCAATGAGACCAACGATATGAAGGTAGTGAACTTGGGAATACAATCCCACAACGAAACGGTAAGCACGATCAAGAACAATACCACATTATGAATCGTAGATTCATAAAGCATTACATATACAAGAAATGTATAACGTACACAAGAATTCAATCATCATTATAACCCAGAAAGATAACTTGCCTCAATTCCGTAGACGAAATAGTCCTTCTTCGAAGGAACGAACGGACGGTTTCCTCGACTAATAATACTCACTCAAACAAGCAACCTAGAATGAAACATAACTCATTCAACAACACATTCATACAATATTGATATTAATTCATAGGAAACAACACCTGTAATTTTACCCGAATAGTTCATCCTATCCCAATGAACATTCTATCGTCTTATTAACGAACTCCAATACACCCAATTCATCTTTAAAAATCGGATTACCAAGTTCTTAAGGTTCTTCAATATTTATATCATCTAAGGATTATCGTAAATGAATTCAACTACTCATTCTATTATGACATTATCATCAATAATCACCATAATCTACCTAAGAACACTATCAACCTGCGAACAAGATGTTTTATACAATCCTAAGTCATCAAAACATCCGGTTTAACTTGAATATCAAAGCTATAATTATTTTCTTCATAACTCATTATTATCTCTCAATGAATTTGCTAAGCCATTCCAAAAACATAGTTATATCATCTAAAATCTCTGAGTCTTAAGAACATCATCCTATTCCTCATCATGTTATCTTAAAAATCAATAACAATCATGTCATCCACAAACATTTCACTAATTCAAGAGGTATTAAGTAACATCATCATCATTTTCTTCACTAATTGCTCATGGTCTTAATAATCAACATGTTATACTTGATTAATTGAATATCAGATGTAAGTAATCATCATCAATATGAAATCAACACAAAATTAGGTAACCAAACTCTTAGAAATGAAGAACAAACACCCAAGACTTTCAAGAACACACTCCAACTTCCAAACACTAAGCTCCAATCCAAGATACGAAGCTCCAAGACAAGATGGAAGGAGATTATATCGACTTAGGAAGGCAGGGGAATGATTTCTGGGGAGAAAACTCGAGTTTGGATTTATAATCTGCATTTTTCATTACGTACATTACCAATAGAGGCTAACATATGTTATAACCTTTTACGTACGCTAACACATGAGTGTTACGTACATAACGATCCTCCAGAAGCTACTGCCTCAACACATACACACCCTTACGTATGTTTCCAGAAAGACGTACATAAGCTCACCTGTTTTACGTATGATATAGCATAAGTATTACATACGTAATGCCCGTTGATTTGGCTGTCTCGAAAGGCCAAATATCCGGATCATACACGGCCCTACACGCCGAAAGTCTAGATGGGGTCGGATTCCCTATATTACGTATGTAACCAAAGACATTTTAAGTACGTAATAGAATACACTAAAGGTAAATTAATCTACAGAAGTAGCGTACATCAACTACTAAGGACTTAGCCAAAAATGCAATTCTCCATACAACATCTAACAATCAAACATAGTGCGAATGAAAATTATAATTAATTCGATTATAATAGATCTCAACATTATATTCATTATACTAAATGCAAACACGATACAATGATACCCAAATCATCCGAATAATACAACAGTAAAGAAGAAAAATTACAGTCGGATATTACAGTGTAAACGTCCATACGATTATGGCTTGCATATGCTGACTTTTCGAGGTGTTGGTAGCTAGCATATATATTGTGTTTTGAGATTTTTCAATATATTTTGGTATGAATTATGTTATGAATGTTTTAATTTTATCTCAAATGTCTTTCAATACACTTGCTGTAATTCTCAAAGAAAACAAACTAGATAGCACTAACTTTGCTGTTTGCAAATGTAATCTAAATGTTGTCGTGTCTGCTGAAGAACACAAGTTTGTTCTAACTGAGAAATGTCTATTGGAACCAGATGAAAATTCGACATATGATGAGGTGAAAGAATACCACAAATGGAAGAAATCTGATGAGATGACTCGCTGTTAAATCTTGGCTTCTTTAGCAAATATATTGCAGCATCAGAATCAGAGTATGGGCATGGCCGCGGGAATGATGAAAAATCTCGGCGATATGTTTGGTCATCAGAACCGGGCAACTAGGCAAAATGCTATGAGGGTATTGATGATGACCCAAATGCCTGAAGGAAAACCGGTAAGGGATCACGTTCTAAATATGATTTCTCATCTAAACGAACTTCATATCTTAGGGGCTACTATCGATGTGGAAATGTAGGTAGATATAATCCTAGGAAGTTTACCTAGAAGTTTTGATCAGTTCATCCTGAACTACAATATGAATCGTAGGGAATATACTTTGGCGGAATTGCTGACAGAACTTCAAGCTGCATAAGGACTCTTCAGACAAAGGTATCAAGTTCTTGCTGCAACTGGTGTTTCAAATTCTAAACTCAAGTGGGGGAATAAGAAGAAACAAGTGGTCCAGAAGCAAGTGTCAACTCTCAAGGTAAAGAGCAAGGCTCCTCATATTGAGGCGAACAAAAAGCCAATAGGAAAGTTCTACAAGTGCGGTCAGAAAGGACATTTCAAAACGGACTGCCCTGCTCTTAAGAAAGGTATGTCTCATGCACTAGTAGTTAAAACATGTTTGGAAGCTTGTTTACCACTTCGTGGATAGTAGATTCAGGCTCCACTGATCATGTTTGCTTTGACTCGCATGATTTTCAGGTAACAAAGCAACTTAGTGCGGGTGAGATTGCCATCAACTGAGGCGATTATTCCAAGCTTATGGTTGTAGCAGTGGGAGTCGTGCAGTTAAAGATTAGTGATAAAATGTTAATCCTTAATAATGTATTATTGGTACCTGGTTTTAGAATGAATTTAGTTTCAGTTTCTAAATTAAGTTGTCATGGTTATTTAGTTTCTTTTGATGGTAATGATATTATTAGAAGAAATGATGAATATGTTTGTAAAGGTATCTATACTGATGGACTGTATGTCATTAATACTGCACAAACTCCCATGTATAAATATAAATCGCTTAACTCTTTATCTAAACTTAAAGAGAGAAAAGAACCGTCAAGCATAAACCAAACATATTTGTGGCATTTACGGTTAGGTCATATAAATCTTAGAAGAATTCAAAGATTGGTAGATGATGGCTCATTGTATGACCTCCAAGTTGAGTCATTTTCAATTTTCGAATTATGCCTGGAAGGTAAAATGACCAAAAGGATTTTTAAAACCAAGGCAAACCGTGCTCAGAACATGTTAGAATTGGGTCATACGGATGTATTTGGTCCAATAAAAATCCAGGCTAGGGGTGGTTTCGAATACTTCATCACGTTTATAGATGATTATATGAGATATGGATACATCCATTTGATGCAACGTAAGTCTGAAGCCTTTGACAAGTTCAGAGATTTCAAGGCTGAAACGGAGAATCGTCATGGGAAGAGTATCAAGTCACTACGATATGATCATGGTGGCGAATACCTTAGTGGAGAGTTTTTGGATTTCTTGGAAAATTAGGGGATTACATCCCAGCTCACTGCGCCTGGAACTGCACAACAAAATGGTGTTGCTGAGACAAGGAACAGAACTCTTTTAGAAATGGTTAGGTCAATGGTGAGTTACTCAGATTTACCTATTTCATTCTGGGGGTACGTCTTGGAACCGGTGGCATACATTCTAAACCTGGTGCCTTCGAGATCAGTTCCAAAAACACCCACAGAATTGTGGAGTGGGTGAAAGACCAGTCTAGGACATGTTCGGATTTAAGGAACTCCAGCACATGTACTGAATAAGGGTGCTGATAAGTTGGCATCTCGTACAGAGGTACGAGTGTCTGTAGGATACCCCAAGGGAACGAAGGATGGCTTGTTCTATAGTCCCCAGGATCAGAAGGTCACTGTTAGATCCAATGCCCGATTTCTGGAAGAGGATTACGTGATTAATCACAAACCCATAAGCAAAACAATTCTGGAAGACTTTAGGGACAAGACTCCATCTATACCAATTGTACAAGCACCAACAAACACTGCACCACGTATCGATTTTGCGACTTTTGCACCAACTCATGATTTGCCTCATTGTGGGAAGGTTGTTCGTCAACTGGAATGATTCATAGGCATGGGACAGTCTTCAGACTCAATCTTGGGCGAAGATGGATCAGATCCCTGGACGCACAAGTCGGGAATCCAAGATAAAGATGCTGACTCCTGAAAAGTATCAATGGAATCAGAAATGGGATATACGGATTCCAATCAAGTGTGGGAGCTAGTAGAACTACCTGATGGGGCGCAAGCCATTGGGAGTAAGTGGGTCTATAAGTGAAAAAAGGAGGCGAGGGGAAGGTTGAGATCTTCAAAGCGAGGCTTGTTGTAATGCCCGGATAAATGGTGTATTTACCTTGTACTCGACCTTGTATTATTTCGACTTCGTGATGTTATAAATTGTAGATTGGTTTCCCGTATTTGTGCCCTTATGTTTTTATATATTTTCAACATTTCATGCATGATTCTGCACGTACTTACGTACGCTTTCAGGCGTCCATAACGTACGCTAAGGATTCAGTATTACATACGTTATATGATGTTCTTAACGTACGTAAGCTAAGTCAACTTGGGTTCGGATAAGGGTCGACGTGTGGGGGCCGAGGAAGGGGCCGGGGAAGATTCGTGTGATTTCCGCGTGAACCTGGACATAGGTGTTACGTATGCTATTGTGCATGTTTTACGTACACTAAGGACATGGATATTACGTACATAAAACCCTTGTGATTACGTACGTAAGGAAATGGCGAAATCAGGTCAGTGAATTCTGGTCAGACGATTACGTACGCTAAGGCTAGGGTTGTAACACCCCCAAGTTATTCGGGGTATATTACAGCGCCGTGAGCCCCGCCGTGGGACCCACAAGGCTAGACATACGCGGAACTATGAAACTTGACCGAGAAGGTCTACATACATTGAGATGAAGAACAATACAACGGCATTCAAGACATAACCAATGTATTCGAAGACATCACAACCCAAATCAATATCTCGGCAAACACAGGCCGGAACATCAATGAAAAAAAGAAAACAGTACTCGAGTATTCAGTAACCATTCCAGTACAACAACACTGAATGGAAAACTCAAAAACATAACCGGAGGAAAGACATAGTATCACACTTGCCCATCATCTTCATGCCGACCCGATACCTGCCTATCCGCTCTCCTGGAACCTGAAATACATAAAAAGTATTTCCCCCATAAAGGGGTTAGCCGTCGAATAGCTAGTGCAAGTATATCAAGTATGAAACACAATACTCCTCGACAATAAAGTAAAGGTAACCGTCAATTCATCAATTCAAGACTAGTATTCCGGAATAACTAAATCTCATAGCATCGCATCAATGGATATATGAATACCGTGGAACCACACCAGAGGCTACGGAACCCTTAGGGGACCTATCGGCCTGCCCCAAAGTGGTTCGTTCATATCGTCCGTCATTATTACATGTATGAATACCGTGGAACCGCACCAGAGGCTACGGAACCCTTAGGGGACCTATCGGCCCGCCCCAAAGTGGTTCGTTCATATCATGTCATCAATATATCTTACTTTTAAATTCGAGAACGTACAATCATAAATATATACTTGCCTTTGAGACATCGACAAATCGAATGGAAAAAGGTATGAGTTCGGTAGGTCCAAGAACGCGCTTCCGGCACCTAAACGATTCGCAAGGAATATGATAATCAATTATCCATATTCGAATTACATGAAGAAACCCCCGAAACCCGTCTATGATTCATAAAAATATACGGATAATCAACTAAAGGTTGGAAAATCGTCCAAAACTCACAAGTCCGAAAACGGCACAATCCAAACCGTAAAATCATAGAAAAGCATGCATACGGTATAGATACATCATAATCTCAAGGTTCTCAAGCTTCAAAATGGATAAATCGGACGAATCTACGAAAAACCTCAAAATTCCCAAAAAGTAGGGTTCTAAGGATTTTTACCTTGATTCGGACGTTAGGATGAATTAGATGTAGTGAAATCCTTGTTCTCCAACCAGATATGTCGTTGTTAGAAGGAAGATCGCTTCTAATCGCCCAAGATCGTCTCTCCCGAGCGATTCCCGTCGAAAAGGAGTGAAGAAGGTGAGAAATGACGAAAATAAAGTCAACTGCCATATATATATCTGCCCAGTCTAGCGCACGCTACGCCTCCTTCATTAGCGTGCGCTAGCGAAGTCACCGGGTAGTCCAGTGGCTTCTGCCGGCCCTGTTAGCGTGCGCTACTCGTCTGTCTCTAGCGTGCGCTAGTCCAAAATGTGGCAACCAGTACTGGAGTCCAGAACTTACTGTCTCATACTGCTCAAAACTTAGCGTGCGCTCGATATGCCTTAGCGTGCGTTAAGCAATAGCTTTAGCGTGCGCTAGCCTAAGCCTAGCGTCGCTACGATAGTCCGAAAACCCGGCAACCTCACCGCCTCGCCAACCCGGCCGTGGCGTGCGCTACGTGCGGGTGTTAGCGTGCGCTAGTAACCACGAATAGCGCGCGCTAACAACTCTAGCGTCGTTAATCCGCCCGATCCGAGAGCGATGCAGGTTCTGGTTCGACACAGATGATCCCCTTAGCGCGCGCTACGGCTCAAAGCTAGCGTGCGCTAATCAAGCAGAATTAGCGTGCGTTAGCCTAGGCCTAACGTGCGCTATTTCTCCGCCCGTAACACTTCCGCAAGGTTTAGAACAACATGATCAAGACCCAAACAAGATACGAAACTCAATAACAATATCAAAAACATCTCCAAGCATTTACAGAGCGACAAAATAAGGAGGACGACAAAGTCAAACAGCCAATAAAAGTACGGGTATTACAAGGGTATAACGTACGTTAAGTTTGTTACGTACGTAAGGGTAATTGCATAATGTACGTAATGCCCAGAATTCTATTTATAGACCTCGACCCTATTTCATTTCTCACCTTTCCTTTGGCCATTTTTTCATGTTCTGGAGATCTTTCATCACCTCTTATCCTTCATATCATCTTCTGAGACGATTCTTGGGGAGCTTAGGCCTTGTAGATTGGTGTTCAAGCTTCCGGTGAAGAGTTTATTGAAGACCTTTTTTATTCTTACATCTCTTAAGGTATGTTACGATTCACCAAGCTAGAATTTACATTCTTAGCTATACTTTGAGCTTGTTTCGGAAATCATTGGATTAGTTAATGATCTTTTGAGTCCAGCACCATATTTTGAAGTTCAGAACCCGATTATACCTTGTATTTCTTCCATTACGTAGAGTATTGATATAGCCTCGGTGGATGAAAACCTTAACATGAAGTATCCTTAATTCGTCGAAGTAATAAGCATGATTTCAGTTAGATTCTCTGAACCCTTTTTATGTTCCACTGGTGTAATTCATGTATGTTAGAATAATTGGCTTTGACAATATTCTCCATGTTCTTGAGGCTGATTTATCGGCCAAGTCTTTGAACTCAAACCGGACCACCGTAGTATCGTTTTCCTTGCGTAATATTCGAGCATGCTTGTCATCTTGAGTAACATTGGTGGTAAAATCATAATAGCCGGTCATATGAGGATTTAGAATTTAATCCCTTATTAAAACATGAAATCTTCAATACCTTGTAAAACATTGAACTTTTAAACATCGGTATTTCACCTTCGAAATGATCGTTCAACTCTCATGTAGTGCCTTATCGTTTCCGGTTCAGTTCTTATCTAGTGTTATAATCGTGAACTAACCTTGCGTCACTACTTTACGATCCTAATATAAGTATTCGGTGATCGTATGTTAGTATCGAGTGGTATGTTAAGTTCCTTGTATCTCTTTTTGAACAAGGTCCGAGCTTTGCATAGGGGTCGATCGTGGGGCGGTGACATACGGACGTGTGACGTTTGTTGGAGTATTTTATTCTTGCCGTTTTTGAGGCAAGTATCATATGTTGAGTTTGATTTATACTAGAACTTTGATCATGCATATGGTTTTGTTCATGTTGTCGAATATGAGATCTATTTCTTTAATTTCTCGTGGTATTCGTGTTAATTGTTCGTATTGATGAACATATTGAAATGCATATATATATATATATATATATATATATATATATATATGCATAATTGATTGGTTTATGGTATAAATGAGCCAATGGGGGGTCATGAGGATCTATGCTGAGGGCGCTGGATCGAATGTCCACCATGCATTGGTCCGATGGGATCATCATGGGGATCTATGCTGAGGGCGCTGGATCGCTGGATGGGTTTTCCACCATGCGTTGGTCAGACGGGATCATCATGGGGATCTATACCAAGGGCGCTGGATCGCTGAATTACCCTGTATTGTGTTGATGGAATCGTGAGGATTCACATCGTTGGATTCCGATGACGGAAGTCCGTTTTTGCATGTTTTATGATGCACTGATGATTTATGTAATATGATACTTGTACTAGCATTGTTTTTCTAACCCCTTCGGGGGTGGACATTGTTTTGATGTTCAGGTAGCCGAGGAGCGGGGAAGCAACCACAGTACCGACAGGACGATGAAATGGCTCAGTGATGTGGTTGATGTTTATTGTTATTGTGATTTGTCTTCTTGGATCACTTTAGTACTCGAGTACGTGTGTTCTAATAATGTCATTTTCGATATGGTTGTATAAGTTAACTCTTTGGATCAGTTGAACCAGTTCTGTATTTTGAACTTCAGTTGTAAGGTTGAATTATATTTACATTTCTTTTATTTAGCCTTGTAAATCCTTACTTAAAGGGTTAACGGCGCTGTAACTATTCCGAATATCTCGGGGTGTTACAGAATATGGTATCGAAGCTAATATTCATGGATATCTTGGCAGTCAAGTTAGTTGGGTCTGTTTACGTTATTTGATTATCGGTCGTTTGTAACATCACTGCTGAGCCAGCATCGTCGTATGGACCGTGGTTGTAAGTTTCCTAATCTCAAATACTACCGTTTTATTTAATTCATGTTTTGTGAACATTGATGGACTTCCTTTTAGAAAGTTTGCTCTGGATATTGAGTATTTGTGTTTACAGTATGTTGAGAGGAGGTCGTGGACGCGGACGTGGTCGTGGACGCGGACGTGGAAATATGAGACAGGAGGATTCGGCATCTACCCCGGAGATATCTGCTAGTCGAACCGATTCCCATTCTGGAGGACAGCAAGGATCAGCAAATACTAATGCAGATCCTAATGTGCTGGGAGTGCTTCAGCAGGTGGTTGCTCAGATAAACCAGTTTGCTCAAGTTGTTGATCGCATGCAGACGGCGATGGAACAGCAGCATAACATGGATAATCGGGGAGACAAATGGCTTACTGAAGTGGTCAAATTTCACCCTCCGAAATTTGACGGTTCTCCTGAGACGCTTTCTTGGGATCACTGGCTGAAGGAGTTAGAGAAGATTTTTGCGGGAATTAACTGTCCCAACGACAGGAAGGTTCCGATCGCCCAGTATCTTCTGACTGGGGAGGCTTTCGACTGGTGGGAGGCCATTCGACCTGAGGAGCATAATGTTGACTGGACGGAGTTCAAATTAATGATGGAAGCGCAATATTGTCCTCGCCCAGTTAGAGAGGCCCGAGTCCGGGAATTTTTCTCACCACAAAATTCAGAGGCATCTGTGACCGACGTGATTAAGACTTTTAATCACCAGTTGACTTATGTGCGCCACTTGGTCAGGACCGAGGCAGAGAGAATTTTTCATTTTGACATGCGAATGAAGCCGGAAATTCAACAGTATATGTCCAGATTTGAATGTACCACCTTGCGACAGTATCAGGACAAAGCACTGGCCTATGATATGAAAGAGGCGGCAATAGAAAAGTCAACGGAAGCAAAGAAACAGAAGGTGTCTGGCAACTTCACGGAGAATAAGAGTAGTGGGCCTCGCAGGGGCCAGTCCTCTTTTCATTCATCCAGGAGGCCTCCGCATCCTTCTCGAGGTGGAAAGAAGTTCCGGGCAGCACCAACCGTTTCAGACGCAGGGAAGAAATGTTATAACTGTGGCAAAGCGGGGCATGTTCGACGTGATTGTTTCGCGCCTGCTGTGACCTGTTTCGAGTGTGGACATGAAGGGCATCGCGCAACATTTTGTGGAAATGTCACTCGATCTTTTGGTACTCGCACTCCTGTACCAGTTCCGAAGGACACTAGTGTAAACTAGACGCAGCAAAGCAGTTTCCAGCAGCAGAATGTTGGGAAAAGAGAGGCATCCAGCGCTGGGTCCGTTCCTCCGCGTATTTACGAGATGAAGAAGTCAGACGATCAGAACACAGCTGTTGCATCAGGTACGATTCAGATCCTTTTGCAACCAGTTAGTGTCTTATTCGATTCTGGAGCTACGCATTCTTTTATATCTTTGAACTGTGTTAATCGTTTGAAAATCTCGTGCTTGTATGATTGTGAACCTTATGTTGTGGGATTACCGAGCGGAGAGAAAATTGTGGGAACCCTAGAAGCTAGAGATTTTCCAGTGTCTATAGGAGGGAGAGATTGGCCATCAAATCTTATTGTAGTTGACATACATGGTGACAACTTAATTCTCGGAGACGATTGGCTCAACCGTTGTCGAGCTATTCTGAATTACCGAAAGTCATTTCTATCATTGCTGATGATGGATCTGAACACTTATTCTGAGGATGGAGACCGGGAAGCTCGGGAAAATTGATCAAAGCAATGAAAGACGTGAAATTACTGAAGCAGGGATGTCATGGACTTTGGTGCTATGCCATGAGGAAAGAAGAAGGAGTAGAGCTCTCATCTATTCCAGTTGTGAATGAATTCTCAGATGTATTTCCTGACGAACTACCTGGGTTACCTCCGCAGAGAGAAGTGGAGTTCACTATCGAATTAGAGCACAGCCGCTCCTATTTCCAGAGCACCATACCGCATGGCGCCAACCGAGATGTATGAACTAAAGAAGCAACTGGAGGAATTATTACAGAAGGGTTATATTCAACCTAGCATTTCTCCTTGGGGAGCGCCCGTTCTCTTTGTCCGGAAGAAAGATGGATCCCTCCGATTATGTATCGATTACAGGGAACTAAACAAGGTGACGATCAAGAACAAGTATCCTTTACCTCGGATCGATGACTTATTTGATCAACTGCAAGGGGCAAGAGTATTCTCGAAGATTGACTTGCGATCAGGATACCATCAGTTGAGAATAAAGGAATCGGATATACCAAAGTCTGCTTTTAGGTCCGGTACGGGCACTATGAATTTGTAGTGATGCCATTTGGACTTACCAATGCTCCTACGGTATTCATGCAATTGATGAATCGGGTATTCTTAGAATACTTGGATAAATTTGTGGTCGTTTTCATCGATGAAATCTTGATCTATTCGAAAGACACAGAGGAACATGCCGAGCATTTGCGTGTGGTTTTGAGTATCTTGAGAAATGAACAGCTTTATGCGAATCTTTCCAAATGCGAGTTTTGGCTTAGGGGAGTAAATTTCCTTGCACATGTGATATCAGCTGACGGAGTTTAGGTGGACCCGAAGAAAGTCGAAGCAATCTTGGAATGGGAAGCTCCTAATAACATGAAAGAAGTCTGGAGTTTCTTGGGACTTGCTGGATATTATCGCCGTTTTGTAGAGAGATTTTCCAAAATTGCTCGTCCGCTCACTCAGCTATTACAGAAAACTCAAAAGTTCACGTGGGATGAGAAATGCCAGGCTGGTTTTGACGAACTTAAGAAGAGACTGACGACAGCACCTATATTAGCATTACCAGATGGAACTGATGGATTCATGGTATACAGCGACGCTTCAAATCGAGTGCAGGATGTGTGTTGATGCAAAAGGATAAGGTGATTGCCTATGCTTCTCGGCAGTTGAAACCGTACGAGGTTAATTACCCGACTCATGATCTGGAGCTAGCAGCTGTGGTCTTTGCCTTGAAAATTTGGCGACATTATTTGTTCGGCACTCACTGTCAGATCTTTACAGATCATAAGAGCCTCAAGTACATTTTCAGTCAGAAATAATTAAACATGAGGCAGAGAAGGTGGCTGGAATTGATCAAGGATTATGACTTGGAAATTCTCTATCATCCGGGTAAAGCAAACGTAGTAGCCGATGCATTGAGCCGTAAACCTTTTTCTCTTCGAGTGTTGGAAGCACTTACATCCCAAACCAGCATTCAACGGGAACTGATCCGCGAAGGGATTGAAGTATGGTCACCAGGAATCCAAGGGCAACTATATGTAATGGAACTGACTTCGTCACTAATCGAGAAAATCAAATCTAAGCAGTTGAACGATTCTCTGATCCTTCGGTTATGTGACGAAGTAAAGAAAGGAAAGGCCCCAGGATTCGTGATACAAGATGATGGAGTTCTGAGATTTAAGAGTCGACTTTGCGTTCCCAATGCTGAGGATTTGAGACGGACAATTCTGAAGGAAGCTCATAGCGCGCCTTATTCTATTCACCCAGGCAGCAGTAAGATGTATAAGGATCTAAAACAAAACTTCTGGTGGGGAAATATGAAGAAGGACGTAGCAGAGTACGTTTCGAAGTGTTTGACTTGTCAGCAGGTTAAGATTGAACATCAGCGACCTGCCAGAATGTTAAAACCGCTTCCGATTCCTGAGTGGAAGTGGGAGGATATCTCGATGGATTTCATCACCCATATACCAAGGACCAAGACGGGAATGAACATGATTTGGGTTATAGTTGATCGACTAACCAAGTCGGCTAATTTCCTAGGAATTAAAGACATGTGGGGACAAGAGAAATTGGCACGAGTATTTATTACAGAGATAGTCAGATTGCATGGGATGCCGAAGACCATTATTTCAGATCGAGATGGTCGCTTCGTGTCGCACTTCTGGAAGGCAGTTCACAAGGCTTTGGGGACTGAGCTAAACTTTAGCATGGCTTATCATCCTCAGACGGACGGTCAGTCCGAGAGGACTGTACAAACAGTAGAAGACATGCTTACAGCTTGTGCTTTGGATTGGTCAACTGATTGGGAAGTTCATTTGCTATTGATTGAATTCACATATAACAATAGTTGGCATGCTTCTATTAAGATGGCACCGTTTGAAGCTTTGTACGGGAGAAGATGTCGATCACACCTGTGCTGGGATGATTCTTCGGACTTGATCGGGACGGAGCCGGAATTGATAGTCCAGACTCAATAGAAGATGGCTTTGATTCGGGAAAGATTGTTGACCGCCCAGAGTCGACAGAAGTCTTATGCAGATACGCGTCGTCGCCCGCTAGAGTTCAACGTTGGGGACCACGTACTATTGAAGGTGTCTCCTTCACGGGGTATTTTCCGTTTTGGGAGAAAAGGTAAGCTTAGTCCGAGATATATCGGACCATTTGAGATCCTCGAGAGAGTTGGGGACTTAGCATACAGGGTGGCCTTACCACCATCGCTGAGTCATGTTCACAACGTGTTTCACGTATCCCAATTGTGGAAGTATGTACCAGATCCCAGTCATATTATTGATTTCGACGAGATCGAGATAGCTAATGACGTCACCTTCGAAGAGAGACCAATCAAGATACTCGAAAGTCGAGTCAAACAATTGAGAAATAAACCGATCTCCTTGGTAAAGTTCAGTGGTCTCGACATGGAGCCGAAGAAGCAACTTGGGAGACGGAGGACAGTATGAAGTCGAGATACCCGGAATTATTTTCGTTTTAAGTTTCGGGCCGAAACTTCTTTTTAGAGGGGTAGTATGTAATGCCCGGATAAATGGTGTATTTACCTTGTACTCGACCTTGTATTATTTCGACTTCGTGATGTTATAAATCGTAGATTGGTTTCCCGTATTTGTGCCCTTATGTTTTTATTGTAATGCCCGGATAAATGGTGTATTTACCTTGTACTCGACCTTTTATTATTTCGACTTCGTGATGTTATAAATCGTAGATTGGTTTCCCGTATTTGTGCCCTTATGTTTTTATATATCTTCAAGCATTGCATGCATGATTCTGCACGTACTTACGTACGTTAACAAGCGTTCATAACGTACACTAAGGATGCAGTATTACGTACGTTATCTGATGTTCTTAACGTACGTAAGCTAAGTCAACTTGGGTTCGGATAAGGGTCGGCGTGTGGGGGCCGAGGAAGGGGCCGGGGAAGATTCGTGTGATTTCCGCGTGAACCTGGACATAGGTGTTACGTACGCTATGGTGCATGTTTTACGTACGATAAAGATATGGATATTACGTACGTAAATCCCGTGTGATTACGTACGTAAGGAAATGGCGAAATCAGGCCAGTGAACTCTGGTCAGGCGATTACGTATGCTAAGGCTAGGGTATAACGTACGTTAAGTTTGTTACGTATGTAAGGGTGATTGCATAACATACGTAATGCCCAGAAATCTATTTATAGAACCTGACCCTCACTTCATTTCCCACTTTTTCCTTGGCCGATTTTTGTGTGTTTTGAGACTATCCTTCACCTCATATCCCTCATATCATCATTTACCTCCGATTTTGGGAAGCCTAGACCGTGTGAGTTGGTGATCAAGCTTCCGGTGAAGAGTTTATTGAAGATTTTCTTTATTCTTACATCTCTTAAGGTATGTTACGATTCACCAAGCTAGAGTTTACATTCTTAGCTATACTTTGAGCTTGTTTTGGAAATCATTGGACTAGTTAATGATCTTTTGAGTCCAGCACCATATTTTGGAGTTTAGAACCCGATTATACCTTGTCTTTCTTCCATTACTTAGAGTATTGATTTAGCCTCGGTGGATGAAAGCCTTAACATGAAGTATCCTTAATTCGTTGAAGTAAATAGCATGATTCCAGTTAGATTTTCTGAACCCTTTTTATGTTCAACTGGGTAATTCATGTATGTCAGAAGAATTGGCTTTGACAATATTCTCCATGTT
Source organism: Orobanche coerulescens (assembly GCA_033398695.1). Classification (NCBI taxonomy): domain Eukaryota; kingdom Viridiplantae; phylum Streptophyta; class Magnoliopsida; order Lamiales; family Orobanchaceae; genus Orobanche; species Orobanche coerulescens. The sequence goes on from CM065816.1 coordinate 146,856,706, forward strand.
CTTGAGGTTGATTTATCGGCCAAGTCTTTGAACTCAAATCGGATCACCGTAGTATCGTTTTCCTTGCGTAATATTCGAGCATGCTTATCATCTTGAGTAACATTGGTGGTAAAATCATAATAGCCGGTCATATGAGGATTTAGAATTTAATCCCTTATTAAAACACGAAATCTTCAATACCTTGTAAAACATCGAACTTTTAAACATCGGTATTTCACCTTCGAAATGATCGTTCAACTCTCCTGTAGTGCCTTATCGTTTCCGGTTCAGTTCTTATCTAGTGTTATAACCGTGAACCAACCTAGCGTCACTACTTTACGATCATAATATAAGTATTTCCGTGATCGTATGTTAGTATCGAGTGGTATGTTAAGTTCCTTGTATCTCTTTTTGAACAAGGTCCGAGCCTTGCATAGGGGTCGATCATGGGGCGGTGACATACGGACGCGTGACGTTTGTTGGAGTATTTCATTTTTGCCATTTTCGAGGCAAGTATCATATGTTAAGTTTGATTTATATTGGAACTTTGATCATGCATTTGGTTTTGTTCATGTTGTCGAATATGAGATTTATTTCTGTAAATTCTCGTGGTATTCGTTGTAAATCGTTCGTATTGATGAAAATATTGAAATGCATATATGTATGCATAATTGATTGGTTTATGGTATAAATGATCCGAGGGGGTCATGAGGATCTATGCTGAGGGCGCTGGATCGAATGTCCACCATGCGTTGGTCCGACGGGATCATCATGGGGATCTATGCTGAGGGCGCTGGATCGCTGGACGGGTTTTCCACCATGCGTTGGTCCGACGGGATCATCATGGGGATCTATACCAAGGGCGCTGGATCGCTGGATTACCCTGTATTGTGTTGATGGAATCGTGAGGATTCACATCGTTGGATTCCGATGACGGAAGTCCGTTTTGCATGTTTTAGGATGCACTGATGATTTATGTATTATGATACTTGTACTAGCATTGTTTTGCTAACCCCTTCGGGCGTGGACATAGTTTTGATGGTCAGGTAGCCGAGGAGCGGGGAAACAACCACAGTACCGACACGACGATGAAATGGCTCAGTGATGTGGTCGATGTTTATTGTTATTGTGATTTGTCTTCTTGGTTCACTTTAGTACTCGAGTACGTGTGTTTTAATAATGTCATTTTCGATATGGTTGTATAAGTTAACTCTTTGGATCAGTTGAATCAGTTCTATGTTTTGAACTTCAGTTGTACGGTTGGATTATATTTACTTTTCTTTTAATTAGCCTTGTAAATCTTTACTTAAAGGGTTTACGGCGCTGTAATTATTTCGAATATCTCGGGGTGTTACAGAATATGGTATCGGAGCTAAGATTCATGGATATCTTGGCAGTCGGGTTAGTTGGGTCTGTTTACGTTATTTGATTATTGGTCGTTTGTAACATCACTGCTGAGCCAGCATCGTCGTGTGGACCGTGGTTGTAAGTTTCCTAATCTCAAATACTACCATTTTATTTAATTCATGTTTTGTGAACATTGCTGGACTTTCTTTTAGAAAGTTTGCCATGGATAATGAGTATTTGTGTTTACAGTATGTTGAGAGGAGGTCATGGACGCGGACGTGGAAATGCGAGACAGGAAGACTCGGTGTCTACTCCAGAAATAACCGCTAGTCGAACGGATTCCCATTCCGGAGGACAACAGGGATCAGCAAATAATAATGCAGATCCTAATGTGCCGGGAGTGCTTCAGCAGGTGGTTGCTCAGATAAACCAGTTTGCTCAAGTTGTTGATCGCATGCAGACGGCGATGCGACAGCAGCATAACATGGATAATCGGGGAGATAAAATGGCTTACTGAGGTGATCAAATTGCATCCTCCGAAATTTGACGGTTCTGCTGAGACGCTTTCTTGGGATCACTGGCTGAAAGAGTTAGAGAAGATTTTTGTGGGGATTAACTGTCCCAACGACAGAAAGGTTCCGGTCGCCCAGTATCTTCTGAAGGGGGAGGCTTTCGACTGGTGGGAGGCCATTCGACCTTAGGAGCATAATGCCGACTGGACGGAGTTCAAATTAATGATGAAAGTGCAGTATTGTCCTCGCCCAGTTAGAGAGGCCCGAATTCAGAAGCATCTGTGACAGACGTGATTAAGACTTTTAATCACCAGTTGACTTATGTGCGCCATTTGGTCAGGACCGAGGCAGAGAGGATTTTTCATTTTGACATGCGGATGAAGCCGGAAATTCAGCAGTATATGTCCGGATTTGAATGTACCACCTTGCGACAGTATCAAGACAAAGCACTAGCCTATGATATGAAAGAGGCGGCAGTAGAAAAGTCAACAGAAGCAAAGAAGCAGAAAGTGTCTGGCAACTTCATGGAGAATAAGAGCAGTGGGCCCCGTAGGGGCCAGTCCTCATTTCATTCATCCAGGAGGCCTCCGCATCCTTCGCGTAGTGGAAAGAAGTTCCGAGCAGCACCGACCGTTTCAGACGCAGGGAAGAAATGTTATAACTGTGGCAAAGCAGGGCATGTTCGTCGTGGATTTCCTTTCTTTGTGACTGTTTGAATGTGGACAGAAGGGCATCGCGCAACATTTTGTGGAAATGCGACTCGATCTTTTGGTACTCGCACTCTGTGCGGTTCGAAGGACACTAGTGTAAACCGTGACGCAAAGCGATTTCCAATGAGCGTTGGGAAGAGAGAGGCATCCAGCGCTGGGTCCGTTCCTCCGCGTATTTACGAGATGAAGAAGTCAGACGATCAGAACACGGCTGTTGCATCAGGTACGATTCAGATCCTTTTGCATCCAGTTAGTGTCTTATTCGATTCAGGAGCTACGCATTCTTCCATATCTTTGAACTGTGTTAATCGTTTGAAAATCTCGTGCTTGTATGATTGTGAACCTTATGTTGTGGGATTACCGAGCGGAGAATAACTTGTGGGAACCCTAGAAGCTAGAGATTTTCCAGTGACTATAGGAGGGAGAGATTGGCTATCAAATATTATTGTAGTCGACATCCTTGGTGACGATTTAATTCTCGGAGATGATTGGCTCAACCGTTATGGAGCTATTTTGAATTACCGAAAGAGAGTCATTTCTATCATTGCTGATGACGGATCTGAACACTTATTCAAAGGATGGAGACCGGGAAGCTCGGGAAAATTGATCAAAGCAATCAAAGCCGTGAAATTACTGAAGCAGGGATGTCATGGATTTTGGTGCTATGCCATGAGGAAAGAAGAAGGAGTAGAGCTCTCATTTATTCCAGTAGTGAATGAATTCTCAGATGTATTTCCTGACGAACTACCTGGGTTACCTCCGCAGAGAGAAGTGGAGTTCACTATCGAATTAGAGTCTGGAGCCACTCCTATTTCCAGAGCACCATACCGCATGGCGCCAACCGAGATGTATGAACTAAAGAAGCAATTGGAGGAATTATTACAGAAGGGTTATATTCAACCTAGCGTTTCTCCTTGGGGAGCGCCCGTTCTCTTTGTCCGGAAGAAAGACGGATCCCTCTGATTAAGTATTGATTACAGGGAGCTCAACAAAGTGACAATCAAGAATAAGTATCCTATACCTCGGATCAACGACTTATTTGATCAACTGCAAGGGGCAAGGGTATTCTCGAAGATTGACTTGCGATCAGGATACCATCAGTTGAGAATTAAGGAATCGGATATACCAAAGTCTGCTTTCAGTCCTAGACGGCACTATGAATTTGTAGTGATGCCATTTGGACTTACCAATGCCCCTGCGGTGTTCATGCAATTGATGAATCGGGTATTCTTAGAATACTTGGATAAATTTGTGGTCGTCTTCATTGATGACATCTTGATATACTCGAAAGATACAGAGGAGCACGCTGAGCATTTGCGCGTGGTTTTGAACATCTTGAGGAAGGAACAGCTATATGCAAAGCTTTCCAAATGTGAGTTCTGGCTTAGGGAAGTAACTTTCCTTGGGCATGTGATATCAGCTGACGGAGTTCAGGTGGACCCGAAGAAAGTCGAAGCAATCTTGGAATGGGAAGCTCCTAATAACGTGAAAGAAGTCCGGAGTTTCTTGGGACATGCTGGATATTATTGCCGTTTTGTAGAGGGATTTTCCAAAATTGCTCGTCCACTCACTCAACTGTTACAGAAAACTCAAAAGTTCACGTGGGATGAGAAATGTCAGGCTGGTTTTGATGAACTTAAGAGGAGACTGACGACAGCACCTATATTAGCATTACCAGATGGAACTGATGGATTCATGGTATACAGCGACGCTTCAAATCGAGTGCAGGATGTGTGTTGATGCAAAAGGATAAGGTGATTGCCTATGCTTCTCGGCAATTAAAACCGTACGAAGTTAATTACCCGACTCATGATCTGGAGTTAGCAGCTGTGGTCTTTGCCTTGAAAATTTGGCGACATTATTTATACGGCACCCATTGTCAGATCTTTACAGATCATAAAAGCCTCAAGTACATTTTCAGTCAGAAAGAATTAAACATGAGGCAGAGAAGGTGGCTGGAATTGATCAAGGATTACGACTTGGAAATTCTCTATCATCCGGGTAAAGCAAACGTAGTAGCCGATGCATTGAGCCGTAAACCTGTTTCTCTTTGAGTGTTGGAAACACTTACGTCCCAAACCAGCATTCAACGGGAACTGATCCGCGAAGGGATCGAAGTATGGGCACCAGGAATTCAAGGGCAACTATATGTGATGGAACTGACTTCATCACTAGTCGAGGAAATCAAATCTAAGCAGTTGAACGATTCTCTGATCCTTCGGTTATGTGACGAAGTAAAGAAAGGAAAGGCCCCAGGATTCGTGATACAAGATGATGGAGTTCTGAGATTTCAGAGTCGACTTTGCATTCCCGATGCCGATGATTTGAGGCGGACAATTCTGAAGGAAGCTCATAGCGCGCCTTATTATATTCACCCGAGTAGCAGTAAGATGTATAAGGATCTAAAACAAAACTTCTGGTGGGGAAATATGAAGAAGGACGTAGCAGAATACGTTTCAAAGTGTTTGACTTGTCAGCAGGTTAAGATTGAACATCAGCGACCTGCCGGAATGTTAAAACCGCTTCCGATTCCTGAGTGGAAGTGGGAGGATATCTCGATGGATTTCATCACCAATATGCCAAGGACCAAGACGGGAATGAACATGATTTGGGTTATAGTTGATAGACTAACCAAGTCGGCTCATTTCCTAGGAATTAAAGATACTTGGGGACCCGAGAGATTGGCGCGAGTATTTATTGCAGAGATAGTCAAATTACATGGGACGCCGAAGACCATAATTTCGGATCGAGATGGCCGCTTCATGTCGCACTTTTGGAAGGCAGTTCATAGGGCTCTGGGGACTGATTTGAACTTTAGCACGGCTTATCATCCTCAGACGGACGGTCAGTCCGAAAGGACTATTCAGACAGTAGAAGACATGCTTAGAGCTTGTGCCTTGGTTTGGTCAACTGACTGGGAAGTTCACTTGCCGTTGATTGAATTCACATATAACAATAGTTGGCATGCTTCTATTAAGATGGCACCGTTTGAAGCTTTGTACGGGAGTAGATGTCGATCACCCCTGTGCTGGGATGATTCTTCGGAATTGATCGGGACGGAACCGGAATTGATAGTTCAGACTCAAGAGAAGATAGCTTTGATTCGAGAAAGACTGTTGACTGCCCAGAGTCGACATAAGTCTTATGCGGACGTACGTCGTCGCCCTCTGGAGTTCGACATTGGGGACCACGTACTATTGAAGGTGTCTCCTACACAAGGAATTTTTCCGTTTTGGGAGGAAAGGCAAGCTAAGTCCGAGATATATCAGAGCATTTGAGATCCTCGAGAGAGTTGGGGATTTAGCATACAGGTTGGCCTTACCGCCATCGCTGAGTCACGTTCACAACGTGTTTCACGTGTCCCAATTGCGGAAGTATGTACCATATCCCAGTCATATTATTGATTTCGACGAGATTGAGATAGCTAATGACGGCACCTTCGAAGAGAGACCAATAAAGATACTCGAGAGTCGAGTCAAGCAGTTGAGGAATAAACCGATCTCCTTGGTAAAAGTTCAGTGTTATCGACATGGAGTCGAAGAAGCAACTTGGGATACGGAGGAGAGTATGAAGTCGAGATACCCGGAATTATTTTGGTTTTAAGTTTCGGGCCGAAACTTCTTTTTAGAGGGGTAGTATGTAATGCCCGGATAAATGGTTTATTTACCTTGTACTCGACCTTTTATTATTTCGACTTCGTGATGTTATAAATCGTAGATTGGTTTCCCATATTTGTGCCCTTATGTTTTTATATATCTTCAAGCATTGCATGCATGATTCTGCGCGTACTTACGTACGTTAACAAGCGTTCATAACGTACGCTAAGGATGCAGTATTACGTACGTTATCTGATGTTCTTAACGTACGTAAGCTAAGTCAACTTGGGTTCGGATAAGGGTCGGCGTGTGGGGGCCGAGGAAGATTCGTGTGATTTCCGCGTGAACCTGGACATAGGTGTTACGTACGCTATGGTGCATATTTTACGTACGATAAAGACATGGATATTACGTACGTAAATCCCGTGTGATTACGTACGTAAGGAAATGGCGAAATCAGGCGGTGAACTGCAGTGGGGCGATTACGTACGCTAAGGCTAGGGTATAACGTACGTTAAGTTTGTTACGTACGTAAGGGTGATTGCATAACGTACGTAATGCCCAGAAATCTATTTATAGAACCTGACCCTCACTTCATTTCCCACTTTTGCCTTGGCCGATTTTTGTGTTTTTGAGACTATCCTTCACCTCATATCCCTCATATCATCATTTACCTCCGATTTTGGGAAGCCTAGACCGTGTGAGTTGGTGATCAAGCTTCCGGTGAAGAGTTTATTGAAGATTTTCTTTATTCTTACATCTCTTAAGGTATGTTACGATTCACCAAGCTAGAGTTTACATTCTTAGCTATACTTTGAGCTTGTTTTGGAAATCATTGGACTAGTTAATGATCTTTTGAGTCCAGCACCATATTTTGGAGTTTAGAACCCGATTATACCTTGTCTTTCTTCCATTACTTAGAGTATTGATTTAGCCTCGGTGGATGAAAGCCTTAACATGAAGTATCCTTAATTCGTTGAAGTAAATAGCATGATTCCAGTTAGATTTTCTGAACCCTTTTTATGTTCAACTGGGTAATTCATGTATGTCAGAAGAATTGGCTTTGACAATATTCTCCATGTTCTTGAGGTTGATTTATCGGCCAAGTCTTTGAACTCAAATCGGATCACCGTAGTATCATTTTCCTTGCGTAATATTCGAGCATGCTTATCATCTTGAGTAACATTGGTGGTAAAATCATAATAGCCGGTCATATGAGGATTTAGAATTTAATCCCTTATTAAAACACGAAATCTTCAATACCTTGTAAAACATCGAACTTTTAAACATCGGTATTTCACCTTCGAAATGATCGTTCAACTCTCCTGTAGTGCCTTATCGTTTCCGGTTCAGACCTAGCGTCACTACTTTACGATCATAATATAAGTATTTCGGTGATCGTATGTTAGTATCGAGTGGTATGTTAAGTTGCTTGTATCTCTTTTTGAACAAGGTCCGAGCCTTGCATAGGGGTCGATCGTGGGGCGGTGACATACGGACGCGTGACGTTTGTTGGAGTATTTCATTCTTGCCATTTTCGAGGCAAGTATCATATGTTAAGTTTTGATTTATATTGGAACTTTGATCATGCATTTGGTTTTGTTCATGTTGTCGAATATGAGATTTATTTCTGTAAATTCTCGTGGTATTCGTTGTAAATCGTTCGTATTAATGAAAATATTGAAATGCATATATGTATGCATAATTGATTGGTTTATGGTATAAATGATCCGAGGGGGGTCATGAGGATCTATGCTGAGGGCGTTGGATCGAATGTCCACCATGCGTTGGTCCGACGGGATCATCATGGGGATCTATGCGGAGGGCGCTGGATCGCTGGACGGGTTTTCCACCATGCGTTGGTCCGATGGGATCATCATGGGGATCTATACCAAGGGCGCTGGATCGCTGGATTACCCTGTATTGTATTGATGGAATCGTGAGGATTCACATCGTTGGATTCCGATGACGGAAGTCCGTTTTGCATGTTTTAGGATGCACTGATGATTTATGTATTATGATACTTGTACTAGCATTGTTTTGCTAACCCCTTCGGGGGTGGACATTGTTTTGATGTTCAGGTAGCCGAGGAGCGGGGAAACAACCACGATGCAAGCGGAGACGATGAAATGGCTCAGTGATGTGGTCGATGTTTATTGTTATTGTGATTTGTCTTCTTGGTTCACTTTAGTACTCGAGTACGTGTGTTTTAATAATGTCATTTTCGATATGGTTGTATGAGTTAACTCTTTGGATCAGTTGAATCAGTTCTATGTTTTGAACTTCAGTTGTACGGTTGGATTATATTTACTTTTCTTTTAATTAGCCTTGTAAATCCTTACTTAAAGGGTTTACGGCGCTGTAATTATTCCGAATATCTTGGGGTGTTACATTTATATATTTTCAACATTTCATGCATGATTCTGCACGTACTTACGTACGCTTTCAGGCGTCCATAACATACGCTAAGGATTCAGTATTACGTACGTTATATGATGTTCTTAACGTACGTAAGCTAAGTCAACTTGGGTTCGGATAAATGTCGGCGTGTGGGGGCCGAGGAAGGGGCCGGGGAAGATTCGTGTGATTTCCGCATGAACCTGGACATAGGTGTTACGTACGCTATGGTGCATGTTTTACGTACGCTAAGGACATGGATATTACGTACGTAAAACCCTTGTGATTACGTACGTAAGGAAATGGCGAAATCAGGTCAGTGAATTCTGGTCAGACGATTACGTACGCTAAGGCTAGGGTATAACGTACGTTAAGTTTGTTACGTACGTAAGGGTAATTGCATAATGTACGTAATGCCCAAAATTCTATTTATAGACCCCGACCCTATTTCATTTCTCACCTTTCCTTTGGCCGATTTTTCGTGTTCTGGAGATCTTTCATCACCTCTTATCCTTCAAATCATCTTCTGAGACGATTCTTGGGGAGCTTAGGCCTTGTAGATTGGTGTTCAAGCTTCCGGTGAAGAGTTTATTGAAGACCTTCTTTATTCTTACATCTCTTAAGGTATGCTACGATTCACCGAGCTAGAATTTACATTCTTAGCTATACTTTGAGCTTGTTTCGGAAATCATTGGATTAGTTAATGATCTTTTGAGTCCAGCACCATATTTTGAAGTTTAGAACCCGATTATACCTTGTCTTTCTTCCATTACGTAGAGTATTGATATAGCCTCGGTGGATGAAAACCTTAACATGAAGTATCCTTAATTCGTCGAAGTAATAAGCATGATTTCAGTTAGATTCTCTGAACCCTTTTTATGTTCCACTGGTGTAATTCATGTATGTTAGAAGAATTGGCTTTGACAATATTCTCCATGTTCTTGAGGCTGATTTATCGGCCAAGTCTTTGAACTCAAACCGGATCACCGTAGTATCGTTTTCCTTGCGTAATATTCGAGCATGCTTGTCATCTTGAGTAACATTGGTGGTAAAATCATAATAGCCGGTCATATGAGGATTTAGAATTTAATCCCTTATTAAAACACGAAATCTTCAATACCTTGTAAAACATCGAACTTTTAAACATCGGTATTTCACCTTCGAAATGATCGTTCAACTCTCCTGTAGTGCCTTATCGTTTCCGGTTCAGTTCTTATCTAGTGTTATAACTGTGAACCAACCTTGCGTCACTACTTTACGATCCTAATATAAGTATTCGGTGATCGTATGTTAGTATCGAGTGGTATGTTAAGTTCCTTGTATCTCTTTTTGAACAAGGTCCGAGCCTTGCATAGGGGTCGATCGTGGGGCGGTGACATACGGACGCGTGACGTTTGTTGGAGTATTTCATTCTTGCCGTTTTTGAGGCAAGTATCATATGTTGAGTTTGATTTATATTAGAACTTTGATCATGCATATGGTTTTGTTCATGTTGTCGAATATGAGATCTATTTCTTTAATTTCTCGTGGTATTCGTGTTAATTGTTCGTATTGATGAACATATTAAAATGCATATATGTATGCATAATTGATTGGTTTATGGTATAAATGATCCAAGGGGGGGTCATGGGGATCTATGCTGAGGGCGTTGGATCGAATGTCCACCATGCGTTGGTCCGACGGGATCATCATGGGGATCTATGTTGAGGGCGCTGGATCGCTGGACAGGTTTTCCACCATGCGTTGGTCCGACGAGATCATCATGGGGATCTATACCAAGGGCACTGTATCGCTGGATTACCCTGTATTGTGTTGATGGAATCGTGAGGATTCACATCGTTGGATTCCGATGACGGAAGTCCGTTTTTGCATGTTTTATGATGCACTGATGATTTATGTATTATGATACTTGTACTAGCATTGTTTTGCTAACCCCTTCGGGGGTGGACATTGTTTTGATGTTCAGGTAGCCGAGGAGCGGGGAAGCAACCACAGTACCGACAGGACGATGAAATGGCTCAGTGATGTGGTTGATGTTTATTGTTATTGTGATTTGTCTTCTTGGATCACTTTAGTACTCGAGTACGTGTGTTTTAATAATGTCATTTTCGATATGGTTGTATAAGTTAACTCTTTGGATCAGTTGAACCAGTTCTGTATTTTGAACTTCAGTTGTAAGGTTGAATTATATTTACATTTCTTTTATTTAGCCTTGTAAATCCTTACTGAAAGGGTTTACGGCGCTGTAACTATTCCGAATATCTCGGGGTGTTACACTTGTAACGAAAGGTTACACTCAGAAAGAGGGCATAGATTACGATGAAACCTTTTCACCGGTAGCCATGCTTAAGTCAATCCAGATTCTTTTAGCTATAGTTGTGTATTTGAATCTGGAGATTTGGCAACTATATGTCAAGACTGCATTCTTGAATCTACATGCGCCAATCGGAAGTATTCATTGCTGAAGGAGAAAACAACTTAGTGTACAGGCTTAAGAGATCAATTTATGGACTTAAGCAAGCATCTAGAATTTGGAACACTCGATTTGACGAGGTTGTCTAGTCATATGTATTCGTCCAATGTCATAGTGAGAGTATTGTGTATAAGAAATGCGGTGGAAACATGTTGGTGTTTTTATATCATATGTAGATGACATCCTTCTGATTGGAAACAACGTGAAGGAGTTGTCGGATGTACGGGTATGACTGTCTGAGCAGATTGATATGAAGGATTTGGGAGAAGCATGACACATCCTTCGGACCAGGATCTTTCATCATCAGAAAAAAAAGGATATTGTGCTTATCTCAGGCATTCTATATCGATACAGTACTAAAGCAGTTTAGCATGGAGAATTCCAAGAAAGATTTTCTACCTTACATACATGGAATTTAACTATCAAAGGATATGTGTCCTAAGACACAAAAGAAGATAGATGACATGAAGCTGATCCTTTATGCGTCAGTTGTGGGAAACCTCATGTATGCTATGCTTTGCACTAGACCAGATATGTGTCATGTTATAGGCATGGCTGCTAGTTATTATAACACCCCCACAAACATTCAAGGAATATTACACACCGCAGACCCTCTCCGTAAGAATCTATCAGGCTAAATAAAAAACAGGACATCACATATCATGCCGACATGGCTAAATAACGGACCATTAGACCGATTGGGTCTTTTATCATTAACATACAACTCAAATATACATAACTCTATCAGGACTCATACCCATGCAAGGGTCAAAAACACTCATAAACAGAAAAATACGACAGCGAAAAGACCATACAATGAACTCCAACTAACTGCATCCAGAACTGGCCTTCATGTGATTAGTATCATTCGTCTTCCATCATCCTTCATAATGATCCTGTATTTAGGTCCCCAAGAACCTGCATGTACCTGGACGCAATACATACATCCACCCCCTGATTACTCGGGGGTTAGCAAAATTCCACTATTTTGCTAGTGCAAGTATGAAGTGTAAATACGAGCCATACACAACACATTCCGAGAATACAATAACTTGATTAATCCACAACTCAGTCACAACGAAAGACTTCCCGAGAGTTTTCATTTGGATAAAATAGTTTAAACCGTAAAAGTAGAAATGAAACAAGTGGTCACTTTGAAAATCAATTCAAGATCTCGGGAGTTTTGTTTCGGAAAACATTACGAAAAACTGTATTCAAAGTCTCACAACGATGGACAATTTATACGCAACACTTCGGACATCAAAATATCACAACCAAAGACAAATTACACACAAAACTTCATTTTAATGCATTCTAGCCAAATATCAAGACTCTATATATAATGTAACTCGACCCCGAGAACAGAGCATTGTGATACTGCGGACATATCACAATTAATATTCAACAGAAACTATTGAAGGTATTCTCTTGACAAGACCACCCGGCCAAGTCCCTGTGGGCCCCGTTGAGCCAATCCCCAGGTGAGAATACCGCGTCCTGACCTGTCCCCAAGTAGCGGTCCCCGGAGGTCCCGTCGAACCTTCCCCGAGTGGACATCTCACATCACACATAAAATCATGTTCCACAATTCATAGTTTGCAAAACCACAAGCCTCGGAAGTCAGTCACAATATATATAGTCGAGGTACCTTACTAGAATGGCCAGTTTGTCCAAACACATACTCACGACCAAGTAATGGTACAATCAACACTAGAATCCAACGATACAACTAGTACCAATAACATAGTAACAAGAAAGAATACCTTTCCAACCACGCCGAACGGCACAACCTCCTTATAAAGGAGTTACCACCTTTATCACACGTCACATGGTCATCAAAACACACGTTTCCACCCACACATCTTAACGAAATGTTAGAGCTTTACATAATCACAAACGACATAATCACATAAAACAATACCATTCGAAAGTAAGGCATTCCTATACTCAACACTAATACACATACTTAAACAAGAACATTTAACAACGAAACATACGAGTCATAATCACATAATCACCCGCAAACGACATAATCACATAAAACAATACCATTCGAAAGTAAGGCATCCCTATACTCAACACTAATACACATACTTAAACAAGAACATTTAACAACGAAACATACGAGTCATCTTTAAAGAAAATCTTTATTGAAAAATACATCGTTTCTTTTGTAAGTTAGTCATAAGCATTCATTTAGCACATATCGTCCATTACCAACTATTATATCCGCAAAATACATAATGTATGCGCCAGATACTTGCCTCGAAATCGGCACGCAAAAACTACGAAGAACACGGCTCGGCCAAAAATGCCTCGAAACCTACAATTTCCGCAAGAAACGACAAACACACGATCACAACGTGGATAAAGACCAATAACAACGGAGATTGCCTCAAACCAATGAAGGAAAACTCATATGACGGTTTAATCCAATTAAATGTTCACGGTTCCTCAAGAACCCTAGAATCGTCAACCAAGTTGAACAAGTCGGAATTATGGATATACAATCCATAGAACATGATCAATAACAATGTTTAACAACAATAGATTTGTCAAAATTGAATTAAGAATCAAGAAAAAAACATCAAAACAGTCAACTCAAGAAAAACCAAGAAATATACCTAAATCCGACAAAGAACAATGGACTAGATGATGTTATAATCACCTAGGATACTCCAAAACACCTTTGAATGGAAGAAAATTGGCCAAGATCACGAACCCTAGTTGCCCTCGGCTCACACCCGCGGAGAGAAGAGAAAATGAGAAAGAAATGAGGAAACACGACTGCTGTCCGGTTTATATACCGGACATATTAGCATGCACTAACAAAAGAGTTAGCGTGCGCTAACGGGACATCAATGTAAGTGTACTGCCCAAACGCGCAGTTAGCGTGCGCTAACGAGACCCCAGTCCAGTCGAGTAGCTTATGGACAATTCTGTACCTTCCAAGTAGTGCGCGCTAAGACCGACGATAGCGTGTGCTAATGATGCGCCAGTAGTGCGCGCTATGAAGCAGCATAAAGTGCGCTATGCCTACTGTACAGGCAATAGGATCGCACCAAATATCCAAGACCGCGAAGATTCGAATGAAAACAAACAAATAATGAGGCACGACATACGATTTGCACGACCTACGCAACGACAAGTCGTACCCAACGAACACTACAACACGGTACATCATACCGTACCCAACATAGGGAAAGTCTCAAATAATCACTAACGGAAAATAACTGGCACAACCGACAAATAATTCAAAATAATCGGAGATGAAAATCTCGAGTATTACGTACTATCCCACTAAAAATAAGTTTCGTCCCGAAACTTAAAACAAGATTAATCAAGGTAAGACAGCCCTAGATAACACCATTATCTGCTGCTAATAACTCACAACCAACCTCATGCAGCACAGAACTGCTACCGTCCGATTCAATATGTAGGAATGTTTACGAAATGCAACGAACATGAATCACTACAGTTAATGTACAACAATCAAAACACGAGTCTAATGCTGAAAAAGTATGAAATTCCGATAACTCAAAGGTTTGGAAGATCAAATACAAATATAATTTCCTGAAACTTAAGATAATTACGGAGTGGCCCAGACACTCAATAATCACGATACGAGATCGAACAACAACAATCGGACCCCAACGATCGAACAACAACTCTAAAGTTCTCACCTCAACTCAAGACATTAAATGAACTTGTAAGAATTACAGAACGTTCATTTCGCATAGGGCTCACGAAAGTTGAATCAAACATGGAAAGGTCATGATGATAAACGGATTAATCCGAAACAATATCACAGGTCGTTCGAACGAAAAAAATGAAGAACAAAATAAGATCAGAAGTATCTACGAACACAAATGAGTCGATGGAGTCAAAAAAAATACAGAAGCGAGAAAAATATGGGTATTACATTCGATCATCCTTAAAAGAGGTTTCGTCTCCGAAACTAAAACAATGTAAACGAGGTGCTAGCGTACCAACCAACTAACAAACAACATCTTTCCGAGGACTTCCCATAGTCGATCCTGAAATCGATGTTGGAGTCCGTTCCTCGAAAATCTCAGCGACCAACTCGCAAACTGGATTCTTTGGCCCTCGAGTACGTACTTGTAACACGTTACTAGCGGTGAAGAACAATGTGCATGTACAAGCCTCGTCATATTACAGTTGAAACACCTCCTAAATTTACGAGGAGTTAAAGCTGATGACTTAAACTCTTAGTCCCCCCTCACGGAGCGATGGAGCTACTCGACAAAAAAACTACTGCGTTACAGTTTAGAAACTCCAACTCCTGAACTTGATAGCAAGATCATCAGTCATCCTCTGTTTCTTCGACACGAAGTTAACTCGAAGGATAATTCTCAATTCTGCTACTCTCTCAACGTAATGCAAGCGAATCCTGCCATATAGTGGTGAATCTCCAGCTTCATCCACAACACCAGCGAATCGAGCGGATTCATACGAACCACCTCTTGAACCCATTGATATGCTCCAACATTCTGCATCACATCGGTGTCACGCTGAACCACTTGGGTCAACAGATTCATCTGTGTTGCTACTTGTTGCAACACAGTAGCAACACCAAAACCAATGTCATTCCCGGCAATATTCTCTGGGTACCAGGTCTGATTGTTGTGGCCACCTGCACCACGATCACAGTCACGACCTCTACCTCTCGGCATACTAACAAGTATCCACCGAGCGCAATGAAAATTATAAAACATATTCACACACAACAATAATCATTACGAGACAACACAACCAAAATAAAGTCATTGGTGATCGGGCTTACGACTGGAAAAGTTAGGCTTAAAGGTTAAAATGCAATCCCAAAGCTTCTGCCCAGCTTCATTAGCGCGCGCTACAATAGAGATTAGCGTGCGCTACTAATGCCACATTGGCATGCTCTAGCCTCATATTTAGCATGCGATAACTGTTCTGATTCAGTAGCACAATCGTGAACACATCCTAAACAGCACTATAACCGAAGGTTACAAATAAACGACAACATACAAATCCAAACCCCATCGGTTCACACATATACAATGTCACACAAGCAATCATCAAAAGATAATTAACATCTAAAACTGAAATCCCACCTCTCAGTAAAGAGGGCTATCACCACAAGTACATACAGAATGACTTAACATTCACACCGTCAACTTGATCACAATTCTGAGCACTATTGCCCAAACAACAATGTCATCATCATCACATACTTCCTGACTGTTAACCATGAATCGAAAAGTTAAAAGCGAGAGTCACGTTTTGAGTTAATTTGGAAGACCTCATTTGAGATTAAAAATCATGTTTCGAAAAATTATAGTACAAGATGAAAATGAAATATCAATGGTTTGAATTCTCAAAATTTTTTGCCTCGAGGTCATCATACGAAAATTAAAATTGTTCCTCCCTTGGAGGATGTTTTAAAATGAAATTGTGTGACTCCCCAAAAACATTCAAGCCTTAAAATACCAAAGCCATTACTCCCGTAAAAACGGTTTATGCAAGATATATACACCGGCACCACTATTCATTCCAGCACAACACGAGAATCAAACAAGCATAGATCACATGTTCACAATTCACATTCAAACTCCACCTCATAACACACATTCACACAAACTCGTATAACACGAGGCACAACACATAGTAGGGAGACTTACATCCACAGATCGCACGAAGATGATGGTTGCACCTTGATACTAATCACGACCGACATCACAGACGGCGCGTCGTGACACGACTCATTCAGACACAATCCGACGAGAGATAAGACTCGACAATACATGACTGGACCCGAAAACCTAGGTTTCGCCGCAGACCCTCTCCGTGACAATCTACCAGGCTAAATACAGAACAGGACATCACATATCATGCCGACATGGCTAAATAACGGACCATTAGAGCGATTTGGTCTTTCATCATTAACATACAACTCAAACATACATAACTCTGTCACGACTCATACCCATGCAAGGGTCAAATACACTCACAAACAGAAAAATACGACATCGGAAAGGACCATACAATGAACTCCAACTAACTGCACCCAGAACTGGCCTTCATGTAATTAGTATCATTTGTCTTTCATCATCCTTCATAATGATCCTGTGTTTAGCTCCCCAAGAACCTGCATGTACCTGGACGCAATACAGACATCCACCCCCCGATTACTCGGGGATTAGCAAAATTCCACTATTTTTCTAGTGAAAGTATGAAGTGAAAATATGAGCCATACATAACACATTACAAGAATACAATAACTTGATTAATCCATAGCTCATTCACAATGAATGACTTCCCGATATTTTTCATTTGGATAAAATAGTTCAAACCGTAAAAGTAGAAATGAAACAAGTGGGCACTTTGAAAATCAATTCAAGATTTATGGAGTTTTTTTCCAGAAAATATTATGAAAAACTGTATTCAAAGTTTCACAATGATGGACAATTTATATGCAACACTTCGGACATCAAAATCTCACAACCATAGACAAATTATACTCGACCATGAGAACAGAGCATTGTGATACTCCGGACATATCATAATTAATCATCAACATAAACTCTCGAAGGTAATTCTCGTGAAAAGACCACCCGACCAAGTCCCTATGGGCCCCGTTGAGCCAATCCCCAGGTGAGAATACCGCGTCCTGACCTGTCCCCAAGTACCGGTCCCCGGAGGTCCCGTCAAACCTTCCCCGAGTGGACATCTCACATCACACACAAAATCACGTTCCACAATTCATAGTTTGCAAAACCACAAGCCTCGGAAGTCAGTAACAATTTATATAGTTGAGGTACCTTGCTAGAATGGCCAGTTTGTCCCAACACATACTCACCACCAAGTAATGGTACAATCAACACAAGAATCCAACGATGCAACTAGTACCAATCACATAGTGACGAGAAAGAATACATTTCCAACCACGCCGAATGGCACAACCTCCTCATAAAGGAGTTACCACTTTTATCACACACAACATCACATGATCATCAAAACACATGTTTCCACGCACACACCTTAACGAAAGGTTAGAGCTTTACATCTACAAACAACATAATCACACAAAACAATACCATTCGAAAGTAAGGCATTCCTATACTCAATACTAATACACATACATAGACAAGCACATTTAACAACGAAACATACGAGTTATCTTTAAGAAAATCTTTATTGAAAAATAAATCGTTTCTTTTGAAAGTTAGTCATAAGCATTTATTTAGCACATATCGTCCATTACCAGCTAATATATCCACAAAATACGTAATGTATGGGCAAGATACTTGCCTCGAAATCAGCACGCAAAAACTCCGACGAACACAGATCGACCGAAATGCCTCGAAACCTACAACTTCCGCAAGAAACAATGAAAACATGATCACTACGAGGAGAAAGACAAATAACAACGGAAATTGCATCAAACCAACGAAGGAAAACTCATATGAATATTTAGTCGAACATTAAATGTTCACGGTTCCTCAAGAACCCTAGAATCGTCAACCAAGTTGAACAAGTCGGAATTATAGATATACAGTCATAAGACATGATCAATAACAGCGTTTAACAACAATCGATTTGTCAAAATCGAATTAGATTCGGAATCAAGAACAAAATCATCAAAAAGGCCAATTCAAGAAAAATACCTCGATCCGACGAAGAACAATGGATTAGATGATGTTACAATAACCTAGGATACTCCAAACCACCTTTGAACAGAAGAAAATCGGCCAAGATCATGAACCCTAGTCGCCCTCGACTCATACTCGCGGAGAGAAGAGGAAATGAGAAAGAAATGAGGAAACACGACTGCTGTTATATACCGGATAGATTAGCGTGGCTAACAAAAGAGTTAGCGTGCGCTAACGGGACATCAATGTAAGTGTACTGCCCAAACGTGCAGTTAGCGTGCAATAACTACAAGCGTTAGCGTGAGCTAACGAGACCCCAGTCCCAGTCCAGTAGCTTCTGGATAATTCTGCACCTTCCAGGTAGTGCGCGCTAAGACCGACGATAGAGTGCGCTAATGATGCGCTAGTATCGCGTGCTATGAAGCAGCATAGCATGCGCTATGCCTATTGCACAGGCAGTAGGATCACACCAAAAATCTAACACCGCGACGATCCGAATGAAAACAAACAAATAATGAGGCACGACATACGATTTGCACGACTTACGTAAAGACAAGTCATACCCAATGAACACCAAACACGGTACATCATACCGCACCCAACATAGGGAAAATCTCAAATAATCACTAACAGGACAAAATAACCGGCATAACCCACAAATAATTCAAAATAATTAGAGATGAAAATCTCGGGTATTACAGTTATCAGTCGAACCCAGGACCTTGACACTGGATTGCTGTCAAGCACATACTCAAGTACCTGAGAAGGACTAGGGAGTACATGCTAGTATATCAATCAGACGACCTATGTCCATTGGGTTATACTGACTCAGATTTTCCATCAGACAAAGAAAACTCCAAGTCTACTTCAGGTTATGTGTTTACTCTAGGAGGTGGAGCCATTAGTTGGAGGAGTGTGAAGCAGAAATACATCTCGGACTCTACCATGGAAGCCGAGTACGTGGCAGACTTTGAGGCACCTAAAGAGACGGTATGGCTCAAGTATTTCCTGCAGGACTTAGATGTGATTCCTGATTTGCCAAAGGGTATTACACTTTACTATGATAGTACCAGTGCAGTCGCAAATTCGAGGGAACCATGATCCCATAAGGCAAGTAAACATATCAACCGAAAGTACCACATCATATGACACTTCGTAAAGGAAAGAGACGTAGTTGTAGCCAGGGTTGCATCGGAAGATAATCTTGCTGGTATTTTCACGGCCTACCCTCAAATTTTTTTGAAGGGCATGTGGAAGGAATGGGATTACGGTGTATGGCAGCATAGCTTTGAGTATAAGTGGGAGATGTGATTGACTATGAGATGAAGTAGTATACTCAAAATCATGTTTTGAGTATAAGTGGGATATTGTTAGGGTTGTATACTGCAAAGCATATGTTATGCTTGTATTACCTTATTTCCCTGTTAGGGTTGATGATGTCCCTTGAGGAGCTTGATAATGATTGTTATATTAAACCTTGCAGCTGGATTTAATTCCAATATAATAATAACTTCTGAGTGGTACTACTCTTGGATAAGAAATTAATTAATTAAAGCTATCAATAGCTTAAATTAATTAATGGACATTCAATATCTTGAACACGAAAAATAATATATTTAAATAAGGAGCTCGATTTCGTAAATTGGGATTTGGGTTGGAAGTGCAATATTAATTCTTTAGTGGATTAAATTGATATTAGTGAACTCAACCATATTTGGAAGGTCGGACGTGCATTATCCAAAGCCTCCTTAAGATCCCTAGAGTAATCCAAAGCCTATAAATAGGACTTATTGGGGGGTCGGTCGTGCATTATCACATAATATAAGGGTTTCGATTTTTTCTTCCAAGTGTCTAATTGTGGATCTTGACTTGTGTCTTTGATTCCAAAATTGAGATAACACTTTAATTCTTGCTATATATCGGAATTACATGAAGAAAAAGAAAATCCAGAATTGTGATAAGTAATAGGTTCGGCCAATCCCTTATTGAAGTCCAAGCAAGATTCGGTAGCTCGTTGCCCACACAACGTCCGGATTAAGGCGGGATCATATTCTAGAATATTTTGAGAAAGAGATCAAGGTAGCAAAAACTACGCTTCAAGATTTAAATATTCTATGATCTTTTGATCTAGATTAAGATATTAATTTCGCCAACAATACTATTCAGTAAACAATAAATAATATTTAAATTGCTTACTAATCTTAGTAGTTAATTAATTAGCATGCCGAAATAATTTTTGTACCCGTGGATGCGTAAAATGCTTTTATCAAATTTCCCCCAACATAAGGTTCATTTATATCTATCACAACTTCTCCATTCATTCATTGACTATCCCGGAGTGAAATCCATGTGATGAATTGATATGAGTTTGTTCAATATACTAATCTAATTAGCATACCTATAACATGTGCTCCCATTAACTATTAGTGAGTACATGCATTCTACATGTCGACATATACATCATACGAGTCTTTCCTAAACTCAACACCCAGTTAAGTTTTACCGACATGCAAATTGATTAACCATTTGAGCTCGAAACACTTTCAGTGGCGATATCCTTATCCAATGAGGAGTGGTATATTCACTCTCATGTGCAAGGACTATATTTTTACATTTATATAAGTAAGGAATTCCATTTGACATAGTAAATAAAGAAACATTCATTTGCCTTTTGATTATAAAATCTAAATTCACAATTACATGCTCTCACTCTCTCAGCCTATGAGTGGCATCCGAGGGTAATATTCCTAAAAGTCTCCAACTTGCACTCAATGCCACAAATTTTGATATCTAATACCCATTTTCTCCAGGCGGTGCTCTAAGACCTTCTGAGAAAGTGACTTGGTCGGTGGATCAGCGATGTTGTCCTCTAAGAACCAAATCTCTTGTTCTTCTCAGGCACTTGAGAATGTTCTTTATGGTGGTCAAATGTTTCCTGCCTGGGTTTGCCTGAAACCGAATTACTGTGCTTACAGCAAACATAATGTCTGGTCTCGTACGCAATATAGCATACAATAGGCTACCCACGTCCGAAGCATATGGTACTATACTCATTTTCTTCCTATTTTCATCACTATGAGAACAATAGTTTCGTAAAGTTTTCTACCGTGCTGCATTGGCAGGAACTCTCTTTTAGAATCTTCCATCTTAAATAGCTCATGTAGAGGGCTTGAAAAAGTCCTATCATTCTTTTTGTTATATCCAGGTAGTGGCGAATCCGTAAAATATAGGAAGCTTCTGCCAAGTCTTTCATGGATAATGTACTTGAAAGCCAAGCTTTCAGAGAACTGAGAATCCTTATGTCATTTGCTAATAGTAGAATGTCATCCATGTACAGTAATACGAACATAATCATGCTTCCACTAATCTTCTTGTAAACACATGCTTCTTCTTTATTTTGCACGAGGTCAAACTCTTTGACAACTTAGTCAAAATGATAATTCCAACTTCATGAAGCTTGCTTCATTCTGTAAATGGAATACTGAAGCTTGCATACATTATGAATATCAGTTTGCGACATGAAGCCTTTAGGCTGTTCCATATAGACCTCTTCCTCGAGGAATCCACTAAGGAATGCCGTCTTCATGTCCATCTGCCATATTTCATAATCGTAGTAGGTTGTTATGGCAAGCACCATATGAATAGACTTGATTATCGCTACAGGCGAGAAGATCTCATGGTAATCGATTCCTTCCTTTTGCGAATAACCCTTTTGCAAGCCTGGCCTTATAGACTTCAACCTTGCCATCCCCATCAGTATTTCTGTTGTAGATCTATTTATTTTCAATAGGCACTATGACCTTGGGATGCTCTACAAGAGTTCAGACATCATTGGTATGCATTGAATCTATCTCTGCTTCCATAGCCTCATGTTTGCGGAATCTACATCTACAATAGCTTCGTCATACGAAGTAGGGTCGTTCTCTTGGTTATTATCTATATTGCGTGGAGACTAAGTTCCTCTAGATGCATAGAACCATACCTCTTAGGTAAGTGAGATGCCTTATTCGACTACGAGATGGTTGCTGTGCTTCTAAAGGTTCGGTACTGATTTCTTGTTCGGATGTTCCCTCAGGAATTTCTTTATGTTTCACTAAAGAAACATTTCTGCCTGCAGTGCGAACCTGAATGAACTCATCCTCAGGAAAGCGTGCTTATAAAGTAATGTGATCCTATGATATTCGTGCATGTAGAATAGATAACCCATAGAATCATGTGGGTATTTTATGAGACGTCATTTGACGGATCTTGCTTCCAATTTCTCTATGTTAGTTTTTTTTTACATATTCAGGACATCCCCAAATCCTAATATGATTAAGACTTTGTTTCCTTACATTCCACATCTCATGTGGAGCTTTATAAACAGATTTGGAATGACATCTGTTCAAGATGTGAGCAGCAGTGAGTAGCATGTACTCCCACAGATAAATTGGTAGATCAATATAGTTAAGCATGGAACGAAGCATGTCTAACAGAGTTCGGTTCCTTCTTTATGATACACCATTTAATTGTGGAGTTGTTTGAGATGTGAATTGTGATATTATTCCTTGTTATTTCAAGAATTCATCAAACTCAGTGCTCATATATTTGCCTCTTCGGTCCGACCGAAGTGCCTTAATATGACTGCCAATTTGGTTTTCAACCAGTGCCTTGAATTCTTTGAATTTCTCAAAGGCTTCGAATTTGTGTTTCATTAAGTACACAATCCCATACCTAGTGTGATCATTGGTGAACATAATGAAATATTGATACCCATCTTGTGGTGCTTATATAGCACCACACACGTCGTATGTATTAATCCAAGTGTTTCAGCGGCTCTTTCATGCAACACCCGTGAAAATCACCCAGGAATGCCACACCCGTTAGACCCTTCTCACAAGGATTTATCAGGCTGGATACTAAAAGGAGACTTTATATTTGACGGACAAGGTCAAACTACATATCAAAATAGACTAGCAAGGTCAGAAACTCAAAATAACCGGACTGGAAAGGTCGCATAACATAAAAAATGAACCAAACTGAACAAGGTTACAATACACACATACCCATGCAGGGGTCAGCATACACTGCAACGAAAATAAAATACAACTCAATGACAACACATTAAATAAAACTGGACTCTCTCTTGATTAGTATTGCAGCTCGTCATCTTTCATGCTGACCCTGTGATAGCTCCCTCGATCTAGGAATAATATAAATGCATAAAACGCATTTCCCCCATTTTAGGGGTTAGCAACAGGAAATTGCTAGTACAAGTATTCTAGCTATGTAAAATATACCAAACAAACATCAGTCACAAATCTGATAATGACAATCATTCATAAATTATTCCCGAGAGGTTTTAATTCTTAGAATCAA
The DNA here is from genome assembly GCA_033398695.1 of Orobanche coerulescens. Taxonomy (NCBI): domain Eukaryota; kingdom Viridiplantae; phylum Streptophyta; class Magnoliopsida; order Lamiales; family Orobanchaceae; genus Orobanche; species Orobanche coerulescens. Next base: position 146,880,727 of record CM065816.1, read on the forward strand.
ACTCAAGTCTTTAAAAACAAATTATCATCTCGTGAGTTCTAGAAAACAGAAATCCTTTAGGACCTTAAATCCTTAGTTATCAAACCACTACAAAGCCGGTAGGTTCTTAGCCCCAAAACTCATTTCTAATCACAATACCCAGAATACAAACAAGTGGTCCATGACCCAATCAGCAATACATCACAATACAGGCCCATAAGCTATCCCGATCCCACACTCGCAAGTACACGCCGAGAGATCATACGTTCTTGGATAACTCATAGCCGAACACTGCTAGCACTCGCAAGTGACGAACTCCATCGGCCTTACCGGACCCTACTTGGTACCACAACACACTATTCGTACTCGCAAGTAACGAAATCCAGAGGCCCCGTCGAACCCTACATGGCACCATATATTACTGAATGTCAACTCGTACTTGCAAGTACCAAATCCCAAAGGCCTCATTAAGTCTTACCTAGTTTAAATCCAGCACAACACTACTGTGTCCTGACCCGTACTCGCAAGCACCGAATCCCAGAGGTCCCATAAGACCCTACTTGGTTGAACACAGCTCCACAACAATCCAAAACATACATCAATATCACAACAATCACCAGGAACAACACACATCAAATAAAACATTCCATTCGGTCAACAACAATGCACAATACACATCCGAGTGTATAACAAACCCACTAAATCATCACAATCATTACCATTCCACAACAAGGAACACGCAAACACATCATCACATAATAAAAGACCAACAACGACAACTCATATAATGCACAATCAACAAGATGAACAAACCATCCTAAATTCATTTCACAACTTCAATTCACAAGATATAAATTGTATAGACAAGAATATTTGCATCGATAATCAATACGCGAATAACCCGACGAACACGGATCAACCTAAAAGCTCGGAAACCTATAACCTCCATGAGAAAATAACAACACAATCGCTACGAGAATAACAACCAAAAAAAGCTTATATTAAGCCTAACACTCTAAGGCAAACTCATTGAAACATTTAATCAAACATTAAATGTTCAAGGTTCCTCAAGAACACAAAAATCACCAATCAAGCGGAATGAATTTGAGATATGGATATATAAAGCATAGAGTACGATCAATAACATCAGATGACACTAACCGATTCATCAAAGTCGGGTTAGAATAAGAATTAAGAACAAGACCCTAAAAAGTCAACTGTATGGATTATCAAAAAAAAAGTACCTCGACCTGACGAAGAAGAAAGATTAGATGTTGTTTAACCCACACTACGAACTTAATATTGACATTATACGGTGAAGAATCACACTAAGTCTCCTCCAAGTCACCGCACTCTCTCTCCCCCATAGGTTCTTAGGCTAAGAAATGAAAAAGTGCAGAAAAAGGCTGCTGCCCAGGTATATATACCAGTACAGTTAGCACACACTGGTAACACTCCTAAGCATGTGCTAACGGGCCAAAAAGTCAGCCAGTTCTGCCTCGGTCTTCCATTAGCTCGCGCTAATTACACCCTTTAGAGTGTGTTAATGCACTCTAAAAAATCGGGCAACGACAAACTCCTCAACAAGGACAATGGCTACGCAACACGCAACCGAGTACGTATAATATCAAAGATCCAAAATGAAAACAAACACACAAAGAAGTAAGACATGCAATCACACAAGCACACGCACGAGATGTCACAGCACAAGCACCAAATGATCTACGTTAAATGGTAAACACGACAACACGATCTCAGCGTAGGCAAATCAATAAAATAAATAATTCTGATCAATTACCAATCGGGGAACATTAAGCATAAAACAAAAAATAATTCAAGATAACCGAAAACGAAAATCTCGGTATTACATTATGTCCAACTAAAAATAAGTTTCATCCTCAAAACTTAAAACTAACAACAACACGAGCAAAAACAACCAGATACAAAAAAATTATCAACGATCTCTACGAGTCAGTCTCGACACCAGCCCTAAATTCCGAGCCTCTATCTAAGGTTTTCTACCTTACATACATGGGATTCAACGATCCAAGGATATGTGTCCTAAGACACAAAATAAGATATATGAAATGAAGTTGATCCCTTATGTGTCAGCAATAGGAAGCCTCATGTATGTTATGCTTTGCACTAAACCAGATATTTATCATGCCGTAGGCATAGCTGCTTGATATCAGTCGAACCCTGGACCAGAACACTGGATTGCTGTAAAGCATATACTCAAGTACCTTAGAAGGACTAGGGAGTAGATGCCAGTATATCAATCAGATGGCCTATGTTCACTTGGTTATATTGACTCAAATTTTTTAGCAGATTAAGAAAAATCCAAGTCTACTTCAGGTTATGTGTTTACTTTGGGAGGTTGAGCCATTAGTTGGAGGAGTGTTAAGCACAAATGTATCTCAAACTCTAACATGGAATCCGAGTACGTGGCAGCCTCTGAGGCAGCCAAAGAGGCGGTATAGCTCAAGTACTTCCTCCAGGACTTAGATGTGATTCCCGATTTGCCAAAGGGTATTACACTTAATTGTGATAATACCCGTGTAGTCGCAAATTCGGGGGAAGCACGAGCCCATAAGGCAAGTAAACATATCAACCACAAGTATCATATCATACGACACTTTGTAAAGGAAGAATACGTAGTTGTAGCCATGGTTGTATCGGAAGATAATCTTGCTGATCCTTTCACGAATGGCTTACCCTCAAGAGTTTTTGAAAGACATGTGGATGGAATGGGATTATGGTGTATGGCTGCATTGCTTTGAGTATAAGTGGGAGATATGATAGACTATGCAATAGAATAATATACTTAAAAGCATGCCTTGAGTAGAAGTGGGAGATTGTTAGGGTTTTATGATGGAAAGCATACTTTATACTTGTATTACCTTATTCCTCTGTAACTACGTATGAGAATATTAATTACATTTTATCATAAGTTTTGAAATTTAATTCACGTTATGGTTATGCAAATGTGTTATCTATTTATTTTATATTATATAATGTACTGTGTTGGTGTCACACGGAAGATCATATTATCGATGCCTTATAAAATAATATAATAGTTCACAACCTATATAATTATTAGACAAATTATATGGAAGGTTGTAGTGTATGCTTGATATTAGCTGGTCTTGACTACTATCATGCATTAGCGTATTCGCATACATCGAACTGGATCGCATTGAGATAGTGTCGTCTATACTGTTTGTAAGAAGAACGTAGATCTCGAATAATTATTATTTCTTAATTCTAGTATATAATATTTAATTATGTATTTATAATAGTTATTGCTTTATTTACCATGGGTGAGAGTCACCGTGATTGACTCAATATGCTTCTTATCTTGGGCAATAATATTATTTATACGATAATTATTATTATAATTAGAAATTGTATTCCGATTCGTGCGGGTTGATGATGTCCCCTTGAGGAGCTCGAGAATGACTATTGTATTAAACCCTCCAGGTGGATTTAGTTTCAATATAATAATAAGATTCTGGTGGTACTACTCTTCGATAAGAAATTAATTAATTAAAGCTGTCAGTAGTTTAAATTAATTAATAAAATTCGACATCTTAAACATGGGAAATAATGCATTTAAATAAGGAGCCCAATTTCACTATTTGGAATTTAGATTGGAAGTGCAATATTAATTCTTTAATGGATTGAATTGATATTAGTAAACTCAACCATATTAGGAAGGGCTTAATATGAAAGGTTGGGTTATAGTAGGAGTCATAACCCTAATCTTTCTTAAAATTCCTAAAGTAGCCCAAAGCCTAAAAATAGGACATTAGGGGAGAGGGGTTTGGCGGATCTTATATACTATACACAAGGATTTCGATTCTAAGTGTTTTATTATGGATCTTGACTTGTGTCTTTGATTCCACAATTGAGATAACACTTTATTTCTTGTTATCAATCAGAATTACTTGAACAAAAAAAACTGAGAGTTGTGAGAGTACAAGTTTCGACCGATTCACCTCAAGTGTCAAGTAAGATCCGGTAGCTCGTTGCCCACACAACATCCAGATTAAGGTGGTTACGTACTCTAGAAGGTTTTGAGGAGGAGATCAAAATTAACAACCACTTCGCTTCAAAAGGTAATATCCTATGATCCATTGATCTAGATTAGGATATTAAATTTCACCAATAATATTATTTAGTAAATAATAAATTATATTTAAAATGATTATTAATCTTAGAAATTAATTAATTAGTATGCCTAAATAGATATTGTGCTCGTGGATGCGTAACACACTTATTCAAATTTCTACCAACTTCGCTTCCGTTCCGTTTTATTTCCAACAATATCATCCATCGCAATTGACGTGTACGAAAGTGAAGTGACGGAGGCGACCGTCAAAGAGGCAGTCGGGATACATGAAGGAGATGCACATAACCAAGTATGACAAGGTGAAGCTTGCCATCCAAATGGTCAAAGACGAGCGCAAGCGCAACAGGGTGATCGCTTACTTAAAGTATTTGGCGGAAAAATACGACGACATAAATGGCGTCGCTACAAGGAGCCTTATCTACAACGGCACCGGTGAGACCCTAACGTATATTAAGAAGCACGACTATGCTGGCCACTATGGTGACTCGATGCCCCCATTGGAGATTCGACTCAGTGGGCATATTCTTCCACCAAAAGGCATCGTTCCTCCCAGGCGCTTCGGAGCGCTCCATCGTGCATGGGCAGTAGGGGGCGGACTGCATGATGAGCTGGTGGACCAGGTGGCTGGACAGAAAGAGTGTGAGTGGTACCGGATCCCCTAGGAGCATCTGCCTCATCCGCACGCCTCATCTGATAAGGATGAGGATGTGCTGACGCCGAACTCGATATACCTGGGCGGTCAGGTTGACCCCTACCTTTGTCTCGGCCTGCACTCTGTCGAGACTGACTAATTGGAGCCTACTGAATAACACTATGATCCCTTGGATCATGTACTTCACTGTGTAATCTTGAGACTCGTGCAACTGCCTCACAAAAACTGCTTGATGCCCCATCTGGCCATATATATTAAGTAACGGGAGGAAAGCGCATGCACGAGCGATGTGATTGGTCCGGATGTGTAATATCCGTAATTTTCCATTTTTAGCAGTTTCCATTTTTGGTGTATATCTATTTTTATCGACTCGCTTGTAACCGTTTTGACATTTTGAATCTACCTTGTTCTTGGAGTTTTTCCATTTGGATGAGTTTTGATGATGTTTTCACGTAATTTCATTGTGTCATGTTTTGTCGTATGAACGTTTGATTCTTGTAAAACTCGTTCGTTTTCGTTGTTTCTTGGTTTGTACAAGTTCGTATGGTTGAGTTGGTCATGTGGAGACTTTCGGATTGTAAATCCGACGTCGTTTCGTGATTTTCGGACACTTGGGCCATTTTTGTAATTTCCTAATAGTTTAGGGAATCTCATTTTCGTTGTCGCATTACGGACCCTTCGGTGGTCGGAATTGTATTTTTCTTTCAGCGCTTAACTCCGTCGTCTTGTATGCTTCGCGTCTATGTTCCTGGATTCTGGTTCCGTCGTGCGTTTCGTGTTTTATACCTCGATAGCTTATCACGATGTGACATCGCAGCTTGAATCTTTGTGTAGGTAGCGCACGCTACCCTGTTGCCTTGCATGCGCTACCGTAGATTCGTCGAGGGGTTCTCTAAACTCGCTCGACCGCTGACTCAGTTATTACAGAAGTCAGAGAAGTTTGTGTGGACCGATGAGAGGCAGAATAGTTTTGAGGAGTTGAAGAAGCGGTTAACGACCGCTCCCGTTTTGGCTTTACCGAGTGGTAATGATGTTTTCTCAGTTTATAGCGATGCTTCTGGCCAAGGGCTCGGATGCGTACTTATGCAGTACGGGAGGACGATTGCCTATGCTTCCCGTCAGTTGAAACCGTATGAATTGAATTACCCTACGCACGATCTCGAGTTGGCCGCAGTCGTATTTGCGTTTAAGATCTGGTGTCATTATTTGTATGGCTCGTCGTGTCATATTTTCACCGATCACAAGAGCCTGAAGTACATTTTCACCCAGAAAGAGCTTAATATGAGACAGAGGAGATGGTTGGAATTGATTAAGGATTACGATCTTGAGATCCTTTATCATCCGGGCAAGGCTAATGTGGTAGCAGATGCCTTGAGCCGGAAATCGGTATCGCTTCGAGCGCTTGAGTTACTTACGGGACAGTCGGGACTTCGGCGAGAGTTTATGAGATTGAGCATTGAGATCGTACTGCCAGAGAGTTCCGGGCAGTTACGTACTCTTGAGATTTTTTCCTCTCTGGTCGAGGACATTAAATCGGGACAGTTGGAGGACCCGATGTTTATTCAGCTTCGGGAGAGTGTAGAGAAGGGGAGAGCCCCGAGATTCGTTATTCATGAGGACGGAGTGTTGAGATTCCGAGGTCGGTTATGTGTTCCGAACGACTCGGAATTGAGACAGAGTATTATGCGAGAGGCTCATGCGTCACCTTACTCAGTCCATCCGGGCTCGAGTAAAATGTATAAAGATCTGAGGAAAAATTTCTGGTGGAACGATATGAAGAAAGAGGTAGTTCAGTTTGTGGCTAAGTGTTTGACTTGTCATCAAGTCAAGATTGAGCATCAGCGGCCAGCCGGGTTATTGAAACCACTTCCCGTCCCGGAATAGAAGTGGGAGGATATCTCTATGGATTTTGTCACGGGTTTGCCGAGGACGAAGACTGGTATGAATATGGTGTGGGTGATTGTAGACCGACTGACTAAGTCGGCACATTTTCTGGGCATCAAGGATACTTGGGGTCCAGAAAAGTTGGCTCGTATTTTTATTGCACAGATAGTGAGGCTACATGGTACGCCGAGGACCATTATTTCAGATAGAGATGGCCGGTTTGTATCGCATTTTTGGCAGGCGGTGCATAAGGAATTGGGGACACAGTTACGTTTGAGCACTTCGTTCCATCCCCGCATCGATGGCGGTCCGAACGTACCATTCAGACGTTCGAGGATTTGTTGTGCGCGTGTGCGTTAGACTGGAGTAGTAACTGGGAGGAGCATTTGGCCTTAATTGAGTTTACTTATAATAATAGCTGGCACGCGTCGATTAAGATGGCACCGTATGAGGCACTTTATGGGCGACGTTGCCGATCGCCGATATGCTGGGATGAGCCGTCTGATTTGGTTGGCACCGAGCCGGACCTTGTGTTGGAGACGAGGGAGAAAGTTGAATTGATTAGAAAGAAGATGTTGGCTGCTCAGAGTCGACAAAAGTCTTATGCCTATGTTAGGCGTAGACCTTTGGAGTTTGAGGTGGGAGATCATGTTTTGTTGAGAGTGTCTCCGACGAAAGGGGTTTTCCGTTTTGGGAAGAAGGGGAAACTCAGCCCGAGATATATTGGACCTTTCGAGGTATTGGAGAGAGTCGGTGAGTTAGCGTACCGTTTGGCGTTACCTCCGTCGTTGAGTCATGTTCATAGCGTATTTCACGTTTCCCAGTTGAGGAAGTACATTCCGGACCCGTCCCACATTATTGACTTTGGGGACGTGGAGATCGAGAAGGATATTACGTTTGAAGAGAGGCCCGTCAGAATTTTGGAGCGTCGTGACAAGCAGTTAAGGCACAAAACCATTCCTTTGGTTAAGGTGCAATGGTCGAGGCACGGAGTAGAAGAAGCGACGTGGGAGCTAGAGGAGGATATGCGTTCGAGATACCCCGAGCTTTTTGATTCTTAAGTTTCGGGACGAAACTTTATTTTAGAGGGGGAGAATGTAATATCCGTAATTTTCCATTTTTAGCAGTTTCCATTTTTGGTGTATATCTATTTTTATCGACTCGCTTGTAACCGTTTCGACATTTTGAATCTACCTTGTTCTTGGAGTTTTTCCATTTGGATGAGTTTTGATGATGTTTTCACGTAATTTCATTTTGTGTCATGTTTTGCCGTATGAACGTTTGATTCTTCTAAAACTCGTTCGTTTTCATTGTTTCTTGGTTTGTACAAGTTCGTATGGTTGAGTTGGTCATGTGGAGACTTTCGGATTGTAAATCCGACGTCGTTTCGTGATTTTCGGACACTTGGGCCATTTTTGTAATTTCCTAATAGTTTAGGGAATCTCATTTTCGTTGTCGCATTACGGACCCTTCGGTGGTCGGAATTGTATTTTTCTTTCAGCGCTTAACTCCGTCGTCTTGTATGCTTCGCGTCTATGTTCCTGGGTTCTGGTTCCGTCATGCGTTTCGTGTTTTATACCCTCGACAGTAGCTTACTGCTGATGTGACATTAGCAGTGCTGAACTGCTGTGTAGGTAGCGCACGCTACCCTGTTGCCTTGCATGCGCTACCGAAGTGCAGTTAGCGTACACTAACCCCCTATTGTTAGCGTACGCTAACGAATGGTGGCAGTAGCCACTGGACCTGTCACGGCCCCGTTAGCGCACGCTACATATGGCAGTTAGCGTGCGCTAACTTCACAAACTATATAAGCCCAGCGGGCAGTTTTCAGAGCAGCAATTTTGTTCTTTTCTCTTCGTTTCTTCGACGTGCGACCTCAGAGACGATTTCCACCGGTCCTGATCGGAGTTCTCTTTAAATTTCATCACCGTAGAGTAGTGCTAACATATTATCATCAGCATAATCGTCATCCATCATCCGAAGTCAAGGTATTTTCGTCTAGAACCCTAACTCGTTAAATTTGGGGGTTTTTCCGGGTTTTACTAATTGGACTCGAATTATTCCAGTATGTTACGATATTCTTCACCGATTGTGATTATTGAATGATTCTAAATCCAATTTCCTTGATTTTAATCCGCGAATTATCAATACGGGGAGATTTTGCGTAAACCCTCGCCCGTATCAATTGATCGTCCATTGTCGTATTATGTAATCGGGGTTATGGGTGTATTCTAATAGAGTATTGTTGTCCGTTGGGACTGAACTGTACTGATCCTTCATTTAGGAACCGTCGTTTTCCACCTGGACCGTTCGTAGTCGTGTTTCACTTCCGTTTCATCAAGAATGTCTCAAAGGCAAGTACTTTACATTTGTTTACATGTTCTAGTATTTGAATTATGGCTGTATCGTGGTTGTTGTGGATGGTTATGTGTATGTTCACCTAGGGATGGTCCGACGGGGCCTCTAGGGATACGTATTGCCGTGAGTGTGCGTATCGTGAACTGTGGTTAGCCACCCAGGGATGTCCGACGGGGCTCTGCGGGGTACGGTGGCCGTGAGTCTCGTGCCAACGGTTAACTTTGAATTATGATTTGTTGGAGATAATGTGTTTTGTGTTTGTACATCATAAATATTCCGGAATATAAAATGTTTTCTAAAACGACTTTTTGGCGCATATATTCATCTGATTAGAATGTAGTTCAAATGGATTGTACTTGCACTAGCAGTTGTCGCTAACCCCTTAAATGGGGGAAATACTTTTTGTATTTCAGGTATTGATCGTGGGGACAAATGAGCAGTCGAGCCGTATGAGGATGATGGGCAAGCATGATATTGTCCAGTAATTGATTTTCGATGTTATGTCTGTCGGCTACTATGGATGTCTGATTTTGGGATTTATGTATTTTAAAATTGGTTTAAGTACTCGAGTACTTCCTGTTTGAAATTGTTAATGTTGTGTTCCCGTTTTGGGAAATGGACTTGATGTCAGATTTTAATTGTCGGTTTGTAGTCTTTTATTTGAATTGTCGTTTTATTAATGATAGTTTGTCGTTGTCGAATGTCTTGTTGGTATGTTAGCCTGGTGGATTCCACCGTGTGGGGTCCACGGCGCTGTAATATGCCCTGAACGTCTTGGGGGTGTTACAGAATATGGTATCAGAGGTTAGGTTTATGGATACCTAGGCTGTCGGTCATTTGGGTCTAGTTAAGTGTCGTTTTTGGGACAGTATCACTGCTATGCCATCATCTCAGTACGCCGGTGCTCGTAAGTTTTTCCTAACTTGATTCGTTTCGTTTTTCGGTTCTATTCCTGTCTTAGTATCTTGTTGCGTTTTGCGTTTGAATTGTACTTACCCGTTGCTTCTTCATAATTCCTGCTGGTAGAGGACGCGGACGCGGTCGCGGACGCGGTAGGGGACGTGGCGCAGCCGGTGGGGCGGCCATGTCCGATCACTCGGGAACTGATTCGGCGATGCCTTCTTTGTCGAACAGTGTTCCCCCTAGTTCTGGAGGTCAGCAGGACCAGTCTGCTAGCTCCGGTAATGCACATGAGAATGTTGGAGTGGCCAACATATTGCAGCAAGTAGCGAACCAGATGACGCTACTGACTCAAGCCGTTCTGGTCGGCCATGCTAATGCCAACCCGGTTCTGCCTACTGGATCCGGTAATGATAAGCTACTTCAGGACGTCATTCGTATGCGTCCTCCGCAGTTTGATGGTGCTTCCGACCCTTCTGGTTGGGAGAATTGGCTATTCGAGATGGAGAAAGTGTTTGAGGCTGCTAATTGTCCTGAGGAGAGGAAGGTACCCATTGCTCAGTACTTCCTCGCCAAGGAGGCAGCGACATGGTGGCAAGCGGTGAAACCGCGTGACCAAGCAACTACGTGGGCGAGTTCCGGATCTCGATGGAAGACGAGTGGCCCTTGGCCAGTGAAAGAGGGGAGGATCCGAGCCTTCTTTGAGGCTAAGCCCCAAGATGTTCCTATATCCCAAGCAATCAAAGACTACAATCAACAGCTGCATTATGTGAGAAACCAAGTCCACGATGAGCTTGATAAGATCCGCCACTTTGATATGCGGATGAAGCCGAGGGTGCGCCACTACATGTCTGGTCTGGGGTGCACGACTTTGAAGGATTATCAGAATAAAGCTATGGCTTATGAGATGTCGTTTTCGGCGACAGAGACGGCAACCGAAGGAAAGAAGCAGAAGACCTCCGGTCAGTTTTCGGGAGGCAAGTCAGGAGGGTATCCGAAGGCTCAGTCCGGTTCGCGAGTCTTCGGGAGTCAGTCGCCATCAGTTGGTCGAGGAAACGGTTCTAGGTCTGCTCCTGCTGGTCCCGTTCATGGTCCTACGTGCTTCAACTGCAGTCGTTCGGGCCACATGATGAGTGAGTGTGATAGGACTCCGATTCAGTGTCTTGCTTGTGGTCGTATGGGTCACCGTGCTAAGTTTTGTACGGATGCAGCTCGGGCTCCAGTTACTCAGATATCAGCTCCAGCTGCGGGAGAGCCGAGTGTGAATCAGGCACCGACAGTTCCTCAGCCGCAGCAGAGTTTTGGTAGAGGTCGAGGTCGTGGTCAGCCTTCAAGAGGGGGAGCTTCTAGTGCAGGGCCTGTTCCGCCCCGTGTGTATGAGATGAGGCGAGCCGGAGATCCCGACGCGACGGTGGCTACAGGTACCGTCCACATCCTTGACCGTCCTGTTTCCGTATTGTTCGATTCTGGTGCTACGCATTCTTTTATATCTATGGATTGTGTGCGTCGTCTGCATGTTGATTGCCTTGTTGCTTGTGAGCCTTTTGTCGTTAAACTTCCTAGCGGTGATAGCATCGTGGGGGACCGTGAGATTAGAGATTTTTCTGTGAGTATCGCGGGGAGGGATTGGCCTTCTAATCTGATTGCGGTAGATATTAGAGATGAGGATTTGATTCTGGGTGAGGATTGGCTGGACCGTCATGGGGCGATCATGAATTATAGAACGAGGACTGTTTCGATGTTAGCCTCTGATGGTACCGAGCATTCTTTTGTGGGGCATAAGCGGAGTAGCCAGAGGTTACTGATCAGCGCTTTGAGGGCGGTGAGACTTCTTCGGGGAGGTTGCACGGGCTATTGGTGTTACGCTTTGAGATCGGAAGAAGGGGGAGTCGAGCTCTCGTCTATTCCGGTAGCATGTGAGTATCCTGACGTTTTTCCAGATGAGTTGCCGGGTTTGCCGCCGGACCGAGAGGTTGAGTTTACCGTCGATTTAGAGCCAGGTGCAGCACCTATCTCTAAGACGCCATACCGTATGGCGCCTGCCGAGATGCTTGAGTTGAAGAAACAATTGGGAGAGTTGCTAGACATGGGATATATTCGACCGAGCGCTTCACCTTGGGGCGCACCAGTCCTGTTTGTGAAGAAGAAGGATGGGTCACTTCGTTTGTGTATCGATTACTGAGAGTTGAACAAAGTGACCATCAAAAACAAGTATCCGCTACCAAGGATTGATGATTTGTTTGATCAGTTGCAAGGGGCAACTATGTTTTCCAAAATTGATTTGAGATCGGGGTATTATCAGCTCCGAGTGAAGGATACCGACATTCCGAAGACGGCCTTGTTGTGTCACGATTTATTCATCCCGACAGGCGATCGACTATAAGGCCGAGCGACCAAGTCAACTCCAGTCAAACTATGGCTAGCTCGCCAAGTCGAAGATATCAGACCACCATCAAGTACCTAGCGATCGACTCCCAAGGCGATCGCCCTTTGGCAGCTGGCGATCTACTCTACTAACCAGCTAAGGGCAATCGACCTACGCCCCGAGCAGGGACGATCGTCCGCCAAAGTCATCAAGGACTGGATCTCAGAAAAGCACCCTCGTGCAGATCCACCAAAGGCGCTGACAAGATCTTCGCCAGCAGATAAAGATCTTTTGCTGACAGACAAGACCAAAAGACCACAGCCTGTCACCTACCTCACCTACCAGCATGCGCGCCGAAAGTTGTCAGTGGGACCACCCGCGGCGGAACTCAGACGCGCGTGTAAGCTCCCATTGGACCGCCTGATTGGCCAAAGAACTCCTGCAGACTTTGAGGGGACAGCCCATGTGCTAAAAGACGATCGCCCGATTATTATATTGCAGAAAGGCGATCGCCCGGCGTATCAAGCCTATAAATAGAGAACCTCCTCCTACTGGAAAAAGGTTCTCGATTCAATTCATTTTAACCAACGGTTGGAATTCACTCAACGGTTCCCGATTCATCAATATACGGTTCGAATTCATTTGACTTACGTCCAAATACATTCCACCAAAAGTTCACATTCTCTCACATTCCGATACATCCACGGAAATCTTGAAGAACACACATATCATCAAGATCCGGCTATCTCACCTAATCCATCTCGGGACTTCTCTCTCCAAATCTCTCGTCCGTAAGACGATCGGCGAAGCGACAAGTCTCCACTAGACAGATTCCAAGGGATTCATAAGCCCGAAACCCAAACATCCGGCTAAATACTCGCCGTGAGAGGCGGTCGATCTCTCACCGCCGCGACTGTTCATCACCTTTGTTACAAGAACTCACAGAGCATCAAATCTGGTTCTTCCGGCAATCTACACGCTCACTAGCTAAGATAACAAGGAACTTTACACTCATTGTAATTGTATTCTTACATTAGTACTTGTATCCCCGAATATCGGTATTAATAATATCTCGCGAGAGCATTCAAGCCCGGGACTAACAACCCCGGCAAATCTTGTGTTATTTATCTTTCTCACGGAAGTGCTCTTGCATTTGTTTGCTATCCCATCCATTCCAGCAATATCTATCTCCGGATAATATTTTGGGTAGCAACAATTGGCGCTAGAAGAAGGGGAATCTAACCCTCATATTTTTATTTCTACCGTCCCGAAGAACACTCACTGTTCTCGGGGCAAATACTTGAAGTGACACTCACTGCACTTCAAAGAAAACCTCCAGAATCATGACATCCGCCGGTCCATCGAAGAAAGCTGCTCTCCGAACCGCCGGACACCATTTCCCGGCCATCCAACCCCAGCCGACGACAGGGGGAAGCCGCGGCAACGCGAGACTCTCGATCCCGCATCCGAGAGATGGCCCCAACCTCTCACTCGATCAGTTCCAAACCGAGGAACAGATCGAGGAGGCTATGGCCATCCTGGAGGAGCGACGGAGAGCATGCGCGCCGCCCGCGATAACTCCCTCGATCATCCGCCGCATGGGAAAACGGAAATTCAATGGGCTACTGAACGAGCGATCGTCAAAAAGCCCCAATTCGCGAGGAAAGGCTCTCGCACGACCGGACGGATCCATATTCGATCGCTTGGGACGCGACCCATCCCGGCGACCGGGGCACTCTATTTCCAACCTTGAAAAGACGGAATCCGAATCCGTCACCCGGAGTTCGGCCTACTCACCTCACAGCCGAACGCATGTCAGCCATCTGACTCCCGCCCCGATCGTCAGGGACTCAGTACTCAATCGCCTCGGCTCCCGCTCCGATCGCCGAGCCGCTATCAGCCAAAGCCACGCGATGGCCGCCATGCAACGCCCGACTCGGCGAGATGAGAGCACTCTTGGACACTGGGGCAAGCACCAGCAAGAAGATCGCCGGTCCGACCGAGCCACTCGCGGTCCACATCGAGCTTGCCCCCATACAACCAACGATCGCTCCTCCTAAAACACCTCTGTATAAGGGGAGATCGGACCCCGAAACCCACCTGAGTAAATTCCGAATTTACATGACTGGGTGTGGGGCATCTGATGCAACCAAGTGCCGGATCTTCCCGCTGACATTGGGCGGCCGCCCATAAGTGGTACGTCTCACTACTACCACGATCGGTCACCTCTTTTAAGAAATGGCGAATGACTTCACGTCATACTTCGCCAAAGAAGGTCGCCAGACCAGAAGGCCCCACCGCATGATAAAAATCAAGCGGGGAAGGACGAAATCGACGCAGATTACATCAACCTGGTAGACGAAATCATCCTCCCCGGCGAACCAGTCAGTGATGAGCTCGCTCTCTATTCGGTCATGGGGGGATTCCACGGTCACTCTCCCATGTTCAGACACCTCTCCAAGGATATTCCCCCAACTTACACGATCATCCGCTCTAAAGTCGCTAACTTCTGGCCGTGCAAAGGCTACTCACCCTCCGCTTAGACGGGAAACGCCACCTCTTGCCCGGAAGATAGCGATCGCCAAAGCAAAGAAGGCTATCGCCAAGACACCGGAGATCTCAAGGCTTTCGAGGACATGGAAGCCCATCTCCTCCATACGTTCAATGTAACTCCGCACATATTTTCTATGCCATCAAGGGGCACGAAGAGCTCAAAAGCCAAAGGCGATAAGGGACCACGGTCACTGGACAACAATCAATATTGTGCCTACCACAAGAGTCCCGCCACGCACCAACAATTGCCGCGACCTCCTCAAACAGCTCCGAGACTGTTCGAGGAGGGCAAGTTGGACGACTTATTGGTTTAGCCGAAGCCCCGCCTATCTCTATAGACGATCGTCCGAGTCGAACGCAAAGCAGCCGGGAAGCTCATACGAGCCGACCTGGATCAACCTCGGCGACCGTCTCTATATGCTTCAATCAAGAGAAGGAGACCACGGAAGTCATCCCGATCTCCCTCCTTATTTAAGAAACCGGAGGACTCGATCGCCATCTGCAGCTTCACCGTCTAACACGATGGACTAAGGCACGAGATCGCCTCCCCGCACAACGTACACCGTCGAAGGTCGGCATCTACATGACGATCCAAGGTGGAAGAGTGCAGCCATGGTCCACGGTGGTCGATGATTCCATTGCTTAGGCCATGCAAGGTCCCTTTAGGCCAAGATCGCCCGCCCTTCGTTTAAATACGAGGCCGGCGTAGTCCGAGGGCCCTCAAAATAAATCGGTGGACACGATCGCTCGGCCTCAAAGGTTCATCATCGACATGGTGAACCGGACAATGCGACGTGCCACAACCCCGTCTCAACGTACACCGTCGAGGTCGGCCATCTCCATGGCTGGCCGAGGTGGAAGCAGAGCTAACAAGCCGCGGGCGTGGAGTTGATTCATCCGACGCTGCCCCGCGCAAGGACTCCTCTAGACCAAGACCGCACGCCCTTCGTTTAAATACGAGGCGAGGCGCAGCCTAACGGAGGACCCTCATAATAAAGTGAGTCACGAGACACTCAATGTCTTCGCGCATCAAGACATGATCAAGGAGTCGGTCCATTGAACTCCGCGATCGTGCACGGTTCCTCAAGATGGACGACCATCCCCGAGGATTCGACAAAATTGAAGACCGCTCACTCAAGGAATTATTTTCATCCCCTTACTTCCACTAAGTGAATAAAAACAAGGGGCAATAAGAGTGCGGACTACCTTCACGACGATCGTCGCTATTCAACCACATACGGAGATCGTCATTTTTTCAGATATAGTGCAGCGATCGAATTTGTTGTAAAAAAGTTATCTTTATGAGTTTATCAATTCATTTGGAACTACCCTCGCAACGATCTCTCCTCACACATTTGTACAAAGTCAACAAAAGACTTAAAAATAACCATTCATTCAAGTGATAAGTCAGAAAGACAAATGCTCATTTCATTACTTGAAAAATAGAGTACACGGTCGCCCGAAGGCCTAAGTACTACAAAAAGAAAACTACAAAACTACAAGGAAGTAAGCTAAAAGCGTCAAAAAAGGAAGTGCCTCAGGCCCCTGCCTGGCCTTCGCCATCAGCATCCGGCGCGGTCCCCTCATCTTCCGGAGCGTCGGGACGAGCAAGACTGTCCGGAGACGGATACCAGCTCAAATCCACACCGATGTCCGCCAGGTCCAAGATCGGCAAGGAGAAAGCCGAATTGAGAGGATGCTCCAATGCATATGACTTGAACTTCTCGGCAAGAGGACCGACCTCCAAGCCTCCCTTCTTAGCCGCTCGGATCGAGTCGGCGAACGCCAAATAATAGGCGAACTCGCTGACATACTCCAAGTTTTGGAAGGGATCGGCCTTGGTCGCCTCAACCTCTCCTCTCAGCTCGGCCATCGCCTGCTGCGATCTCAGAGCTCGGCCTCCTCGCGGCAATCTTCTCTTTCGCCTCCGCCACTCGGGTCACCGAGCGATCGTCACCTTCCGCGATCGGCCTCCTCCTCAAGAACATTCCTCGCACGGACGGCACTCTGCATCCGGTCCCGAAATCGGTCGACCGCCATTCGAATTTCTCGCTCCTTCTTCTCCACCTCAAGCTCATGGCTCGCCCGCTTGGCCGCCTCCAAGGAGTCCTTCTCCATCGCCACGATCTTGTCAGCAAACTCGGCGTTCTCTTTCCGAGCCGCCTCGAGATCCTCCTGAAGGCGAATAGTGGAGGGCCTCCCCTCAAACTCCTGAGCAGCCTGGAGGGCCATGGTCGCCGTCTGAAGATAAAGGGCGACAACGGCATGCATCGAACTCGGCGATCAGCGCGAGCGATCGCATCCAGATCAGTTGTCCACGCCTTCGGCAGGGTGGAAGCAGCCTTGCTAACATAGGGAGGAATATCACAGGAATGGCGAGGAGATCGGCTCGCCAGGAAATCCACGACCATCGGTGGGCAAGAAGGATCTGCGCGACGGATCCTGCATCAAAACAGCTAGGTTAGTACAACTCCTACGCAGATGCAATTGTCAACACAGAAATGCTATCTACCTCTCAGCCTTCTCGGGATCCCGACCAAAAAACGGCTTCCCTCGAGGAGTCTCTGCATCCGCGATCGCCGTCTCCCGCAGAAAAGCCGCAGAGGGCGGCTCGCGCTCCGGAGCAACGATGGTGATCGGAGGCGCGGCGATCGGCACTTCATCGCCCGGGGCAGGAAACGAAGTTTCTTGCGGCCTCGGCCTCTTGCGATTCGCCCGAAGACCCTCCTCCGGAATTTCCTCCTCAACCACGACCTGCTCCACGCGAGGCTCCGGCTCCACGCGAGGCTCCGCCTCCGGAACTATAGGCAATGCAACGGGTGGAACCCGAGTCGACCTCTTCGCGTGAAGACGACCTAGGACTCCTGGGTTCGACATAGCGATCTCCGCCGGAGGCTCCAAAAAGCGAGGGAAACGAACCTCTGCAATTAAAGACGATCGACTAACGGTCAGGCACTTTCCTCAAATAAGGCGATCGCCTAGAAATTGAAGGTCGCATAAAGTCATACCTGGCACCGCGAGATGTCTCGGGAAGCGGAATAATCGAGCCGACAACCAGCGACTCTCCTTGTTGATCCGAGTGGCGTCTAGGTCGTCGTCCGACAAGCTCCTAATTCGCTCCCAAACAACGAGGAAGTCGAAAGGCAGCTCCTCGATCGCCGGAATATGAAAGCCTCGCAAAAGCAATCAAATTAGATCAGTCAAAACGCATCCAAACGAAGGAGAGTCTAAACCCTTACGGATTCCTCTCCCGAAATCTGGGATCTCCGTTCACTGTGGGATTGTCGCTCGCCAAGCTCTCCACTTGCCCGACCGAGAACCACTTCGTCCGATCGCCCGTATCTTATTCGAACTCCATGAATCACCCGCCAGATCGGCCTTGAATATGGTAACCGCCGACCAACCCTCTATGAGCCGTCGCTTAAACAAATGGTTCATCTCCAACGGCGACGGAGACGGTGGCTCCGAAAAGGGTGAGGGTGCAAATGATTTGGAGCCGGGCGTTCGGCGTCACCAAGTGGCGCCACATTCCAAGCGGCCAGATGGGAGACCGCAAAGGACAGAGGGAAGCGCAACCCGGCCTCCACAACGGCCTCACTCACTGCGACCATACCCATCGGAGGCCGGTCGGCTCGTTCATTCTCCGCGGCGCGAACATGTCCACATCTCGAAGGAACATGGAATCTTGTCCTCAGACGGCCGATCTCTCCCGACGCCGAGCTCAGATTTGGCCGAGCGACCACAACGATCCGCGCGGCACGATCTCGCGACCGCTTGGGAGCACATATGGATAAGCGACGAGTATCCCCGAAATCGAATCGCGGAGTAGACCGACCAATCTCTCCATTATTTCAAAGAAAGGCCCTATAGCCCGTCCAAAATCGCTATGTTGCTCCCCAAGAAGCCCCGATCGCGATCTCTCTCGATCTGCGATCGTCGCTCCTCGGCCTCGACTCCCTAGCAACATCGGCCTCATTGAGCAAAGCCTCAACTTCAGCCGGTCGATTCGGTTCAATTGCCACCGCCGTCTGTGGAAGACGGAAGAAGTTTCTCCTGGCACGATGTCCCGTGGCGTAACTGGTTCCCGCTCCAAACGATGATGAGGTTCCGGCCATTTTCAGAGTTAGAAAGGAAGAGAAGGATTTTTCTTACCCTAAAGTGAAATCGATCGACGATCGGCACTTAGATCTTCAGAAAATTCGG
Organism: Orobanche coerulescens; assembly: GCA_033398695.1. Taxonomy (NCBI): domain Eukaryota; kingdom Viridiplantae; phylum Streptophyta; class Magnoliopsida; order Lamiales; family Orobanchaceae; genus Orobanche; species Orobanche coerulescens. The sequence continues at coordinate 146,899,753 of CM065816.1, forward strand.
CAGCAGGTCCTTCTTTCTCCAAAAAAGCACGCGTGAGTGAGACTGCAGCCCCGCGCCCCCTTTTATAGAAGAAGGCAGGGACCCGATTGCAATAAGAGAAAACCTCAGGGGTCGGATCTCAAACGGCGCACCAGTTGACCCCTCGAGACCCGCGTACGCGTCTTTTCGAGGACGCCTCAGCCGAGGAGTCATTAATGACCGTTGGCTTCCTCCAATAGAAGCCCGACACGTGCGCGGAGACTTTTCAATGCCCGTTGCTTTTTCCCGCGCAGTTCAGCGGCCAACCAGGTCGTCCGAAACTCAGGATATATCATCTCAAAGACGATCGCCAGTTCAATAAAACACTTAGTCGCTCGTCAAAAATTCAGCGATCACCAAGAAAGCCACCTCACCCCACGTTTCCAACGTATGAGCGAGCTGGGGGGCAATTGTTGTGTCACGATTTATTCATCCCGACAGGCGATCGACTATAAGGCCGAGCGACCAAGTCAACTCCAGTCAAACTATGGCTAGCTCGCCAAGTCGAAGATATCAGACCACCATCAAGTACCTAGCGATCGACTCCCAAGGCGATCGCCCTTTGGCAGCTGGCGATCTACTCAACTAACCAGCTAAGGGCAATCGACCTACGCCCCGAGCAGGGACGATCGTCCGCCAAAGTCATCAAGGACTGGATCTCAAAAAAGCACCCTCGTGCAGATCCACCAAAGGCGCTGACAAGATCTTCGCCAGCAGATAAAGATCTTTTGCTGACAGACAAGACCAAAAGACCACAGCCTGTCACCTACCTCACCTACCAGCATGCGCGCCGAAAGTTGTCAGTGGGACCACCCGCGGCAGAACTCAGACGCGTGTAAGCTCCCATCGACCGCACATTGATCGCCGGAACTCCTCGCAGACTTTGAGGGGACAGCCCATGTGCTAAAAGACGATCGCCCGATTATTATATTGCAGTAAGGCGATCGCCGCGTATCCAAGCCCTATAAATAGAGAACCTCCTCCACTGGAAAAAGGTTCTCGATTCAATTCATTTTAACCAACGGTTGAATTCACTCAACGGTTCCCTTCATCGAATATACGGTTCGAATTCATTTGACTTACGTCCAAATACATTCCACCAAAAGTTCACATTCTCTCACATTCCGATACATCCACGGAAATATGAAGAACACACATATCATCAAGATCCGGCTATCTCACCTAATCCATCTCGTGACTTCTCTCTCCAAATCTCTCGTCCCGTAAGACGATCGGCGAGGCAAGTCTCCACTAGACAGATTCCAAGGGATTTATAAGCCCAGAAACCCAAACATCCAGCTAAATACTCGCCGTGAGAGGCGGTCGATCTCTCACCGCCGCGACTGTTCATCACCTTTGTTACAAGAACTCACAGAGCATCAAATCTGGTTCTTTCGGCAATCTACACGCTCACTAGCTAAGATAACAAGGAACTTTACACTCATTGTAATTGTATTCTTACATTAGTACTTGTATCCCCGAATATCGGTATTAATAATATCTCGCGAGAGCATTCAAGCCCGGGACTAACAACCCCGGCAAATCTTGTGTTATTTATCTTTCTCACGGAAGTGCTCTTGCATTTGTTTGCTATCCCATCCATTCCAGCAATATTTATCTCCGGATAATATTTTGGGTAGCAACAGGCCTTTCGGACGAGATACGATCACTACGAGTTTGTGGTTATGCCTTTTGGGCTAACCAACGCACCAGCCGTGTTCATGCAGCTTATGAACAAAGTCTTTATCGAGTACCTCGATAAATGTGTAGTCGTTTTTATCGATGACATTCTGATTTACTCGAGGAGTGAGGAGGAGCATGCCCGTCATTTGCATATCGTGTTAGACATTTTGAGAACTCAGCATCTTTTTGCGAAGTTCTCAAAGTGTGAGTTTTGGTTGCGGGAGGTTATGTTTCTCGGTCATGTGATCTCGGCCGAGGGTGTTCGTGTGGACCCACATAAGGTAGAGGCAGTGTTGGATTGGGCGCCGCCCAAGAACGTGAAGGAGGTCCGCAGCTTTAAGGATTAGCCGGGTATTACGTAGATTCGTCGAGGGTTCTCTAAACTGCTCGACCGCCGACTCGATTGTTACGAAGTCGGAGAAGTTTGTGTGGACCGATGAGGCGTAATAGTTTTGAGGAGTTGAAGAAGCGGTTAACGACCGCTCCGTTTGGCTTTACGAGTGGTAATGATGTTTTCTCGGTTATAGCGATGCTTCTGGCCAAGGGCTCGGATGCGTACTTATGCAGTACGGGAGGACGATTGCCTATGCTTCCCGTCAGTTGAAACTGTATGAATTGAATTACCCTACGCACGATCTCGAGTTGGCCGCAGTCGTATTTGCGTTGAAGATCTGGTGTCATTATTTGTATGGCTCGTCGTGTCATATTTTCACCGATCACAAGAGCCTGAAGTACATTTTCACCCAGAAAGAGCTTAATATGAGACAGAGGAGATGGTTGGAATTGATTAAGGATTACGATCTCGAGATCCTTTATCATCCGGGCAAGGCTAATGTGGTAGCAGATGCCTTGAGCCGGAAATCGGTATCGCTTCGAGCGCTTGAGTTACTTACGGGACAGTCGGGACTTCGGCGAGAGTTTATGAGATTGAGCATTGAGATCGTACTGCCAGAGAGTTTCGGGCAGTTGCGTACTCTTGAGATTTCTTCCTCTCTGGTCGAGGACATTAAATCGGGACAGTTGGAGGACCCGATGTTTATTCAGCTTCGGGAGAGTGTAGAGAAGGGGAGAGCCCCGAGATTCGTTATTCATGAGGACGGAGTGTTGAGATTCCGAGGTCGGTTATGTGTTCCGAACGACTCGGAATTGAGACAGAGTATTATGCGAGAGGCTCATGCGTCACCTTACTCAGTCCATCCGGGCTCGAGTAAAATGTATAAAGATCTGAGGAAAAATTTCTGGTGGAACGATATGAAGAAAGAGGTAGTTCAGTTTGTGGCTAAGTGTTTGACTCAAGTCAAGATTGAGCATCAGCGGCCAGCCGGGTTATTGAAACCACTTCCCGTCCCGGAATGGAAGTGGGAGGATATCTCTATGGATTTTGTCACGGGTTTGCCGAGGACGAAGACTGGTATGAATATGGTGTGGGTGATTGTAGACCGACTGACAAAGTCGGCACATTTTCTGGGCATCAAGGATACTTGGGGTCCAGAAAAGTTGGTTCGTATTTTTATTGCACAGATAGTGAAGCTACATGGTACGCCGAGGACCATTATTTCAGATAGAGATGGCCGGTTTGTATCGCATTTTTGGCAGGCGGTGCATAAGGCATTGGGGACACAGTTACGTTTGAGCACTTCGTTCCATCCCGCACCGATGGCGATCCGAACGTACCATTCGGCGTTCGAGGATTTGTTGCGCGCGTGTGCGTTAGACTGGAGTAGTAACTGGGAGGAGCATTTGGCCTTAATTGAGTTTACTTATAATAATAGCTGGCACGCGTCGATTAAGATGGCACCGTATGAGGCACTTTATGGGCGACGTTGCTGATCGCCGATATGCTGGGATGAGCCGTCTGATTTGGTTGGCACCGAGCCGGACCTTGTGTTGGAGACGAGGGAGAAAGTTGAATTGATTAGAAAGAGGATGTTGGCTGCTCAGAGTCGACAAAAGTCTTATGCGGATGTTAGGCGTAAACCTTTGGAGTTTGAGGTGGGAGATCATGTTCTGTTGAGAGTGTCTCCGACGAAAGGGGTTTTCCGTTTTGGGAAGAAGGGGAAACTCAGCCCGAGATATATTGGACCTTTCGAGGTATTGGAGAGAGTCGGTGAGTTAGCGTACCGTTTGGCGTTACCTCCGTCGTTGAGTCATGTTCATAGCGTATTTCACGTTTCCCAGTTGAGGAAGTACGTTCCGGACCCGTCCCACATTATTGACTTTGGGGACGTGGAGATCGAGAAGGATATTACGTTTGAAGAGAGGCCCGTCAGAATTTTGGAGCGTCGTGACAAGCAGTTAAGGCACAAAACCATTCCTTTGGTTAAGGTGCAATGGTCGAGGCACGGAGTAGAAGAAGCAACGTGGGAGCTAGAGGAGGATATGCGTTCGAGATACCCCGAGCTTTTTGATTCTTAAGTTTCGGGACGAAACTTTATTTTAGAGGGGGAGAATGTAATATCCGTAATTTTCCATTTTTAGCAGTTTCCATTTTTGGTGTATATCTATTTTTATCGACTCGCTTGTAACCGTTTCGACATTTTGAATCTACCTTGTTCTTGGAGTTTTTCCATTTGGATGAGTTTTGATGATGTTTTCACGTAATTTCATTTTGTGTCATGTTTTGCCGTATGAACGTTTGATTCTTGTAAAACTCGTTCGTTTTCATTGTTTCTTGGTTTGTACAAGTTCGTATGGTTGAGTTGGTCATGTGGAGACTTTCGGTTTGTAAATCCGACGTCGTTTCGTGATTTTCGGACACTTGGGCCATTTTTGTAATTTCCTAATAGTTTAGGGAATCTCATTTTCGTTGTCGCATTACGGACCCTTCGGTGGTCGGAATTGTATTTCCTTTCAGCGCTTAGCTCCGTCGTCTTGTATGCTTCGCGTCTATGTTCCTGGATTCTGGTTCCGTCGTACGTTTCGTGTTTTATACCCTCGGCAATGACTTACTGGCGATGTGACATCGGCCCGATCTTTGACTGTAGGTAGCGCACGCTACCCTGTTGCATTGCGTGCGCTACCGAAGTGCAGTTAGCGTACGCTAACCCCCTATTGTTAGCGTACGCTAACGAATGGTGGCAGTAGCCACTGGACCTGTCACGGCCCCGTTAGCGCACGCTACATATGGCAGTTAGCGTGCGCTAACTTCACAAACTATATAAGCCCAGCGGGCAGTTTTCAGAGCAGCAGTTTTGTTCTTTTCTCTTCGTTTCTTCGACGTGCGACCTCAGAGACGATTTCCACCGGTCCTGATCGGAGTTCTCTTTAAATTTCATCACCGTAGAGTAGTGCTAACATATTATCATCAGCATAATCGTCATCCATCATCCGAAGTCAAGGTATTTTCGTCTAGAACCCTAACTCGTTAAATTTGGGGGTTTTTCCGGGTTTTACTAATTGGACTCGAATTATTCCAGTATGTTACGATATTCTTCACCGATTGTGATTATTGAATGATTCTAAATCTAATTTCCTTGATTTTAATCCGCGAATTATCAATACGGGGAGATTTTGCGTAAACCCTCGCCCGTATCAATTGATCGTCCATTGTCGTATTATGTAATCGGGGTTATGGGTGTATTCCAATAGAGTATTGTTGTCCGTTGGGACTGAACTGTACTGATCCTTCATTTAGGAACCGTCGTTTTCCACCCGGACCGTTCGTAGTCGTGTTTCACTTCCGTTTCATCAAGAATGTCTCAAATGCAAGTACTTTACATTTGTTTACATATTCTAGTATTTGAATTATGGCTGTATAGTGGTTGTTGTGGATGGTTATGTGTATGTTCACCTAGGGATGGTCCGACGGGGCCTCTAGGGATACGTATTGCCGTGAGTGTGCGTATCGTGAACTGTGGTTAGCCACCCAGGGATGTCCGACGGGGCTCTGCGGGGTACGGTGGTCGTGAGTCTCGTGCCAACGGTTAACTTTGAATTATGATTTGTTGGAGATAATGTGTTTTGTGTTTGTACATCATAAATATTCCGGAATATAAAATGTTTTCTAAAACGACTTTTTGGCGCATATATTCATTTGATTAGAATGTAGTTCAAATGGATTGTACTTGCACTAGCAGTTGTCGCTAACCCCTTAAATGGGGGAAATACTTTTTGTATTTCAGGTATTGATCGTGGGGACAAACGAACAGTCGAGCCGTATGAGGATGATGGGCAAGCATGATATTGTCCAGTAATTGATTTTCGATGTTATGTCTGTCGGCTACTATTGATGTCTGATTTTGGGATTTCTGTATTATAAAATTGGTTTAAGTACTCGAGTACTTCCTGTTTGAAATTGTTAATGTTGTGTTCCCGTTTTGGGAAATGGACTTGATGTCAGATTTTAATTGTCGGTTTGTAGTCTTTTATTTGAATTGTCGTTTTATTAATGATAGTTTGTCGTTGTCGAATGTCTTGTTGGTATGTTATCCTGGTGGATTCCACCGTGTGGGGTCCACAGCGCTGTAATATGCCCTGAACGTCTTGGGGGTGTTACAGGATGTAGCTAAAACAAATCTTCTCACCAGGTGGAAGACTTTGGGTGGGAGAAATCCATGTGAACTGTCGGCTGGATGAAATGATATCCTAATAATATGATGAAAAGACTGGTTTGTGGAAACCACTACCCTTATTACCTGAGAAGTTTCCCGCCTTTTTTTGCTTCCTACTCTTTGAACCTACTCTATTTCTGTTAGAACTATTTCTATTGCCAAAGCCCTATCTTGGTATTCCTTCAGTATGGTGCACCTCAATCCAAATGTTCTCTATCGGATCGTTGGTTTCATACAACGTCAAAGTAATGGATTTTGAACATATGATAAATGTTGGTTAAATGTGATGATGGCTTGATAGATAGGCACATAATGAGGAGACCCAGTGAAGAAATTAGTGATGCCTTGATCGCATACCGGCCAAGAACAGTATTCCGCTTCCATCGCGGTCTTAAACTCGTCCCAAGTAGAAACTCGGTCCCTAGGCCCTATTCGCAGCCTCCTGATCGAGGAGATAATGGGCAGTATGCACCCTTTTCTCCTCTTAACAAGCGATATCATCAAAAGTCCCGCTAATCTGATGGAGCCAACTCTCCCAACCTAAAGAATCATAAGAACTCGAAAAGCATGAAGGATTCATCTTCATTACCTCATGAATCCACTTAGTAGCCTCAAAGTTAGCAGTAGGAGGCGGATTCTGCTCTCCCCTTAAATAATCTGAGCTAGTTGGGTCACCACCTACTGGAGAATGGTGGAAACTCCTTGCTCGATGTTATTACCCCCTGGTTGGTTCTGGTAGGCTGAAAGGTCCTGATGACCATAAGAACTGACAAGAATGTTAGGCACTGAGTGGGATGACAAAATTGATGACCGAATGAGAAGACAGGACCCCCTCATCATCAGCACCACGACCACTGCCTCAGCCGCATCTTCTAGCACTTTTACCTCTACCTCGCATCATAATGAAAAATGAAAAGACGCAACAATAAAAGATCACAATGATATAGAATCTCACGTAATTAATAATAATAGACCAACTCTCACTCAGGATCAAAAGCGACAAACAAATACGAGAATTGAGAAGCCTTACAGTCATGTGTCGCACGGTAAGCCAGCAGGGCAACGATGTTAGGCTCAAACAATGACCGCTACGACTCAATCGACAAAACCAATTTATCGACAACCTAGATATTCACAAACCTAATCTTTGATACCATAAATGTAAAAGCCCGGTCTCATTATGGCTATTATACGCTGTAGAACCTTGCACAAATGTCTACCAGGATGACAGCATACAATCACGACAGTACAACACACCTTTAAGACATTATATAGAAAGATGACAAATAACTAGTTGGGCCATGTCCTCGGCCAAAATATTTAAAATAGCGAGTGTTAGTAACATTCAAAACAATTCAACTGCCCACACAGGGGATTTTGTAGTAAATTAAATAAACTTCACTAAAAACAGGTTCCAAGACCGTCTTGACCAACTATGACAGACAACTATTTGTTTGACTATCTAACATCATTGTTGCTTTTCCGTCCCATGCGTACCCCGTGCCAGCTCCTCAAGCTGAAAATCACCTGAAATGCAAGAAAGGCATTTCTCCCATTTAAGGAGTTAATGCTAGAATCACTAGTGCAAGTATATAACCGTATGAAATATGCTAAGCCATTTATAAAGAAATTAACTTCAACAAGTACGGTTTAATATTTCAGAATATTTTCAATTAACAAATCATAATACTCAAGGGTCTTCAACCTAAAATAAAATATACCCTCGGGTTATCAATGATCCAGCACTCTTAGCGTAGATCCCATATGTCCCGTCGGATATCTTTGGTTGGAATAAACCACGTCCATGATCCAGCGCCCTTATAATGGATCCACATATGCCCTATGGAGCATCCCTGGGTGGACAATATAACCTTTCCCACTCCTATGTATGATTCAACATGCATAAATGCACAAAACACATTACATATAATTAAGTACTTGCCTTGCTTCTTGAATACGAATGAAACAACGAACGAAAAGGGTTTTGGCTCAAGTCCTTCACAAGGAATTCACCCTATGATCATGTCAACGCTCAATTAACAATCTGAACAAGGAAAATGGTAAGGAACACCTAAATCCCCCCTCTAAGATATTTAATCGAACACAAAAGAGCAAGAGTTTCTAGGTCGTCGGCTAAACCCTTTCGATCTAGGTCGTCAGCTAAACCCTTTCCCACTCGATCTAGGTCGTCGGATAAACTCTTTCCCCAAAAAAAAAAATAAAGTTTTAGCCGACGGCAAGATCTAGGCCGTCGGCTAAACCCTTTCGAAAAAATATGGGGTTTAGCCGACGACCTAGATCAAGTCGTCGGCTAAACCTCCAAGTGAAAATTATATATAGTTCACGGAACACCAAACAAATCTTGCCCCTCTCCCCGCTAAAGAGCACCTTTCTATTCCCGACCCTGCTAGTTATTCCCGAAAAAAGCTTGTGAGTTGCTACTTTGAGTATTGCGACCTTGCGAAAAAGATCAACCCCCTTTGTGTATTTTTTGAGTTTGTGTTGCTACTTTGAGTTGTGCTAGCTGGAGTGACGAAGGTTTCTACCGGTTGTTATAATCACTATTTCGATTAAGGTACGTATTTTATTATATTTTTTATTGTGATTTCGAAACTTTGTATTATTCATGTTATACATTTGAAAGCTTTTATGTATAACGATTAAGTTTTATGATGATAATCATTATGATTAATTTTTTGTTGTGATTTCATTTATAATTTGAACAATATTAGTTAGTTGGATTAATATTGGAAGATTTATACATTTTCAGGATGGACAAGAGTTGGATTGGGTTACGAAAATGGGATCCAAGTGTAATGGATGGGATGAAGCAGTTTATGAGATTTGTAAAAGAGCACGACAGTGGTAATACGTTGCACAACTGTCCGTGTAATAAATGTAGATGTCGCAGTGATATGTATCGTTTTCTATTTGATGAGGTCTGGGAACACCTAAAGAAGAATGGTTTTTGGAGTAAATATACATGTTGGATATACCACGGTGAAGCACCGAATTCTATTATTCCGTATGATCATGGACAATTTAGTGGTAATGACGGGTTCACCGATCCGAAGAGGAGGTTGATTGATGATGTGTTTGGTTTTTCCGAGACGTTTGTACCAACTGAGCCAATCCCACCACCCCGTAGACCGTTGCCTTGCAATACTGCTGGGCTTGATAGGTACAATAAGCTAATTCAACTCCAACAGACCCCTCTATACCCAGTGTGTAACATGACTGTTCTTGATTGTGTCATGGAAACGATGAGATTAAAGGTGGAAAACAGATCATCCATCAAGTCTGTGGATGATTACTTGGAGCTTACGAGTAATATGCTTCCACAGGGTCATCATCTTCCTAATACATATACGAAAATGAGACGAATTTTGAAAGATCTTGGTCTTTCCTACATTAAGATCCACGTCTGCATGTATGATTGTGTTCTATTCTGGGGGCATCCTAATGAAGACCTCACGAGATGTCTTGTATGTGACACAGAGAGATATATGATCACTCCTTCTGGAAAAGAGAAATCGGTGAAGGAACTTTGGTATTTTCCACTGAAGGACAGGTTGGAACGGCTTTTTATGTCTCCTCACACGGCAAAAGCAATGAGATGGCATGCCGAGCCGCACACTAATGACAGGGATACTATGATACACCCTTCGAATGGAGAGGCGTGGAAGCATATAGATAGGGAGTATCCGAATTTTTCTTCATATATCCGAAATGTGAGGCTCGGGATTGCATCTGATGGTTACAACCTTTTTGGTAACATGAGTCATTTATATACCATATGGCATGTTGTAGTGATTCCTTACAATCTTCCTCTGTGGATGTGTATGCGGAAGGAGTATAAAATGTTGACCTTGTTAGTCCCGGGGTCGGGATATCCGGGAAAGTGTATCGATATGTATATGAGACCTTTGATAGAGGAGCTGAAATTGTTGTGGGAGCAAGATCATCCCACGTACGACAGTTATTCGTCCGAGACGTTCTACTTGCACGCCATGTGTATCGGCACTATTAGTGATTTTCCTACATATGGAATGCTGTCTGGATCTGTTATTAGCGGATATTAGAGGAAGAAACTACCCAAAATTCCCAAATCTCCAAAACTAGGGTTTTGAAGGATTTACCTTGATTTGAAGATGAAGGATGGACATTTTGATGATATATTGATGATGTGGTGCTCTAAATCGTCTCTTAATCGATGTTGGAGCAAAGCCCAGTCGGAAGCCCCCTCAAGAAGCCGCCCCATCACGGAATGAAGAAGAAAGGATGAGAAAATGATGATTTCCAGCCGTTGCCAGCCATATATACTGTTATGCATTGTGGTCGTAACAAAAAAGGCTTATGATCGTAACAGACGAGAATTACGGTCGTGATTAGTTATTTCTACGGTCGTAAATAGCTCACTGGGTTGCCCGATTTCAAGCACCCCGAATTATGGTCGTACAAGGGAAACTCATGGTCGTAACAATCACTGGAATTATGGCCGTAACACGGACAGACTTATGGTCGTAACCTTGCTACTGACAGCAGGTCTATTCAGCAGTGAAAAAAACTCGAGCAACACCTAAATGCGGAAGTACAAAGAAAATGACAAAGCGCTTATGAAGAGTGACTAACGACGAACCCAAGCGCTAAATAAACACACGATTCCGACCACCTACGGAAAAATGAATAATAAAATCAACACCCAAAACTTTAGAAAATTACAAAACGACCCAAATGCACAGAATCCATGATTCGAGATCGAACAATCATACCCAAGCTCACAAGATGCTTGATATGTAATGAACTAGCATATACGATGAAACAACAATTTCGAGTAAGACTACATGAATCGAATCTAAATGCGGATAAAGTCGCCACAATACACGTTCGAATGCAAAAAGTACAGAATAAAGTAGTTTCAAAATATCAAGATGATTATAAGTAAGTCGCTAAAAATGGAAAAACATCAAAACGAAAATTACTAAAAATAGAGAAATGTGAATATTGCAACTATTAAGTAACAAGTCATACCCGCTATCTATTTGTTGATAAATTGGTCGGTCCATCGAACCGATTGTTCGAGTCGGGTCATCGAGCAGGTAATGAATAGCTCGGCTCATTTACAACACTAATCTCGCCTCACCCACACACACCAAAAAAATCGAATTTGAAGGAGAGAATTAGATAAAACTGGATAATAGAGAAATATTTTTCGGGCAGATGGAAATATTGAGATTACCGAATAAACGACTACATTTAGGGTGTTTCACTTAATTGCTCATACTAAGTATTTTAGAATATATTGCATTGAAAAATTATTTTGTATTATTTTTTATACCACATTATATACTACGGATGTATTTTCATTACACCCATTCCAATTATGGGTCCCACCATATATTATATTAATATTACACATTGTGTTTTCATAAAAACTATTCTTGCGTAAAGATTGATATAAAATATTATGCAGCAAGATAATTACAATTGATATAAAATATAATCACAATCGAGGTAACATGCGGTATGCATAAAAAATGTCTTACCATGTAATTTTTCGATCCAATTGTGTTGGCTCACGTTTAAATAGATATGAAGAATAATTTAAATATGAATTGTGTGAACATAACAATGTGAACACACACATATATATATATATATATATATATATATATATATATATATATAACCAACTAATCTCCACCCTCTATCTTCCCTCCATCTTTATTTGATTTAATGGATGAGATTACTCCCAACAATTTAAAAAACCCACTTTCATCATTTTTTTTCAAATATTAATATCTTTCAAACCGTTAATCGTTAAGTCAAAAAAAATATACCGTTACGACGAGCATTTAATTATCTTTTTATAGATAAGAACTTTGATATATTTTCGACAAATTTTTTTTTCACTTTTTTCACATTTTTTTTCGTGGCCGAAAAAATCACATATGATATATCATATGTGATATATAATATCATATATGATTTATCACATATGATTTTTTCGGCCACGAAAAAAAACGTGAAAAAAATAGAATTTTTTTTTTGTCGAAAGTATATCAAAGTGCCCGTCTAAGGAAAGATAATTAAATGTTCGTCGCGATGGTGTAATTATTTTCGCTTAACGATTAACGGTTTAAGAGATATTTAAATTATAAAAAATGTGTGAAATATTAGATGCTTTTAATCTCAACCATTGATTTCTTTTTGGATGGATTGTGGGGATGAGTCTCTTGGTATCTAAGAAAAGTTTGGTATTTAATATAACTCTACTATATATATATATATATATATATATATATATGATTTCAGATCATTTGAGGACCAAACTTTTTTTACATACCAATGGACTAATCTCCACCCTCCATCTTCCCTCCATCTTTATTTGATTTAATGGATGAGATTAATCCCAACAATTTAAAAAACCCACTTTCATGATTTTTTTCAAATATCAATATCTTTCAAACCGTTAATCGTTAAGTCAAAAAAAATATACCGTTACGACGAGCATTTAATTATCTTTCTACAGATAGGCACTTTGATATATTTTCGACAATTTTTTTTCGCTTTTTTCACGTTTTTTTTCGTGGCCGAAAAAATCATATGTGATATATCATATATGATATTACATATCATATATGATATGTAATAATATATGATATTACATATCATATATGATATATCACATATGATTTTTTTGGCCACGAAAAAAAACGTGAAAAAAACAAAAAAAATTTTTTGTTGAAAGTATATCAAAGTGTCCGTCTATAGAAAGATAATTAAATACTCGTCGCGATGGTGTAATTATTTTCGCTTAACGATTAACGGTTTAAGAGATATTTAAATTATAAAAAATGTGTGAAATATTAAATGCTTTTAATCTCAACCATTGATTTCTTTTTGGATGGATTGTGGAGATGAGTCCCACGTAAGAAAAGTTTCGTATTTAATATAACTCTACTATATATATATATATATATATATATCTATAATACTATAAGATTCAGTCCCTAAATTTAATGTGGAGTTATGATGATAAAGTTTTTAGAGTTAAAACCAAGTTGGAGTCGTTTAGTAGTTGCATAGAGTATAAGATAGCTAATGCTCGGAATTCAATGCAGCCTCATAATAACTATACAATCATGAAAGGAGATGAAGTACAAGGGTTGCCCGAATTGATCACATGGCACTTAATGTAGAATTAAAAGTCAGTTAGATAAAGTGCAAGGGTTGCGAAAGGTTGCAAGAATAATTAATGATTTAACCTAATTCATGCCTATATAAACCGGCCAAAATCACATTTAGTATGTACATTTGAAGATGATTCACACATCTTTTAGATCTTTGATTGTTGGTAGCGGTATGTAAATTCTCTTTTGCAACATTTTGGAGATGATTCACACATCTTTTAGATCTTTGTAATTAACTTGGTCTTTTTTTTCTTCTTAATTTAGTCATCATACGCAGGTACCATGAAAATCACACAAGATCATGCATGCTCACATAAATGGAACCAAAGATTGGGATACCAACTATTTTCTTTGTTTCTTACATATTTAGGTGATTGTTATAGACAAACATATATATAGATATATGTATTATGTTAATGCATTTTCATATACAAGTAATTTATATGCATTTTCTATTGATGTAGCTCACATGTGCGAATCGATTCAAGAAAATGTGCACGAGCATGTATGTAAAGTAATATTTAAATGGTTAAATGATACTTTTTAGCATGATTAGTTTATGTAAGTAGTTGCTTTCGAATGCTCTTTGAGAAATATTAGAATGAATTTATCGTGTGCAATTGAATTATTATTGAAAAGAAGAAGGTCCACGCATCGCAAAGTGTTTTCTTTTTCTATATGTAGAATCATTAGTGAGAAACCAATATTTACGCCCATTAAATGAGTTTGCCATAATAGCAAAATATGACATATTAAAAATATCACATTGAGTAATGAATAAAAAGGAAAAAATACATAATTTTGACTTAAATCCGTTTGTAAATTATAATATCAAATAACAAAGTTGAGTTTTAAACATAAGCAAAAGTTCAAACTTTTATCGAAAAACAAAACCGGTGCATTTAATGTGAAGTATATACAACATCGAGATGGAAGTGCAAGGCTTGCCGGAATTTACCACATGATATTTAGTAATTAGTATAGAATTAAAAGTCGTTTATGGAATGGGATGAAGTTGAAAAGGTTGCAAGAATAATTGATTATTTAACCTAATGTAATATATATAGATATATGTATTATGTTAATGCATTTTCATATACAAGTAATTTATGTATTTTTTCTATTGATGTAACTCACATATGCGAATTGATTAAGAAAATGTGCACGAGCATGTATGTAAAGCAACATTTAAATGGTTAAATTATACTTTTTAGCATGATTAGTTTATGTAAGCATGCAACTTGAATAATGAATATAAAAGAAAAAGTACATAATTTTTGCTCAAACCCATTTGTAAATTAAAAAAATTAAGTGTAAGACATAATAGTGGAGTCCAAAGGTTTTAGGAATTATTAATAGTGTGTTAATTAATATTCATTTAGTTGGCTATTTAGAATTGAGTTTATTGATAAATTTATTATAGTTAGATTTCAATGTTAATTTTCAATGAAATTAGTTGTACAATAAAATGAGATGAAGCTAAAAAAGTTTGTAATGATTTTTATACAGTTTATGTGGCATTATTATATACACATTATTACACAAACTTTAACTTACAAACTTAATAAAGAAAATATTTAACGCACATTAAACTATAACCAATTAGATAGACCCGTGTGCTTCATATTACCATGCAAAAACCATCTAACGGACAAGTATTGTAGGGATAAGTAATAGACCAAAAGAAATAAAGCATTTTTTTATCATGCAAATAAGTAATAGACCAAAAGAAACAAAGCCATCACAACTTAATAACCAAAAACCCATATATAAAATACAACACCCCAAAACCAAAACAACATCAAACACTTTTAAATTTTTATACAAGAAAGTTAAAACATTTCATACAACATACTAAACAATAATTAAGTATACACTCGCCAATATACAGAAAGAATACACGATTAACGAGTAGATTCTTAGCCCGTGCGTAGCACGGGTTTTGCATGTCTCGTATATATATATATATCGTAATATTATATGACTTATAATTAATGATTATATGAATGCTACGACTTTTGCAAGGCATCTGATCTGACTGAGTCGATGATGAGTGCGTGTGGTTGGGTATAAATAAATGGCCCAGCATGCAGAGAAAAACAATATCCCCAACTTAAAATTCCAAGCACCAAACAGCTACATACGTTGACTCCATACACACACACACACACTTATATTATATCATCCATCGCCATGGACGTGTACGGAAGCGAAGTGACGGAGGCGACCGTCAAGAGGCAGCCGGGATACGTGAAGGACACGCCAGTAACCAAGTACGACAAGGCAAAGCTGGCAATCCAAATGATCAACGACGAGAGCAAGCGCGACAGGGCGATCGCCTACTTAAAGGATCTGGCGGACAAATACGACGGCGTCAATGGCGTGGCCACAAAGGGCCTTATCTACAACGGCACCGGCGAGACCCTGACGTACATTAAGAAGCACGACTACGCAGGCCACTACGGCGACTCGATGCCCCCGTCGGAGATCCGCAACGGTCAGTGGGGCGTCTTCTTCCACCAGAAGGCGTCGTACGTTCCGGGCGCCTCGGAGGGCGCCGTCGTGTACGGGCTGGATGGGGCGGACTGCATGATGAGCTGGTGGACCAGGTGGGCCGGACAGAACCACTGCTACGCCGAGATCCGCGGGAAGGGCCACTTTGATGACACCGTGTGGGGCGTGGTTGAGGACAAGATGTGGAAGGTTGAGGAGAACAAGTGGACGGAGACGGCGGATCCTCACCAGATATCAACCGCTATCGGCGATACCAGCGTTTGCGAGTACAGCGCCGTCGTCAAGCTCCTGCACTAGCTGCGACTACTGCTTTGTTTAAGAATTGTGTGTGTTTCTTTTATATATGTAATGTAATATTCCATTAATCTGAAATAATGTGACCCTGTTCGAGTCTGCAGGTCCTTCCGTAATTTGAAATAATGTGCTATCTATGGTGCTTTATGTTGAGTTATGAAATTAAGTACCGGTAATGAATAAAATCGTGTGATATATATAGGTACCGGCCTTGACATGAGTAGTGCAATCGTGTGATATATATGTAGTAGTGCTCGTGCACTACTCGAGATCGACTTGTAAAAACTTCAAAATCGACTCAGAGTTAATTGAGCCGAGCTCGAGCTACTCGTGAAGGTGTGGAGCTTGAACTCGAGTTAAGTTATACTTGGCTCGATAAGCTCGCAAGCGCAATCGAACTTTATCATTTTTACAATTTTACCCTTAGTATTTTTATTTATTTAAATATGTACCTTAATTACATAATAAATAATATTGATAAGAATAAAAAAATGACATTTTATAACTGTGTTACTAAAATTGTATAACTCAAGTCGGACCGAGTCAAGTTCAAGCTTACTAAGATTCTAAATGAGTTGAGTTTGAGCTTGAAAAAATAGAGTTCGATTGAGCTCGAGTTAGGACTGAAAATCAAACCGAGCTACTCGAAACTCCGACCAATACCAAATCATTATATCTTGTGAGGTTCATTGTCATATACCGTGAGCTGCTGTATGAGGCAATAAAAATTTAAAAAAAAAAAAGTTCGCTTGCCAGTTATTTGTTTGGTTGATTGATAGCTATATACTTCCTCCGTTATCTTATTATTGCAACATGTTCACTATTATACTGTTCACATATTTTCTTTTGACCATCTTTTGTGATTTATATATATTAAAAAATATAGTCATGTGAGATTTATTAGGTTCATCTCGAAATATACTTTCAAAATATCAACTTATTATAATTTTTAAAAGTAAACAATTGAAGATATTAACAATCAAAGTTGTGCATTGGCAAACGTAAAAATTTAGATGTTGCAGTTATAAGAGAACGGAAGTAGTATAATTTTAATTATTGGACTACGGTTAGTTAAACCACTTCATCCCATTAGTTTATTGTATCTTCAATACTGTTTTCCTTTAATTCATTCATACAAGTAATTAGATAAATTTAATTAACTTAATCTATATATATATATAATAGCATTACATATTTATATCACTATATTAACTCTTTATCCTACGCATGATTCTATCATTTTCATTTTTATTTATTTAAAATTTACATCCTACATCAGTTTTGAATGAGATTTCAGTAGTTGGAGAACTAAGTAAATACTTAGAATCAATGCGTAGTTTACCACTGCACAATTATTTTGCACCACCAATTTATTTTGACCAGTTATTGAGCTGGTTATGTAAGTGATTTATTTTTTACTGAAAGATATTATATGGCTAATTATTAAGTAGGCCAAATAATTTTATGATTATTTTACTTTTAAATTTACAATCATAAATTAAATACTAATCTTTTTGTCATTTATACTTTAATATTTACTTTGTAATTTTAGTTTGTAACGTTTGGTGTTTGTCGAGATGAATAAATAGTTATTATAATAAATTATAATATCTTATTAAAATGATCGGATAACTAGCGGGTATAACTATAATATTTTGGGACAAAAATGATAGTAAAATTATATTTTAATCGAGTTTGGATGGTACGAGTATATAATTTCTAAATTAGTCGCAGTGAGTGGACCTTAACCTCATCGTTTCAGCTATTATTATATGAATTTCATGGAACAAGTAGTAAAACGACATTTTAATTGGTTTTGGATAGATGATCCGGATGTCAGAATCTCTATTTTATTATTTCGATGCGTCGATGTGTTATTCCATGATGGATGACTTCATGTGATTGAATCCTATCTAAATGTTGAATTATTTTTCTGATTTTTTAATAAATTAGAATGTAAATAATTTCCAATCGACATTCGACGAGCTATGTGCTAGTGCTAGTTCTTATAATAGGTGTAGTCGCCTACTACTTCTAACTTTCTAGTTCGAGCAAGTTAAAGCGATCATTTATTAATCTTAGAATTAATTACCAACTTCCGCCAACACTTAAAAGTTACTCTCCTTGCGGACTTTTACTAATCTTGTAAATTCAGTATTCATTTATATTGCAAGTTTTTTTTTACTCGGATTAATTATTGAATTCAAAACTTATATTAGTTATATAAATATGCATAAATATTGATCAAGTATTTATATACGAACAATCAAAATATGGAAGATATGAACAAATAAAAGAAGGAAATAAAGATCAGATAAAAAGAAGGAAATAAAGTGTTTATTTAGCTACGTATATTTTTTTCAATGTTTAGGAAAATATGAGAAGAAAATATCAAAAAGATGAGAAGAAAATAGGAAGAAAAACTAGCAAATAGAACTTATATCGATCTTTGATCTTTCATTCTTGCCTCTTCATTCTTCGCATCTCTTTGGGTCTCTAAAGTCTCAAAAAAAATCTAATTTCGAGCCCTAGGTGAAGTATATATAATACGGAAAATCCAGGTGGAGAAAGAAAAAAAAAAGGCGAACAACCCAAAAACTTATTGTTGTTATTTTTGCACGACCATGCCCACGAACGGCTAACTTTGGTATGGCAGGAAGATGCGCATGCACGCGTGTGTGGGCTTCGCACCACCGATTTACTATTTACACTACTAGTCTGACTAAATTACTCCTATAATTTCTTATTAATAAACCAGTCAAAAATACTTTATTTTGTAGGTAACTTGCAGATTTTGTCCCACGAGATTGGGTCTAAAACAGTTTTGGTCCCAAGGTTTTAAAATGGTCCTTTTTTAGCAGTTTTATGTAATACCCGAGATCTTCGTTACGGTTTCGTTGAACTTTTCTTCGGTCGAACGGATTTTTGTCGTCCGCGTCTTTGGAATCATGTGCTTGTACTGTGGTACGTTGAGTTTCATAGCCTGTTCGTTATTGTTTCGGATCATAGTCGGTGCGTTTGCGTGAATGAGACGTCGTCGAGTATAGAGCCGGATGGTCGGGTGTTGGCTGCTGGGATCGAGTTACGGTCGTAAGGCCTGGCCGATTACGGCCGTAAGACACCCGCACACGCTGGCTTGGGAGGACTCGATTACGACCGTAAGGGTTAACCTGTTACGGTCGTAAGGCTTCGTTACGGCCGCAATGCATTGGCCGGTTACGGCCGTAATGCGTCGACAGATTTCGGGCAGTATCCATGGGGACCTGATTACGGTCATAAAGGCCGCGTCGAGTACGACCGTAAGGCGTACTCGTTACGTACGTAAGGCAGCGGCCATTACGTACGTAAAGGGAGTTGACCGAGTTACGGCCGTAAGGCACTGCCGGTTACGGCCGTAACACGGTTGGCCATATATAGGCCTGGGCGTCGACCAGGCTTCATTTCACTTCGTTTTTTTATTTTTGTGGCGGCTGGCGATGGGAGTGTTCGAAGGGAGGAGTTCTTGGTCAGCTCTAATCAATTCCAAGGCGTTTTGGAAGATCCTTTTTCGATTATATCATCACCGAATCCTTGTTCTTCATCGGATCGAGGTATTTCTTCCGTAGAACCCTAGTTGTTATTTTTTGGGGGTTTCTTCGTGATTCGTTGATTTTGTCCAAGATTGATGAATTGTTCTTGGTATTCTTGTTGTATTGATCGTGGTCTTCAGATTTTGTAACTCATTTATCGATCTTTATCACCCGGACCTTGATTCTCGATTTTCTTGAAGAAACCCTCGAATTCTTGTTGTTTTTCGGGTTGATTCGGATTCCGTTTAGCGTTATTAATTCGTGGTGATATTATTTTCGTAGTTTTGTGGAGTTGACGAGTTATTGGTCGTTCTTGGGAGTTCGAGGGCTACCCGACCGTGTCCGTTCGTTGTTCCGTTGCCCGTGGCATCGAGGCAAGTATCTTGGCCATACGTTTCATGTTTCATAGACGTAATTATTGGTGAATGAATTTATGTGCAATCCGAATGTTTAATGAACTCTAAAAGGATCGGTATGTTCTCGATAAATGTTGTCTTTCAAAAGATAACTCGTATGCTTCGCGAATTAATGTGTTTCCGGAATATGTGTGTTAGTCTCGTATGTTGGGAGATGTTACAATAATATTTAGTGATTATAATAGACTGTATTATTTGCCGAGGATTGTGCATTGGTAAATGTAATTGTTATGAGAAAATGTGATACCGTGTGATTTGATTTGTGACTCCTTTATAAGGAGGTGGTGATGTTCCTTGTGGTTTATAAATCGTACATGCTTGTTGTTGTGAATGATTGTCGTAAGTGATGTGCCTCTCCGAGTAATATTGTTGAATCTTCGAGATCCATACTTGCTAGTATGGATCGGGCGTGACCGTAGGGTTATCCAATCGGGTATGTCTTGTGGGGACTCCGTGGTTCGTGGCTTGTTAGCGCGATGCCGAGGTAACTTTTTGTAACACCCCCGATATATTCAGGAATATTACAGCTCCGTAAATCCTTTACATAAGAATTTACAAGGCTGAATAAATGAAAAGACAATAACAGATACTAAATCATGAAATCACTGAAATAAAATACGACAATTCTGGTTCAATACCGAGAATACAAATATCCAAATGAAGAATATTAATACATCACTGAAATCCAAACATCACAAATTACGACGTACTCGAGTACTTATTAAAATATCCAACAACGGACAATAAACCCGGCCGGAACCTCACTTTGCACCCTCGTCGTCATGCAGCTCCAGTGGTTGTTTCCCCGCTCTCCTGGATCCTGAACATAAACAAATGTTCACCCCAAAGGGGTTAGCACAAAGATGCTAGTACAAGTACGATAATCATACAACAGTGATGCAATCAACAATCATCATAACAAGTTTCTCCAACGAGAAATAACAACAACACATATCACATCATAACAGTCTCAACATACTGATGGTATTCCAACGATCCAGCGCACACAGCTATAGATTCCCATGATGATCCCGTCGGACCAACGCATGGTGGAACTACTTGTCCAACGATCCAGCGCACATAGCTATAGATTCCCATGATGATTTCCGTCGGATCAACGCATGGTGGACATTTAATCACAACACATGTACATAATACAATCACAATATTACTGACATAATATAAACAATTCTAATTAAAGTACTTGCCTCGGTTTGATGACAAGAATAAAGCTTCCACGAATATCAAAACACTCGAATGTCGTCCCCTTCGATCAATCACGTTGCTAAGCTCGAACCTTAACAAAAGAAATAATATAGAATTCATCTCAAGTCGTAGGAACATCTAACAATCCAAATTATGGTCGGAATTTCATCGAATGTAACCTCTCTGACTTGCTTAACGTACGTTACGTACCTTTGGTAGCGTACGTTAAGCCTACTTCGTTAGCATACGTAAACAACAAGGTCTTAGCGTACGCTAACTATGTATTGACAGTTCCTCTCTGATCAGTCGACTTGACTCGTCTGATGATATAATGCACGTTACATTCCAAGCGTAGCGTACGTTAACTATGCCCGATAGCGCACGCTAATTATAAAGCTTAGCGCACACTAAACATGTATGACAGTTCTTCTCCTGGGCAGACGATTGTTTAAACTGTCATGAAGCTTATGAAATCTTTAGTGATTAATGTACGTTATCTCCATACATATTACGTTCATCTTATGACAAATGTTCTCACGGATTCAAACATCTTCGATATATAAGGATACGTATAATCATCACAACACCATATTCCATCTTGATTACAATTCTCATGTGAAGTTTGGTGTTCTTAAGGTCGATGCACTATATTCCAAATCATCATTACATCCTGATTTAACCATGAAGATGAACTAACAATTCCAACTTATGAGAAAGGATGTAAATCTTCTATGATTCTTTCCTAAGTCCATTTAAAAAAAGTGATAACAACTTTACTTCTAAGATCAATAAGGTAACGTCATCAATACGGATAATCAATCTCAGAATATTTCTCTCATCATTCGATGTGGTAAGATGCTAGTCATGATGTTTCCAACGATGATATCTTAAGTATAAACATTCCAACTTATAAACATGATGTTGTTTGGATAATTCACCAATGGAACTCAATATCTTGATAGCATAATCCTCATATCCTTAATAACATGAATCCAAGGTAGGAGATAGTATTAACATACCTTATGATGAAGAAAACACTGAAACAATAGGTAGACTTCAACCCCGGTTGCTTGTGTGTCACTTCAAAGTGAGTTTCTTCTTCAATGATCAAGTGTAAGTACTCTCCCATCTTCAATGATCATGTAAGGAGGGTTTGTATGTGTTTAAGGAGTAGGGAAGGATCTCTGGACTTCCAAGGAACGAAGAACAAGTGAAGGAAACGTAAACAAAATGAAATGAGGGTGCTGTCCCTTATATAATTTTTCTGAACGTTAGATGATTAGCGCACGCTATCTTACTATCCTTAGCGCACGCTAATTAGCGTTGACTCCAAAACTGTCCAGGTTCGCCCGCGGGAATCTTATCTGGACCCATGTCCGGCTGGCGCATGTGCTAGCCGCCTACCTCAATAATTGACTGCCTAATGCATGCAATTCTTCGATCGTAGCGTGCGCTAGTTTTAGCCGATAACGCACGTTAAGCTACATTCTTAGCGTGCGTTATCACGAGTTTGCATGAGAAAATTTGCCTGTTGCTATACTCATGTACAAAGATACAAATGTGAGAAATATCATACTCCAATTATCGATATCACGATTCCGAATAATACATGGATCAAATACAAATGAAATACTCAATAATCAATCCAGATATTACATACTCTCCTACTAAAAAGGAGTTTCGTCCCGCAACTCAACACGAAAATAACTCTAGATATCTGGAGTTCATGCTATCTTCCGTTTCCCAAGTGGCTTCTTCCACTCCGTGGCGTGACCACTGAATTTTGACCAAAGCGATTGGTTTGTTCCTCAACTGCTTAACTTGACTCTCGAGTATCCTGACCGGTCTTTCTTCAAACGTTCCATCCTGAGCGACTTCGATATCGCCGAAATCAATGACATGACTAGGATCCGGTATATATCTCCGTAATTGGGATACGTGGAACACGTTATGAACATGGCTTAGTGACGGCGGTAATGCCAATCTGTATGCCAACTCTCCAACTCTCTCGAGGATCTCGAATGGTCCGATTTATCTTGGACTCAGCTTTTTTTTTCTCCCAAAACGAAAGATTCCCCGAGTAGGAGAAACATTTAAAAGTACGTGATCTCCAATGTTGAACTCTACTGGATGACGACGTACATCTGCATAAGATTTCTGTCGACTCTGGGCGGTCAACAGCCTTTCGCGAATCAAGGCTATCTTTTCTCGTGTCTGAACAATCAATTCTGGTTCCGTTCCGATCAAGTCTGATGAATCGTCCCAACATAGGGGCGATCTGCATCTCCTCCCGTATAAGGCCTCAAACGGTGCCATCTTAGTGGAAGCATGCCAGCTGTTGTTGTAGGTGAATTCAATCAACGGCAGATGAATTTCCCAATCATTTGACCAATCTAAGGCACATGCCCTCAGCATGTCTTCCACCGTTTGAATAGTCCTCTCGGATTGTCCTTCTGTCTGCGGGTGATAAGCTGTGCTGAAGTTCAATTCGGTCCCCAAGGCCTTATGAACTGCTTTCCAAAAATGAGACACAAAACGGCCGTCTCGATCCGAAATAATGGTCTTCGGCGTACCATGCAATCGAACTATCTCTGAAATAAATACTCGTGCTAACCTCTCGGGTCCCCAAGTGTCCTTAATGCCTAGAAAATAATACGATTTGGTTAGACGATCAACTATCACCCAAATCATGTTCATTCCTGTCTTGGTTCTCGGCATACTAGTGATAAAGTCCATCGATATGTCCTCCCACTTCTATTCAGGAATCGGGAGCGGCTTCAGCATTCCGGCAGGTCGTTGATGCTCGATCTTAACCTGCTGACAAGTCAAGCATTTCGAAACATAATCCACTACATCTTTCTTCATGTTGCCCCACCAAAAATTCTGCTTCAAGTCCTTGTACATCTTACTGGTGCCCGGGTGGATAGAATAGGGCGAGCTGTGAGCTTCCTTCATAATCGTCTGTTTCAGAACATCGACATCGGGAATGCAAAGTCAGTTCTGAAATTTCAAAACTCCATCATCATGAATTACGAATCCGGGGGCCTTTCCCTTGATCACTTCATCACGTAACCGAATCATCAGAGGATCATCTGTTTGCTTAGATTTGATTTCTTCGGTTAACGATGCAGTTATTTCCATCACGCACAGTTGTCCTTGGACTCTTTGTAACCATACTTCAATTCCTTCTCGAATCATCTCTCGTTGAATGCTAAGCTGGGAGGTCAGAGTCTCCACCATCTGAATAGAAACAGGCTTGCGGCTAAGTGCATCGACCACTACATTTGCTTTGCCTGGATGATAAAGAATCTCCAAGTCGTAGTCCTTAATCAGCTCCAGCCATCTCCTTTGCCGCATGTTCAACTCTTTCTGACTGAAGATGTATTTGAGACTCTTATGATCCGTGAAAATCTGACAGTGAGTCCCGTACAGATAATGTCTCCAGATTTTCAAAGCGAAAACTACTGCTGCCAGCTCCAAATCATGCGTTGGGTAATTCACTTCATAAGGCTTCAGATGTCGTGACGCATAAGCGATCACCTTATCGTTCTGCATCAACACGAATCCCAGTCCTTGGTTCGAAGCATCACTGTAAACTATAAATCCTCCAGTTCCCTGTGGAAGTGTTAAAATCGGTGTTTTCGTCAATCTCCTCTCTAATTCATCAAAGCTTTTTTGACACAACTCGTTCCACTTAAACTTTTGAGTTTTCTGCAGTATTCGAGTAAGTGGGTGGTAAATTTTGGAAAACCCTTCCACGAACCGACGATAATACCCAGCAAGTCCTAAGAAACTCCAGACTTCTTTCACGTTCTTTGGAGGCTTCCAATCCATAACCGCTTCGATCTTCTGAGGATATACTCGGTCTCCTTCAGCTGATACCACATGGCCGAGGAACATCACTTCCTTTAGCCAGAATTCACACTTAGAAAGTTTGGCGTACAATTGTTCATTTCTCAACAGGTCTAACACAATCCGTAAATGTTGTGCATGCTCTTCCAGGCTCTTAGAATACACCAAAATGTCATCAATGAATACAACCACAAATTTATCCAAATACTCGATGAACACTCAGCTCATTAATTGCATGAATACAGCAGGTGTGTTAGTGAGACCAAACGGCATCACTACAAACTCATAGTGTCCATAGCGAGTTCTGAACGGTGATTTCGGAACATCAGATTCCTTAATGCTCAACTGATGATATCCTGATCTCAGATCGATTTTTGAAAACACTGTTGCTCCTTGTAACTGGTCAAACAAATCATCAATCCGTGGCAACGGATACTTGTTCTTAATCGTCATCTTGTTCAGCTCTCGATAGTCAATACACAGTCGAAGCGATCCATCCTTCTTCCGGATAAAAAGAACTGGTGCTCCCCACGGCGAAACGCTTGGCTGGATATAGCCTTTGTCCAGTAACTCCTCCAGTTGATTTTTCAGTTCGTACATCTCAGTAGGTGCATACGATACGGTGCCTTAGAAATTGGTGTAGCTCCGGGTTCCAGCTCGATGGTGAATTCTACATGCCGTCGTGGAGGTAGTCCAGGTAACTCGTCAGGTAATACATTCGGAAATTCATTCACAACAGGAATGGATGAAAGTTTCACAATTCCGTCTTCTTTCTTCATTGCATAGCACCAGTATCTCGTACAGTCTTGTTTCAACAATTTGACAGCTTTCATCGCCTTGATCATCTTTCCTGAGCTTCCTGATTTCCATCCTTCAAACAGTATTTCGGAACCATCGTCAGCGATCAGCGAGATATTCCTCTTTCGGTAGTTTACAATAGCTCCATATCGATTAAGCCAATCATCTCCGAGTATCAGGCCGTCTCCTTGCATTTCTATCATAATCAGATTTGAGAGCCACTCTCTGCCTCCAAATGATACAGGGAAATCTCTAGTTTCTAAGTTTCCAACAATCCTCTCTCCGCTCGGTAAACCCACAACATAAGGTTCACAATTATGAAAACCAGAAATATTCAAACGATTTACACAAGACAAGGATATAACTGAATGCGTAGCTCCTGTATCGAATAAAACGCTAAGTGGCTGGGAAAGGATCTGAACAGTACCTGATGCGACAACAGCATCCTAATCGTCTGTTCTCCTCATTTTGTACAGACGTGGGGGAACAGATCCGGCACTCGCCGTACTCTTTCGGTCCCACTGTCCTCTGCCTCGTCCGTGGCCAGAATTCTGAGGCATCTGAACACTTTGCTGCGTCTGTTGGATACTGGCTTCTCTCTGAGCTGGCTGTGATGTACGGGTTCCATTAAACTTGGTGGCATCTTTGCAAAACGTCGCACGGTGCCCTTCCTGTCCGCAATCAAAACATGTAACTGGAGTACGCAAACAATCACGCCAAATGTGGTCTGGGCGACCACAGTTAAAGCACTTCCTATATGTATCCGTCGTGGCTGACACTGCTCCGAAATTCTTTCCGCTCTTAGATGGGTGCGGAGGTTTCTTGAAAGAGTGAAAGGATGACTGGGCCTTGCGGGGCGCACTGATCTTGTGCTCTGTGAAACTACCAGAGACTTTATGCTTCTTGGATTCTACAAACTTTTCCATCGCTGCTTTTTTGATCTCATATGCCAATGCTTTATCCTGATATTGACGAAGAGTGGTACATTCAAAACCGGACATGTACCTCGAGATTTCTGGTTTCATCCTCATATCAAAATTGATCATCATTTCCGCATCTGTTCTGACCAGGTGTCGAACAAACGCCATCTGTTGGTTAAACATCTTAATCGTCTGGGATACTGGCTCGTCTGATGGCTGTGCGGAGAAAAAATCCCGAACTCTGGCTTCCCTTACAGGACGAGGGCAGTACTGAGCTTCCATCATCAATTTAAATTTTGTCCAGTCAGCATCATGATTTATAGGCCGGATGGCTTCCCACCACTCGGATGCTTCCCCTATCAGAAAGTACTGAGCAATAGAGGCTCTCCGGTCGTCTGGGCAATTAATTCCGGCAAAACTTTTCTCCAATTCCTTCAACCAATGGTCCCATGTGGGAGTCTCAGAAAAGCCGTCGAATTTAGGTGGTTGCATCTTTGCCACCTCTTGCAGCCATCGGTCGCCTCGATTTCCCATGTCTGGGATACCTTGTTGTCGATCTCCCTGTTGTAACCCTACTGCCACCTGCATTAGGTCCACGACCTGGGTGAACTGAGTCATCTGGTTCACGACCTGACGAAGGATTTCGGGCACAGAAGGTTCCGGTTCATTATTAATAGATCTTTATGGCTCGCCTGAGCTGTGGCTAGCCTGATTAGAAGGCGAAGCTTCTCTTTCGGCATTCCTTCGTCCGCATCCGCGACCGCGACCACGTCCACGTCCACCTCTCAACATACTGTAAGCATAAATACTCAATATACAGGAAACAATATCGTTCTAATGTTCGAGTATAAAGAGATACAACATGTAAAGAGCGAGATAGAGTTTAGGAACTTACAACCACCGCTTGCATGAAGACGTAGGCAGTACAGTGATGTTATTCGCGGCCGGTTACCTCTAAAGACATATATGACCCCTATTTTAACCTAATGGCCAAGATATCCATAATCTTAGCTCCGATACAATATTCTGTAACACTCCCGATATATTCAGGAATATTACAGCGCCGTAAATCCTTTACATAAGAATTTACAAGGCTGAATAAATGAAAAGACAATAACAGATACTAAATCATGAAATCACTGAAATAAAATACGACAGTTCTAGTTCAATACTGAGAATACAAATATCCAAATGAAGAATATTAATACATCACTGAAATCCAAACATCACAAATTAAAATGTACTCGAGTACTTATTAAAATAACCAACAACAGACAATAAACCCGGCCGGAACCTCACTTTGCACCCTCATCGTCATGCAGCTCCAGTGGTTGTTTCCCCGCTCTCCTGGATCCTGAACATAAACAAATGTTCACCCCCGAAGGGGATAGCACAAAGATGCTAGTACAAGTACGATAATCATACAACAGTGATGTAATCAACAATCATCCTAACAAGTTTCTCCAACGAGAAATAACAACAACACATATCACATCATAACAGTCTCAAAATACTGATGGTATTCCAACGATCCAGCGCACACAGCTATAGATTCCCATGATGATCCCGTCGGACCAACGCATGGTGGAACTACCTGTCCAACGATCCAGCACACACAGCTATAGATTCCCATGATGATTCCCGTCGGATCAAGGCATGGTGGACATTTAATAACAACACATGTACATAATACAATCACAATATTACTGACTTAATATAAACAATTCTAATTAAAGTACTACCTCGGTTTGATGACAAGAATAAAGCTTCCACGAATATCAAAACACTCGAAGGTCGTCCCCTTCGATCAATCACATTGCTAAGCTCTAACCTTAACAAAATAAATAATATAGAATTCATCTCAAGTCGTACGAACATCTAACAATCCAAATTACGGTCGGAAGTTCATAGAATGTAACCTGTCTGACTTGCTTAATGTATGTTACGTACCTTTGGTAGCGTACATTAAGCCTACTTCGTTAGCGTATGGAAACAACAAGGTCTTAGCGTACGCTAACTATGTATTGACAGTTCCTCTCTGATCAGTCGAATTGACTCGTCTGATGATATAACGCACGTTACATTTCAAGCGTAGCGTACGTTAACTATGCCTGATAGAGCACGCTAATTATAAAGCTTAGCGCACGCTAAACATGTATGACAGTTCTTCTCCTGGGCAGACGATTGTTTAAACTGTGATGAAGCTTATGAAATCTTTAGTGATTAATGTACGTTATCTCCATACATATTACGTTCATCTTATGACGAATGTTCTCACGGAATCAAACATCTTCGAGATATAAGGATACGTATAATCATCACAACACCATATTCCATCTTGATTATAATTCTCATGCAAAGTTTGGTGTTCTTAAGGTCGATGCATTATATTCCAAATCATCATTACATCCTGATTTAACCATGAAGATGAACTAACAATTCCAACTTATGAGAAAGTATGCAAATCTTCTATGATTCTTTCCTAAGTCCATTTAACAAAAGTGATAACAACTTTACTTCTACGATCAATACGGTAACATCATCAATACGGATAATCAATCCCAGAATATTTCTCTCATCATTCGACGTGGTAAGATGCTAGTCATGATGTTTCCAACGATGATATCTTAAGTATAAACATTCCAACTTATAAACATGATGTTGTTTGGATAATTCATCAATGAAACTCAATATCTTGATAGCATAATCCTCATATCCTTAATAACACGAATCCAAGGTAGGAGATGGTATTAACATACCTTATGATGAAGAAAACACCGAAACAATAGGTAGACTTCAACCCCGGTTGCTTGTGTGTCACTTCAAAGTGAGTTTCTTCTTCAATGATCAAGTGTAAGTACTCTCCAATCTTCAATGATCATGTAAGGAGGGTTTATATGTGTTTAAGGAGTAGGGAAGGCTCTCTGGACTTCCAAGGAACGAAGAACAAGTGAAGGAAACGTAAACAAAATGAAATGAGGGTGTTGTCCCTTATATAATTTTTCTGAACGTTAGCTAATTAGCGCACGCTATCTTACTATCCTTAGCGCACGCTAATTAGCGTTGACTCCAAAACTGTCCAGGTTCGCCTGCGGGAATCTTATCCGGACCCATGTCCGGTTGGCGCGTGTGCTAGCCGCCTACCTCAATAATTGACTGCCTAACGCACGCAATTCTTCAATCGTAGCGTGCGCTAGTTTTAGCCGATAAGGCACGTTAAGCTACATTCTTAGCGTGCGTTATCACGAGTTTGCATGAGAAAATTTGCATGTTGCTATACTCATGTACAAAGATACAAATGTGAGAAATATCATACTCCAATTATCGATATCACGATTACGAATAATACATGGCTCAAATACTTGTTAGCGCGATGCCGGGATAACTTATGGTTGTGGATTGATCCTGTGATATACGTGTCATGGGTTGTCCAATCGGGTAAGTCTCGTTGAGGCTCCGAGGTTCGTAGCTTGCTAGTGCGATGCCGGGACAACTATGAACGTACATATGGTTGTGATTATGTGATTGTTGTCACTGTGATGTGTGATTTGGTATGGATTCCCATTGGGTTATTCACTCGGGTATGTTCTGCGGGAGCATCTAAGGTTCGTGGCTTGGTAGCACGGGATGCGAATAATCCTTAGGAATATGATGTTATGGATGATTTGGGTCGTGGACCCCGTGCTTTTGTTATCAGAATTGTATCTTGGAAAATAATCTTTGGGCTGTGTCCCTAAGTGGTTTCGAAATACTTGAGAATTCTTAAATCCCAAATGTTTTCAAAACTCCTGAGATCGTAAATATTTTGTAAGATGTACTTTGAGTTTATTTCCCACCTTTTATGGTTTGAACTGTCTTGACCAAATGATTTATCTCGGGAAGCATGTTCATGATTATTATGTTCTTGGAGTATGTTAAGTATGGCTTGTATTTCGTGTTTTATACTTGCACTAGCAAAACAGTGGAGTTTTGCTAACCCCCGAGTATTCGGGGGGTGGATGTCTGTATTGCGTCCATGTACTTGCAGGTCGCTGGGGAGCAATTCACAGGATCGTTACGAAGGATGATGGAAGACGACGATACTAATCACATGATGACAAGTGTCGAGTATTTGGTGAAGCCTTGTTGTCTTGTTTTACCGTTGTGGTATTTTCCGTTTCATGGAACTATTGATGTATTCTAACCCGTGCGTAGGTATGAGTTGTGAGAAAGAGAAATGTATGGTTGATGTGTATGTTGTGGTAAAAAACAAATCGGTCTAAGGGTTCGTTATTTAGACATGTCGGCATGTATTATATGTTGTGTTTTCTCTATTTGGCCTGGTAGATCTTTGCGGAGAGGGTCTGCGGTGCTGTAATATTCCCAAATGGTTTGGGGGTGTTACAGAATATAGTATCGGAGCTTAGGTTGCGGAAATCTAAGCTGTCGGGTCGGGTTGTGTGTTGTCGGGTCTTGTCTTGTCTTGTCTTGTCAGATTTTGTCTGACTGAGTCGTGTCACGACGCGTCGTCTGAGGTGTCGGTCGTGATTAGTATCGAGGTGCGGCCATCATCTTCATGCGATCTGTAGATGTAAGTCTCCCTACTTTGTTGTGTCTCGTGTTATACGAGCTTGTGTGATTTTCATGTTATGATGTGGAGTTAAATGTGAATCGTGAATACGTGATCCGTGCTTGTTGATTCTCGTACTGTGCTGGAATGGAGAGTGTGCCGGTGTCTATATATATATATATATATATATATATATATATCTTTGTATAAACTGTTTTTACAGGAGTAATGTTTTGGTGTGGTTACGCAATGAAAGGTTATCGATGTGATATTTTAAAACTTTAAATATTTTGGGAAGTCACATAAATTTTATTTTAAAACATCCTTCAAGAAAGGGAAAAAGGTTTGATTTCCGTGTGATGACCTTGAGACCGAAAATTTTGAGAATTTAAACTACTTATATTTTACTTTCATCTTGCATTGCAAATTTTCAAAATGTGAAATTTGATTTTTAAAACTCAAACGAGGTCTATCAAAAAAAAATACTCGAGTCATGACTTTCGCTTTCAACTTTTCGGTTACATGAATTTCGGGTAAAAGGTATGTGGCAATGATGTTATTGTTATTTCGACTATAATGCTCAAAATTGTGATTAAGTGGTGGTGTGAACGCTGAGATGTTCGGTATGCACTCGTCGAGATAGTTCTATTGACCGAGATGTAGAGACTCGATTTGGAATGTTGTTTAACTTCTGATGGTTATTTGTGCAATGTTTTAATGATGTGAACTGTCGGCGTTTGGATTCGTATGTTGTTGTTTATTTGTAACCTTCAACTTTTGGTATTATTTAGTTTATGTTCATGAACGTGTTGCGGGATTAGGACAGTTAGCGCACACCAAGTGTGGAGCTAGCTAGCGCTATCGTGGCATGGATAGCGCACGCTAAGTCTCAGTCAGAGCGCACGCTAATCAGTCTGAACAGGAGTTTTAGACTGCATTTCGGCCTTTAGGTCTAACTTTTGCGATCGTTAGACTGATCATCTGTGACCGTATTCTATGTGTACTGTCCGATGATAATAATTGTTGTGTGTGATTATGTGTTGTGATTTTTCGCTGCGTTAGGTTGTTGCTTGTTAGTATGCCGAGGGGCAGAGGTCGTAGTCGTAACCGTGGCACCGATGACCACAGGGATCAGATGCGGAATCAAGAGAATATTATCGGGAACGATATTGGTATGGGTGTTGCTACTATATTGCAACAAGTGGCAGCACAAATTGTTAGGATTGTATACTGCAAAGCATACTTTATGCTTGAATTACCTAATTTCCCTGTTACTACCTATGAGGATATTAATTACACTTAATCACATGATTTGCATATTAATTCACGTTATGGTTATGCAAATGAAATGTCTAATTATTTTATATTGTAGATAATGTGGTGTGTTGGTGTCACACGGAAGATCACATTATCGGTGCCTTATAAAATAATATAATAGTTCACAACCTATATAATTATTAGACAAATTATATAAAGGGTTGTAGTGTATGCTTGAGAATAGTTGGTCTTGACTATTAGCATATATTAGCGTATTTGCATACGTTGAACAGGATCGAGGTGAGATAGTGTCTTCTGTACTGAGTGTAAGAAGAACGTAAATCTCGGATAATTATTATTATTTCTTAATTATAAGTATATAATATTTAATTGTGTATTTATAATAATTATTGCTTTGATTTACCATAGGTGAGAGTCAAAATGATCGATTCAATAAGCCTCGTATCTTGGGCAATAATATTGTTTATACGACAATTATTATTATTACTAGAAATCGTGTCCCGACTCGTGCGGGTTGATGATGTCCCCTTGAGGAGCTCGATAATGATTATTATATTAAACCCTGCAGGTGGATTTAATTCCGATATAATAATAAGGTTCGAGTGGTACTACTCTTGGATAAGATATTAATTAATTAAAGTCACAAGAGCTTATAATTAATTAATGGACATTCGATATCTTAAACACGGGAAATAATATATTTAATAAGGAGCCCAATTTCGTAATTTGGGATTTTGGTAGGAAGTGCAATATCAAACTTTTTAGTGGACTAAGTTGATATTAATTGATTCATCATATATTAGGAAAAGTCCTAATAAGGTAAGATGAATTAATTGGGAGTCCTTCCATAATCCTCCTTTAGAATCCTAGTAGTAGTCCAAGAGCCTATAAATAGGACATATGGGGTGTTGGCCGATTTTAATTCTTCTTCATACACAAGGAATTTCGATTTTTTCTTCTAAGTGTTTAATTGTGGATCTTGACTTGTGTCTTTGATTCCACAATTGAGAGAACACTTTAATTCTTGCTACATATAGGAATTACTTGAAGAAAAGAAAATCGAGAGTTGTGAGGCATAAGAATTCGGCCGATCCATAAGGTGTCCAAGCAAGATCCGGTAGCTCGTTGCCCACACAACGTCCGGTTCAAGGCGGATCATTCTCTAAAAGATCTGAAGGTAGAAATACAAGGCGATCAAGAAGGAAGTAACCAACGCGCTTCAAAAAGGTAATATCCTATGATCTTGGATCTAGATTAGGATATTTTAATTAATCAACACATTTAATTAATAAATAATAAATAATATTTAAATTGCTTGTTAGTCTTAGTAATTAATTAATTAATTAGCATGCCTAAATAGATCTAATGCTCGTAGATGCGTAAAACGCTATTATCAACTTTCCCAAACTTCGCTTCCGCTGCGTTTTACATTCCAACAATTGGTATCGGGGCCGGATTTTTAGGCTTTTGCTATTTTAATTAATTTTAGTGATTAATTGATAGCAATTTAAATATTCATATATTTTGATGTTGGAATATTTTGCTAGATGTGTTCTTGCAGGTGATATGATCCAATTATCATGGTTTATATGAATGGTGTATTTATTTATTTTTTATTAATTATGCAATTGTTGGTTTGGCCCGTTTTTGAGGCATGTAATGGTTTTTTTCCCGTGAGAAAATCCGCGGGTAGTTCTAGGTGGTTTTACTTTTTTCGTGTAAATCTTGATGTAATTTCGATGTATTTTATTTTGTATAAAATTGTAATCGAATTCGGAAAAGACGGGATCGCGAAAAAATAGAGCAGAACTGACTCGGGAATCGGAGGCAAGCCGCGCCAAGCAGCGGGCGCCGCTGAGCAAAGACACGGCCGTCACGAGCAAGCGGCCGAGCGGCCGCTGCAAGGCGGCACTGTCCGGCCGGTTATTGTTCGGGCCGGTCGTCGATTTTGATCCGGTCCGTTCGCTGCCGTTAGTTGGCCCATTTGGGAAGTCGGGATTTAAAATTAAATTTTTATGTAATTAATTTTGCATAAAAGTAAAATTTTAATTTTGAAAATCCACGGCCCGGCCGGGGAGAAGCGACGAGATGCTTGATTCAGTGGGAGAGATCGAGTCGAAGATTTTCTCGGATTCAACTAAAGGAAGAAGACCATGATAATTGGATAAATTTAATTATCCATGCTTTATTTTGGTTCTTTTTATTGTTTTGATGTATGGCATGTATGGATGTATGCGTGATATGTTTCCTTGCATGTTAGGACGAGAAAATTAAAAACCTTAAGGCTAAAATAACTAAGTGATTAAATTGATTTTTATTTTAAATAAAATCAAATTGGCCATAATTAATTTAAATTGTGAAGTAATTAGCATGCGCGTTGACATTAGAGTCTTCCTCCATATCGGATGTGCTAATTATAGGTTCACTAGTTTTAAATTTCAAAATGATAACATAAGGTAAATATTACTTTTTATGATAGGACCTCTCCATTTGTAGGACTATTATTTAAAAGATAATATTTTAAGGATGTTAAATTATGGTGTTCACTTAGGTGTATTAATTAATAAGCTCCCCATCGGAGTCTATGTTAATTAATACATGGCCAAGAGGAACCAACTATTAATTTTACTTGTCATAACGTAATTTGACTAGATAGTAAAATTAAAGACGTAAAACTCTACTTGAGAAATGTGTGTGTAAACGTCCACACGATCGTGGCTTGCATGTGCGGATTTTTTTCGATGTGTTGGTTGCTAGCATATATATTGTGTTTTGAGGCTTTTCGATATATTTTGCTATGCATTATGTGATGGATGTTTTAATTTTTATTCTCAGATGTCTTTCAATCCACTAGCTGTTATTCTCAAAGAAAATAAACTAGATGGCACTAACTTTGCCGATTGGAAAAGAAATCTTGACATTGTCCTGACTGCTGAGGGGCATAAGTTTGTCTTAATCGAGGAGAGCCCTCTAGAACCAGAACCGGATGTCACTCCCGAAGAGTTGGCTGAATTCCGAAAATGGAAAAAGTCTGATGAGATGGCTCGCTGTTACATTTTGGCTTCACTGACAAATGTATTGCAGCATCAGCATCAGACGATGGGTTCGGCCGCGGAAATGATGAAAAGTCTCACCGAGATGTTTGGTCATCGAACCAGGCGGCTAGACAAAATGCTATGAGGGTATTGATGACAACCCAAATGTCAAGGGACTCAGAAGGGATCATGTTCTCAAAATGATGTCTCATTTGAGCGAATCGAGCATACTGGGGCTACTATCGATGCGGAAACGCAGGTCGATATTATCTTAGGCAGCTTACCTAGAAGCTTTGAGCAGTTCCGCCTTAACTACAATATGAACCGTAGGACATATAGTTTGGCGGAACTTCTGACAGAGCTTCAGTCTGCTGAAGGTCTCTTCAAACAAGGTTATCATCAAATTCTTGCGGCAACCGGTGCTACTTCTTCCAAACCCAAATGGGTAAAGAAGAAGAAGCAGGTTGTCCAGAAGAAAGTGGCAACCCTCAAGGGGAAAAGCAAGGCTCCTCAACCCGAGGCGAACAAAAAGCCAAAGGGAAAGTGCTACAAGTGCGGTCAGAAAGGACATTTTAAAGCGGACTGCCCTGCTCTTAAGAAAGGTATGTCTCGTGCACTAGTAGTCAAAACATGTTTGGCAGCTTGTTCTTCCACTTCGTGGATAGTTGATTCAGGCTCCACTGATCATGTTTGCTTTGACTCGCATGGTTTTCAGGTAACCAAGCAGCTTAGTGCGGGCGAGATTACCATCAATCAGGCGATTGTTCCAGGCTTATGGCTGTTGCAGTGGGGGTCGTGCAGTTGAAGATTAATGATAAATTATTAGTTCTCAATAATGTATTATTAGTACCAGATTTTAGAATGAATTTAATTTCGGTTTCTAAATTAAAAAGCGATGGTTATTCAGTTTCATTTGATGATGATGCCATTATTAAGAAAAGAAGCGGTGAATATATTTGCAAAGGTACTTTTAATGATGGACTATATGTCGTTAATACTGCACAAACTCCTATGCATAAATCACTTAACTCTTTGTCTAAACCTAAAAATAGAAAAGAACCTTCAAGCATAAACCAAACATATATGTGGCATTTACGGTTAGGACATGTAAACCTTGGAAGGATTCAAAGATTGGTAGATGATGGCCCGTTGGATGATCTCCAAGTTGAGTCATTTCCAATTTGTGAATCCTGTCTGGAAGGTAAGATGACCAAAAGGGTTTTTAAAGCCAAGGGAAACCGTGCTCAGAATGTGTTAGAATTGGTTCATACGGATGTATGTGGTCCAATGAATATCCAGGCTAGGGGTGGTTTCGAATACTTCATCACGTTTAAAGAAGATTATTCGAGATATGGATACATCTATTTGATGCGACGTAAGTCTGAAGCCTTTGACAAGTTCAGAGACTTCAAGGCTGAAACGGAGAAGCGTCATGGGAAGAGTATCAAGTCGCTACGATCTGATCGTGGTGGCGAATACCTTAGTGGAGAGTTTTTGGATTTCTTGGCGAATGAGGATTTCGTCCCACTCACCGCATGGGAACTTCACAACAAAATGGTGTGGCTAAAAGAAGGAATATGACTCTTTTAGAAATGGTTAGATCAATGATGAGTTATTCAGATTTACCTATTTCGTTTTGGGGATACGCCTTAGAAACAGCAGCGTACATTCTAAACCTGGTGCCTTGAAATCGGTTCAAAACACCCACGTAGCGTGGAGTGGGCGTAAGACCAGTCTAAGACATGTTCGGATTTGGGGTACTCCAGCACATGTGCTGAATAAGGAAGCTGATAAATTGGCATCTCGTACAGAAGTGCGAGTGTTTGTAGGATACCCTAAGGGAATGAAGGGTGGCTTGTTCTATAGTCCCCAGGATCATAAGGTCATTGTTAGCACCAATGCCCGATTTCTGGAAGAGGATTATATGATTAGTCACAAGCCCATGAGCGAGATAATTCTGGAAGAGCTGAGGGGCGAGACTCCATCTATACCAATCGTACAAGCGCCAACTAACACTGCACCACGTATCGATTCTGAAACTTTTACACCAACTCAGGATTTGCCTCGTCGTAGTGGGAGGGTTTTTCGTCGGCCGAACGATTCATAGGCGTGGGAAAGTCTTCGGACTCAATCCCGCACGAAGATGAATCAGCCTTCGGACCTATAAGAAGGCAATCCAAGATAAAGATGCGACTCACGGCAAGAAGCAATGGAATCAGAAATGGGATCTATGGATTCCAATCAAGTGTGGGAGCTAGTAGAGCTACCTGATGGTGTACAAGCCATTGGGAGTAAATGGGTCTACAAGCGAAAGAAAGGACGTGACGGGAAGGTTGAAACCTTCAAAGCGTGGCTTGTTGCAAAAGGTTACACTCAGAAAGAGGGTATCGATTATGATGAAACCTTTTCGCCGGTAGCCATGCTTAAGTCAATCCGGATTCTTTTAGCTATAGCTGTGCATTTGGATCTGGAGATTTGGCAGATGGATGTCAAGACTGCATTCTTGAATGGGAGTCTAGACAAGGAAATCTATATGCGCCAAGCAGAGGGATTCATTGCTAAAGAAGAAGAGCACTTGGTGTGCAAACTTAAGAAATCCATTTATGGACTTAAGCAAGCATCTAGATCTTGGAACACTCGTTTTGACGAAGTTGTCCAGTCATATGGATTCGTTCAATGTCCGAGTGAGAGTTGTGTGTATAAGAAATGCGATGGAAACATGTTGGTGTTTCTTATACTGTATGTAGACGATATCCTTCTGATTGGAAACAACGTGAAGGAATTGTCGGACGTACGGGTATGGCTATCTGAGCAGTTTGATATGAAGGATCTAGGAGAAGCAGGACACATCCTTG
Organism: Orobanche coerulescens; assembly: GCA_033398695.1. Taxonomy (NCBI): domain Eukaryota; kingdom Viridiplantae; phylum Streptophyta; class Magnoliopsida; order Lamiales; family Orobanchaceae; genus Orobanche; species Orobanche coerulescens. Next base: position 146,938,483 of record CM065816.1, read on the forward strand.
GAATCAGGATCTTTCGTGATCGGAAGAAAAGAATGTTGTGCTTATCCCAGGCATCCTATATCGATACAGTGCTGAAGCGGTTTAGCATGGAGAATTCCAAGAAAGGTTTTCTTCCTTACAGACATGGAATTCAACTATCTAAGAACATGTGTCCTAAGACACAAAAGGAGATAGATGACATGAAGATGGTCTCTTATGCATCTGCTGTGGGAAGTCTCATGTATGCTATGCTTTGCACTAGACCAGATATCTGTCATGTCGTGGGCATGGCTGCTAGATATCGGGCCAAACCCAGACTGGACACTGGATTCTTTGTCAAGCACATACTCAAGTACGAGAAGGACTAGGAGTACATGCTTGTATATCAATCGACGACTGCTTAGGTGGGTTACACCGACTCGAGATTTTTCATCGGACAAAGAAAAGTCCAAGTCTACTTCGGGTTATGTGTTTAGCACGGGAGGTGGAGCCATTTGTTGGAGGAGTGTGAAGCGTAAATGCATCTCGGACTCTACCATGGAAGCCGAGTACGTGGCGGCCTCGAGGCGACCAAGGAGGCGGTGTGGCTCAAGTACTTCTGCAGACTTAGATGTGATTCCCGATTTGCGAGGGTATTACACTTTATTGTGATAATACTGGTGCAGTCGCAAATTCAAGGGAACCACGAGCCCATCAGGCAAGTAAACATATCAACCGCAAGTACCACATCATACGACACTTCGTGAAGGAAGGAGACATAGTTGTAGCCAGGGTTGCATCGGAAGATAATCTTGCTGACCCTTTCACGAAAGGCCTACCTTCAAAAGTTTTTGAAAGGCATGTGGAAGGAATGGGATTACGGTGTATGGCAGCATTGCTTTGAGTATAAGTGGGAGAAATGAGAGACTATGTAATAGAGTAGTATACTTAAAAGCATGCTTTGAGTATAAGTGGGAGATTGTTAGGATTGTATACTGCAAAGCATACTTTATGCTTGTATTACCTAATTTCCCTGTTACTACCTATGAGGATATTAATTACACTTAATCACATGATTTGCATATTAATTCACGTTATGGTTATGCAAATGAAATGTCTAATTATTTTATATTGTAGATAATGTGGTGTGTTGGTGTCACACGGAAGATCACATTATCGGTGCCTTATAAAATAATATAATAGTTCACAACCTATATAATTATTAGACAAATTATATAAAGGGTTGTAGTGTATGCTTGAGAATAGTTGGTCTTGACTATTAGCATATATTAGCGTATTTGCATACGTTGAACAGGATCGAGGTGAGATAGTGTCTTCTGTACTGACTGTAAGAAGAACGTAAATCTCGGATAATTATTATTATTTCTTAATTCTAAGTATATAATATTTAATTGTGTATTTATAATAATTATTGCTTTGATTTACCATAAGTGAGAGTCAAAATGATCGACTCAATAAGCCTCGTATCTTGGGCAATAATATTGTTTATACGACAATTATTATTATTACTAGAAATCGTGTCCCGACTCGTGCGGGTTGATGATGTCCCCTTGAGGAGTTCGATAATGATTATTATATTAAACCTGCAGTGGATTTAATTAGATATAATAATAAGGTTCGAGTGGTACTACTCTTGGATAAGATATTAATTAATTAAAGTCACAAGAGCTTATAATTAATTAATGGACATTCGATATCTTAAACACGGGAAATAATATATTTAATAAGGAGCCCAATTTCGTAATTTGGGATTTTGGTAGGAAGTGCAATATCAAACTTTTTAGTGGACTAAGTTGATATTAATTGATTCATCATATATTAGGAAAAGTCCTAATAAGGTAAGATGAATTAATTGGGAGTCCTTCCATAATCCTCCTTTAGATCCCTAGTAGTAGTCCAAGGGCCTATAAATAGGACATATGGGGTGTTGGCCGATTTTAATGCTTCTTCATACACAAGGAATTTCGATTTTTTCTTCTAAGTGTTTAATTGTGGATCTTGACTTGTGTCTTTGATTCCACAATTGAGAGAACACTTTAATTCTTGCTACATATCGGAATTACTTGAAGAAAAGAAAATCTAGAGTTGTGAGGCATAAGAATTCGGCCGATCCATAAGGTGTCCAAGCAAGATCCGGTAGCTCGTTGCCCACACAACGTCCGGTTCAAGACGGATCATACTCTAGAAGATCTGAAGGTAGAAATACAAGGCGATCAAGAAGGAAGTAACCAACGCGCTTCAAAAAGGTAATATCCTATGATCTTGGATCTAGATTAGGATATTTTAATTAATCAACATATTTAATTAATAAATAATAAATAATATTTAAATTTCTTGTTAGTCTTAGTAATTAATTAATTAGCATACCTAAATAGATCTAATGCTCGTAGATGCGTAAAACGCTATTATCAACTTTTCCAAACTTCGCTTCCGCTGCGTTTTACTTTCCAACACAAATGACTCAGTTGACCCAGGCGGTTCAACGCAATACTGACGCAACTCAGAACGTCGGTGTAAATCAATGGCTTCGAGAGGTAGTTCGTATGAATCCCCCTCGATTCGCCGGTGCTACGGATGCGTTGGGCTGGGATGGTTGGATTTTCCAATTGGGGAGGATGTTCGAGGCTGTCGATTGTCCCGAAGAGCGGAAGGTACCTATCGCTCAGTACCTTCTTCACAAGGATGACGCTAATTGGTAGGAAGCTGTTAAACCTCGTGATCGTGATGTCACGTGGGCGGAGTTCCAGGTATTTATGGAAGATGAGTTCTGTCCAAAACTGATTAGAGAGCAGAGGGTCTGCGAATTTTATGTGGCAGGACTGCAAGATATCTCGGTGTTGCAGGCTATCATCGACTATAGCAAACAACTCAGTTATGTGCGAGATTGGGTGAGAACCGAGGAAGAGATGATCATTCACTTCGACAGACGGATGAAGCCGAAGATTTTCCAGTATATGTGGGGACTCACTTGCACTTTGTTGAGAGATTATCAGGATCGAGCCTTAACCTATGAGCTAGCTTCGATATCGTCAGAATGTGTGCCCGAGTCGAAGAAGCAGAGGAAGTCCGATGACCCTATGGGCGGCACAAGAGTTGATGTTTCTGGGTTGCAACGTCGTAGTCTTTCTGCTGTGAAGCTCCATTACTTGACACATGGGGCTGAGAGTTCCAAGTCGTCTGCTTTGACTCCTGGTAAAGCCAGGAGGTGTTTTAACTGCAATGTGTCGGGGCATGTTCGTGCACATTGTCCTTCTCCGCTAGTAACGTGTTACAAGTGCGGACTCGAGGGACACCGGGCTCAGTTTTGCGAGTTGGTCACCGAGCCTTCCGAGGCACGGACTTGAGCACTGATATCTGTTAGGAATACTTGTTAGATTTTGATGATGTCATAAATATAAAATCAAATGTTTATTACTTGGCAAAATGTAAGGAAGAACCAAATGAGTATCTTCCGTAGGCCAAAATATGTTAGGTATAAAACTTGGCAAAATGTAAAGAAGAACCAAATGAGTATCTTCTGTAGGCCAAAAAATTGTTAGGCTGAAAAACGACTAAGTACTGAGTACAGCTAAGTCCATCAGAGAGGAACAGTCGAGTCCAGTCAGAGTAGCTCTGATCAACAAAATTTATCAGAGAAGTTTGACCAGACTGCAGCCGAGGCACCTCAGGGAAGTCACCTGATCAGATAAGTCACAAACTGTGAACAGCCGAGAGGACCTGTCTGCAGAGATGTTAGCTGCATATCAGCCTACTCGAAGGCAGCCAAGTACTCCAAGTCCACGTCAGCATGCGTTGAAAAGTCAAGTATTACGGAAAGGTCACATGCAACGTGAAGAGACAAATTGGAGTGATTCCCGCAAGAGATATGATTTAAATAAATCATCCAGACCCACCTTGAAGACTTTAATCATTTTATATTCAAAAGATTCGGCGCTCACATGCAGAAGTCTTCACAACGGTCGGAAGATAAAATTAAATAATGGGAATCCAGCCTTGCAACGTTCAGAAAGATTAAACAATGAAGTCTCCCTCCAACGGACGGATTTGTTCAAAAGATTTGCAACGGCTACAAGGAAAAAGCTCAGAGATCTGACTTATATATATCCAGAGATTTGAAACTGAGCAACTACCGGTGCGAACATACATTCAAGCGATCAAAGCAATCAAGCAATCTAAAGCAATCAATAGCATCGTGAAAAGAGCAGCTCTAAAAGTTCATACTTAAGGAAGCTCTTAAGTTGGAGAAGACAAAAACTCTTGTCTATAATCTTGAGTACGGGGTACTTCACTCGTTGAAGTAAGAGACTGTAAAGGCATCCGAGGATCGAGGATCAAGTGGTGCAAGGCAGTCAAGCGTGTACAACGGCACGGATTTCCACTGGTTGGAAGCTGTTGTAGTGTGGTTTGAATCACTGTAATATTTATCACTGGTTGAAAATTATAGTGAATTCATCTCCAACTGGTTTGGAGAAAAGTGGATTAGTAGAGGATTACCCCACCTCTGAGACCACTATAATTGCCTGCGTTATTTACTATTTTACTGCATAATACTTTAACTGCTGCATACATTGTTAAGTGTTTCATTAAGTTGATTTCTATTCGTCATCAGCTGACTTCCGCACATATCCAAGAACAAACGACTCCAAGTCATTTGTTTAACTATCAGCTGAAGAAACTCACTCTTCGTGAAAAAGAGTTCAAGAGTTTCAACAAGTCTATTCACCCCCCCTCTAGACTTGTTCCTGGACGACTTGTGACCTACAAGTGGTATCAGAGAGGTTGGTTCATTTATTTCACGAACCAGATCTATATCAGATATATATATCTTTACTCTCACTTTATAATGGAACACATGCACTCTAGACTCCCTGTGTTTTCAGTTGACGAGTATGATCTGTGGAAGATAAGGATGCAGGCACACTTATCTTCAATTCATGACGACATGTGGTGCATCATTGAAGACGGTCCATTCATCTTTGAGAAGGACAACACAGCAGAGGAGATCGCAGCTGGGAGGCCAGAAAAGATTCCTAAGAAGAGGACGGAGCTGACTCCCGAAGAAAGAAAGCTGGCCAATCTTGATAACCGGGCCAGAGATGTGTTATATCAAACTCTTGACAAATCCACCATGGTCAAGATCAAGAACTGTAAGAATGCCAAAGAAATCTGGGACACATTAGCTCTAATGTGTGAAGGAACGAAGCTGATCAAGGAAAACAAGCTGTCACTTGCTATCCAAAAATTTGACAACTTTAAAATGAAGAATGGCGAATCCATAGATCAAGTGGACACAAGGTTCACTGAAATTATCAATGAGATCAACACCCTGGGCAAAACCTATGGCAACAGGGAAATGGCACTAAAGGTCCCCAGATCTCTCAACCCCGAATGGAGCATGAAGGCCGTAGCCATGAGAGAGTCCAAGGACCTGAATAAGATAAAGATTTAGGAGCTGTTCTCTGATCTGAAGGCTTATGAGTTCGAGCTTCCAAGTTCATCCTCAACTGAGCCTGCAGAGAAGGGAATCGCATTTGCAAATGAGTCCCCGCCAAGATCCTATTCGATGTGAAACCTCCAAATCCACTAGATTTTGAGGAAGAAATGGCTTTCATAATGCAAAGGTTCAGCAATTTCAGAAAGAACTACTCCAAGTACAAGAAAAATTACAAGGAGAATCCAAGAAGGAAATAGAAGGCTGGAAACTGGAAAGTAGAATGCTACAACTGTCACAAAATAGGACACATCCAAATGGATTGTCCCGAGCTCAAGAAGGACGAAACCAAGAAGGAGGTGGGCAGAAAGGAAGATAGAAGAAAGGCCCTCATCGGAGAAGACCAGGAGCATGTCGAATCAAGCGGTTTCTTTTCGATGAAGACGAGGAGTATGATTGCACGATGGCAAACCTAGGCGATGAAGAGGTAACTTCTAAACCCACCGGTTCAAATAATAGCTCGGCCATGTCACAAGATATGGATCTACATGAATCGGTAAATCGATTATTTAAAGATTTTGAAACACTCAAATCGCACACCAAGTCAGATCAGAGAGAAGACTCACTGCAAGATGAGAATAGGCAAATGAAATATGATTTCAAAAACTCACCTAGATCTGAATAAGGTTGAGACAACTACGGTGACTTTAAAAACCAGGCAAATGTCAATACAATTGAGATAGATCGGCTAACCATTTTACTTAAAGAAAAATCAGTGCACTTGCTCATGCCAAAGCCGAGTTTACTAAGGTAGCTCGGATAAATAAAACTCCTGCAGAAATAACCTCCCTGAAGGCATCTTCAACCCTGGGAGAATTGTGTACTTATAAAAGGTCACTATATACCAAATCAGGCCTTGGATATGATTCTCACACTCCCTCTAGTTCGGAAACCAAGTTTATCAAGGGAGAAACAATAGTCTCGACTGTTGAGCCTGTATATAAACCGATATTCAAAAATAGGCAACAGCCAAGTCAAACGTCTAGGCTGCATCGAGTTACACTGACATCCACCTAGACAGCGATCAGGCAAAGGGCCTGTGCAAAAGCAAAGACTGCATAACATGCCCATTATTACCAACAACTCCCCAAAAATAGATTTCATAATGGGAGGGGCAGTTGGAAACCTCAAGGTTATCCTAATTACCAAAATGAACAAGTGTGGAGACCACAAAGATTTAATAAATGGTCTCAGCCTAGATTTAGATATGGCCCACACTATCAAAATTTTGAGGAATATCCGGTATACAATCCAACCAGGAGATTCAGACCTCGACCACAGACACCTTATGAGGGTTATAATAATAATAACAAATTCTATAATCCAAGGAGAAATCAATTCTCCAGGAAACCAACTAACCCCAAAGGACCCACACAAATTTGGGTACCTAAGTCTCTGCTTGTTTAATTGCAGAAAAGGTGGAAGGACTACAACCACATCTCCTCAAGCTCAAAATTTGGAGGTGAAGAATGGTTTGCAGACTCTGGATGCTCGAGGCATATGACCGGGAACAAGATGGTGCTGACCAAATATATCAAAGAAAGAGGTCCCGATGTAACCTTTGGAGATAGCTCTAGAGGACAGACAAAAGGCTTTGGAGAGATGCACCGAGGAAACATTGTGATATCCAAAGTCCATTATGTCAAAGGGCTCAAGTACAACCTCCTGAGCATAAGCCAGTTCTGTGACGAGAAGAATCTAGTAGTCTTCACCATCTTGAAGTGTATGGTGATAGACATCTTATCTGGAGAAATAAAGCTACAAGGTTTCCGAAGAAGAGATGTCTACATGATTGATTGGAACACAGGAACACCTAACTCCCGTTTTCTATCCAAGACAGTAGCTGAGAATGGATGGCTGTGGCACAAAAGACTATGTCACCTAAACTTCAAAGCCATCAACAAGACTAGCTCTCAGAAGCTGGTCAGAGGACTCCCAAATGAAGCATTCAAGAAGGAAGCACTCTGTGATGCATGTCAGAAGGAAAAGCAGACCAAGGCATCTTTCAAGCCAGTTCAGCCTACAACACTCACAACAAGGATCTTAGATCTACTCCACATGGATCTATTTGGTCCTATCAAGCCAAGGACTTTGAGCGGCCGAAAACATGCCCTTGTAATAGTAGATGATTATTCAAGGTACACTTGGATCATTTTCCTATACAAGAAAAGCGAAACCCTGACCAAGTTACCTGAGCTGCTGAGAAGGATCCAGAATGAGAAATCTCTCTCCATAATCAAGATCAGATCAGGTAGAGGAGGAGAGTTTCTCAACAAGGCGATAACTGATTACAGCGATCAGAATGGGATCCAGCATGATCTCTATGCAGCCAGGACGCCCCAGCAGAACGGTGTTGCTGAAAGAAGGAACAGAACCCTGAAGGAAGCAGCAAGGTCCATGATTGCAGAAGCGGACCTACCCAAAAGGTTATGGGCTGAAGCTGTTAACACAGCCTATCACACCCAGAACAGGAGTATGATAGTAGGGAGACATGGCAAACCTCCCTATGAGGTTTGGAATAATAGAACTCCTATTGTTGCTTACTTTCATGTCTTTGGTTGTAAGTGTTTCATCCACAACGGTAAAACACAGCTAAATGCCTTTGATGCTAAAACTGATGACGGTCTCTTTATGGGATATTCCCAAAGAAGCAAGGCATATAGAGTTTTTAATAAAAGAACCTTAGTTGTGGAGGAAACACCCCATGTTGTTTTTGATGAATCTACCGTTGAGTACAGGAAACAAGTTGAGCTAATTGAGAACAAGCTCAAGTCAGCAACCCTTGAAGAAGTCATTATTCATGACACTGGAATGGTGGACTCACCTGCAGACCAGCCTGATGACCCAACTGCAGCTGATGAAGACCCAACTGCAGATCAGACAGGATCACCAAACCTATCTAATCCAGTTGCTGCGGAAGAAGACCCATCCGGAGCTGACAAAGACTCATCTGCAGATCAGAACCAAGCTGCAGATGACAAGGCGGTAGCTGATCCAGTTGCAGACCAGAACCCAGCTGATGCAGATAACCACCAGGGCAATCCAACAGGGGGAACTAACCCAGAAGAGGACGATATCCCCAAATGGCTCAAGGATCACCCAATTCAGCAAATTATCGGAAAGTTGACTGATGGAGTTCAGACGAGACAGTCAACCCTACCAGCAGGAATGGCGATGCTCTCATGTTTTATGTCGCAAATTGAACCCAAGACTACAGAACAAGCCTTAGAAGATTATTCATGGATTAATGCCATGCAAGAGGAATTGGAGCAGATGGAAAGAAACAAAGTTTGGGAACTAACAGACAGACTTGATCACAAGAAAGTTATTGGCACCAAATGGGTGTATAAAAACAAGAGTGATGAAGACGGAGCTGTTGTTAGGAATAAAGCCAGGCTCATAGCAAAAGGTTATGCACAGTGTGAGGGAATAGATTTTGATGAAACCTATGCACCTGTTGCAAGATTAGAGGCCATCAGATTATTCCTCGCATATGCTGCATTCAAGGACTTTGAAGTCTACCAGATGGATGTAAAGAGTGCTTTTCTGAACGGAATCCTAGAAGAAGAAGTCTATGTAGAGCAACCCCCAGGTTTTGTCAAAGGAGACAAAGTCTATAAGCTGTTGAAGGCTCTGTATGGACTCAAGCAAGCACCAAGAGCGTGGTATGAAACACTATATGTGTTTCTTGAGAAAAATGGATTTTGCAAAGGGAAAGTGGACAAGACCCTATTCAGAGTGGAGCACGAAGGCCACATATTAATAGTCCAGATTTATGTGGATGACATCATATTCGGGTCAACCAATCCTGAGCTATGCGAAAAATTCTCCAACCTCATGCAAGGAGAATTTGAGATGAGTATGATGGGAAAGCTTAACTTCTTTCTCGGATTACAAGTTAAGCAGATGGAAAAGGGAATTTTCATCAACCAAGCAAAGTATACCAGAGATCTTATCAAGAGATATGGAATGGAATCAGCCAAGCCCGCAAGAATTCCAATGAGCACAAGTACTCACCTGGATGCAGGGCAGGCGCATATCGTGGACTCAACCCACTACAGAGGACTCATTGGATCTCTTCGTACCTCACCGCAAGGTGCCGGACATATCATATGCCGTTGGAGTTTGTGCAAGATTCCACCAAGTCGAAGCAATCACACCTAGATGCGGCCAAGAGAATAATTAAGTACCTAAAGTCTACAATTAATGTTGGACTATGGTATCCTAAGGATGACAACTTCGAGCTATCGGGATACTCGGATGGATTTCGCAGATGTAAAATCAACAGAAGAGCACTAGTGGAACGTGTCAATTCCTAGGAACCGATCGATATCCTGGTTTAGCAAGAAGCGTGTTTCTAACTCTATCTCCACTACAGAGTCGAATACCTAGTCAGCAGTAGTCAAGTTGTGCACATATTCTATGGATCAGACAACAGTTAAGGGACTATAATATAATTGCCAACGAAGTCCCAATCTGGTGTGACAACAATAGTGCTATTGCAATAACCAACAATCCGGTTTTGCACTCAAGGACGAAGCACATTGATGTTAAGCACCATTTCATTAGAGACCATGTGCTTAACAAAAGAGTTAGAGTTGAAAGAGTCAGCACAGACTACCAAATAGCTGACATCTTCACTAAACCCTTGCCAGAAGAAAGATTTCTAGAGCTGAGCAGAGACCTTGGATTACTAGATTGGGAATCTAGTACTGAAGCAAGTTAAAGGAAGGACGGACCCCCAGAATCAGCCTAGCTGATGCAGGCGAGAAGACGAAGGCCAGACGAAGCAACTTAGCTGTTCAGAACACCAGGCGAGAAGTCATCTCACCTGATACAGAGTGGTCAACAGTCAACAAATCAGACCAGCTAAGTTTTCTAAACTGACCTCTGAATATTTAATTATTATCTTCCATTTATAATATTAATTTTGGCTAACGAATGGCATTTAAATACACATTCTCATAAGCCAAGTGGCAATTTTAATACACGCGTCAATCGCCTATTAAATCAACCTCCACGGTGGCCAATCAGAATCAACCGTCGAATTTTAAATTGGGCCACCGATTCAAATTTGAAATTCAAAAGAATATCAAAAGGCGTACCACCGTTCAAATATATAATAAACTAATACAAACGTCTTTTCATCTTCTTTATAAGGAAAGAAGACCTTTCACTTTACTCTTTACGCTTACAGAAACCCTAGATATTTCAGAGCAAAAATATACACTAAAATCCTCTATTTGCAGAAATGGCATCTTTCGAAGGAGTGAATTTGAAGGCGGTGAAAGACCAGATCATTTTCTCGATGGTTGTCGACTTTGAAGGATTACTGGAATCTAATCTGGAGGACTACGACATGCTCAATCTGATTCGGGCAATGAAGCTTAATGGGATCTACCCATTTCTCGACATCAACCCGCAACATCTGTTCAAAGAGGATGTCGTTGAGTTCTATCGCAAAGCTTATCTGATTCAAGACGGAATCCACAGCACAGTCGGCGGAGTACCAGTTAGCATATATCGAGAGACGATTCGTTCTGTCTTCGGGATGAAGCACCGTGGTTTAGCGGTCGAAGCTCACAAGCAATCCGCCGCCGAAACCTGGAAAAGGATTAAGGTGGAAAATATCCCGGAAAAATTGAAATTCACAGCCAAGAGGAATGAACTCAAGAGAATTTACCGTGTTGCGTTGGACATTACCAACAAGATAATAATGGGGATGGTGGGCAGTTATGATCAACTGTCGTCGTCGAAGTTTATGGTGTTGGGAGCGTTGATTCAGGAAGAAGAAGTTGATTGGGCAGACTATATTTTCAGGCAACTCGTGAGAGAGATCAACAAGGTCGAGTGGCTTGATGATGAGAAAAGATTCAAGACAAAGCTGGCGTTTGGAACGCATCTCAGTTGGTTTTTGGAGAAAACCGGAGTGGCTAAGGGAAACACTGACCCCTTCCACCCCAATAAAAGGCTTGGTCATATGGACCATGAGAAGGTGAAGAAAGTCGGAGGCACTGGGAAAGCAGCTCAGTTGTTGAAGGAGCTGCCGGACTCAAGGTCATATCTAAGATACCATTCATCAGGGGAGTCGGACAGACCTGCAGCTGAGATCGAAACTGCAGTCGAGTCCGACACCGAGTCCGACGATACACCCATTACAGTCATATTCAAGAGACGGGGACCAGCCCCTGAAGGACCCTCTACTCTGCAGTCATCACCGGAACCCTCTCCTAAGAGGCCAAGGAAAGCTGATTTAGCGAGGAGAGCGATCGATCACCTTGCCAGCCCCTCAGTCCGATCACCAATTCATCCGGAAGACCTGCCTGCACCAGACTCCATTGAAACTCGGATTGTACCTGTTCTCACCCCCCCAGTCTACATATCCGAAGAAGAAGAAGCAGGTCTCATAATCTCTATTCCTGAAGCTGATTATACTTTTAACCTGTTAGAAAATAACACTTTCAACCTTTCAATTGAACAACTCCAGCTTGTTAAGCCACAAGCAGTCAAACACTCTTTTGTACACATTTTTGAAGAGTGGGAAATTTTCAAGACTATGACCTTTACAAATCTTCAAACCTACATTGCAACTAGTGGTTGGGAATATCCCCAAGCCACTGAGGAGGTTCTGATTGAATTTTGCAAAGAATCAGACTTAGTATTAATCCTCTAGGATAAATGGTTCATGTCCCATTTTAAAACAAACATGGACCACTTTATCCATTCTATCATTCTTTGCATTTTTGATGGTTCTTTTGGAGAGGAGGAGGAAGAAGTTGAAAAGGAGATTAGGATTGAAGAAGTAGATGGAGATAATGAAATTATTGATTTGGTGGCTGAAGAAGAAGAAGAAGAGAGAAAAACAGAAGAAAATATTCCAGTTGAAAAATAGCCAGAAGAAATTGAGAAGACAGAAGAATTGGCTGATGAAGGAGATGAAGAAGAAGGAGAAGAGGTAGATCAAGAAAAAGATGAAGAAGAAAAGGAGGATGAGGATGATGAAGGAGAAAAGAAGGAGCAGGATGATGATAAGCATGATGATGATGATGATGATAATGATGATGGAGGAGATACAGGAGCAGAAAAAGAAAATGAAAAAGAAAAAGATGAGGAAGAAGGAAAAGAAAACTCTGAAGAAAAGGAAGAAGAAGAGAAAGAGGAAGAGAGAGAAGAAGAAAAGGAGCCAGAGCCGGAGCCAGAGCCTATTCACGAAGCTGTAGATAGGACTGTGGTACCTGCCCGGTACACCAGCCTAGACGCAGAGCTGGATGAAGACTCCAGGTCCGGGACCCCGGAGAAAACCCCCTCTGACCTACCAGCTGCAGACAGGAGCCTGCAGTCTAGTGGTTCCTTTGCAGAAGGCTCAGGAGAGCACTCTCCATCAGCTCAGATATCCCCTACCATGACTGAGCTGATCAGGCAAATCGTCAAAGATACTATTGGAGAGCTGCTATCATCTCAGGTCACTCCTGACCTTCAATCAATAAATGCCAAAATAGACACCCTTCTACAGAGAGAGATTCCTCAGCCCCCTCCCCCTACCAACAACAGAATGCCATTTGGCATGTATGATTGGATGAGCAGAATGGAACAGCAATTAACTACCCTTGTTGATGCTGGCAAAAAGGGGGAAGAGAGAGTTCAGGGGGAAGAGAGAGAAATAAGAAGCAAGAAGAAGCAAGATGTTCTTCAAATTGAAGGACCCTCAAATCTGAAGAGAAAGGAAGCTGTGGATCCAGATGACCAGGCTGACCAGCCTGAAGGAAAGAGAAGGAGGACTAGAGGTGGTTTTGGACCTACTCTAGAATGGGAAGGGAAGGAGCTATGGTATGTTGAGGACTTTATTCCATTTGAAGCTCTTGAGATGTGGGGATCTGCAAAGAAGAAATTTATCAGAGATTATTACGTCTGGGAACTACTCCATGATGATAATCTCTCACCTCAGCAGATCTTTATCAATTTCATGGAAGAAGCATGCCCAAAACTCTGGGCTATTCTGAAGAAGCATGCTAAAGATCAAAATGCTTATCCCATGATTCCCTCATTCAGAGCAGAGGAACCACCGACCCGTCTGGACGGTGAACTTAATGAGTTAGCGCTTCAAAGAGAAATCAAGCAATTGTGTCTTGAGGATATTAATTACACTTAATCACATGATTTGCATATTAATTCACGTTATGGTTATGCAAATGAAATGTCTAATTATTTTATATTGTAGATAATGTGGTGTGTTGGTGTCACACGGAAGATCACATTATCGGTGCCTTATAAAATAATATAATAGTTCACAACCTATATAATTATTAGACAAATTATATAAAGGGTTGTAGTGTATGCTTGAGAATAGTTGGTCTTGACTATTAGCATATATTAGCGTATTTGCATACGTTGAACAGGATCGAGGTGAGATAGTGTCTTCTGTACTGACTGTAAGAAGAACATAAATCTCGGATAATTATTATTATTTCTTAATTCTAAGTATATAATATTTAATTGTGTATTTATAATAATTATTGTTTTGATTTACCATAGGTGAGAGTCAAAATGATCGACTCAATAAGCCTCGTATCTTGGGCAATAATATTGTTTATACGACAATTATTATTATTACTAGAAATCGTGTCCCGACTCGTGCGGGTTGATGATGTCCCCTTGAGGAGTTCGGTAATGATTATTATATTAAACCCTGCAGGTGGATTTAATTCCGATATAATAATAAGGTTCGAGTGGTACTACTCTTGGATAAGATATTAATTAATTAAAGCTGTCAGTAGCTTATAATTAATTAATGGACATTCGATATCTTAAACACGGGAAATAATATATTTAATAAGGAGCCCAATTTCGTAATTTGGGATTTTGGTAGGAAGTGCAATATCAAACTTTTTAGTGGACTAAGTTGATATTAATTGATTCATCATATATTAGGAAAAGTCCTAATAAGGTAAGATGAATTAATTGGGAGTCCTTCCATAATCCTCCTTTAGATCCCTAGTAGTAGTCCAAGGGCCTATAAATAGGACATATGGGGTGTTGGCCGATTTTAATGCTTCTTCATACACAAGGAATTTCGATTTTTTCTTCTAAGTGTTTAATTGTGGATCTTGACTTGTGTCTTTGATTCCACAATTGAGAGAACACTTTAATTCTTGCTACATATCGGAATTACTTGAAGAAAAGAAAATCTAGAGTTGTGAGGCATAAGAATTCGGCCGATCCATAAGGTGTCCAAGCAAGATCCGGTAGCTCGTTGCCCACACAACGTCCGGTTCAAGACGGATCATACTCTAGAAGATCTGAAGGTAGAAATACAAGGCGATCAAGAAGGAAGTAACCAACGCGCTTCAAAAAGGTAATATCCTATGATCTTGGATCTAGATTAGGATATTTTAATTAATCAACATATTTAATTAATAAATAATAAATAATATTTAAATTTCTTGTTAGTCTTAGTAATTAATTAATTAGCATACCTACATAGATCTAATGCTCGTAGATGCGTAAAACGCTATTATCAACTTTTCCAAACTTCGCTTCCGCTGCGTTTTACTTTCCAACACAAATGACTCAGTTGACCCAGGCGGTTCAACGCAATACTGACGCAACTCAGAACGTCGGTGTAAATCAATGGCTTCGAGAGGTAGTTCGTATGAATCCCCCTCGATTCGCCGGTGCTACGGATGCGTTGGGCTGGGATGGTTGGATTTTCCAATTGGGGAGGATGTTCGAGGCTGTCGATTGTCCCGAAGAGCGGAAGGTACCTATCGCTCAGTACCTTCTTCACAAGGATGACGCTAATTGGTAGGAAGCTGTTAAACCTCGTGATCGTGATGTCACGTGGGCGGAGTTCCAGGTATTTATGGAAGATGAGTTCTGTCCAAAACTGATTAGAGAGCAGAGGGTCTGCGAATTTTATGTGGCAGGACTGCAAGATATCTCGGTGTTGCAGGCTATCATCGACTATAGCAAACAACTCAGTTATGTGCGAGATTGGGTGAGAACCGAGGAAGAGATGATCATTCACTTCGACAGGCGGATGAAGCCGAAGATCTTCCAGTATATGTGGGGACTCACTTGCACTTTGTTGAGAGATTATCAGGATCGAGCCTTAACCTATGAGCTAGCTTCGATATCGTCAGAATGTGTGCCCGAGTCGAAGAAGCAGAGGAAGTCCGATGACCCTATGGGCGGCACAAGAGTTGATGTTTCTGGGTTGCAACGTCGTAGTCTTTCTGCTGTGAAGCTCCATTACTTGACACATGGGGCTGAGAGTTCCAAGTCGTCTGCTTTGACTCCTGGTAAAGCCAGGAGGTGTTTTAACTGCAATGTGTCGGGGCATGTTCGTGCACATTGTCCTTCTCCGCTAGTAACGTGTTACAAGTGCGGACTCGAGGGACACCGGGCTCAGTTTTGCGAGTTGGTCACCGAGCCTTCCGAGGCACGGACTTGAGCACTGATATCTGTTAGGAATACTTGTTAGATTTTGATGATGTCATAAATATAAAATCAAATGTTTATTACTTGGCAAAATGTAAGGAAGAACCAAATGAGTATCTTCCGTAGGCCAAAATATGTTAGGTATAAAACTTGGCAAAATGTAAAGAAGAACCAAATGAGTATCTTCTGTAGGCCAAAAATTTGTTAGGCTGAAAAACGACTAAGTACTGAGTACAGCTAAGTCCATCAGAGAGGAACAGTCGAGTCCAGTCAGAGTAGCTCTGATCAACAAAATTTATCAGAGAAGTTTGACCAGACTGCAGCCGAGGCACCTCAGGGAAGTCACCTGATCAGATAAGTCACAAGCGTGAGCAGTAGAGAGGACACATGCAGAGATGTTAGCTGCATATCAGCTTACTCGAAGGCAGCCAAGTACTCCAAGTCCACGTCAGCATGCGTTTAAAAGTCAAGTATTACGGAAAGGTCACATGCAACGTGAAGAGACAAATTGGAGTGATTCCCGCAAGAGATATGATTTAAATAAATCATCCAGACCCACCTTGAAGACTTTAATCATTTTATATTCAAAAGATTCGGCGCTCACATGCAGAAGTCTTCACAACGGTCGGAAGATAAAATTAAATAATGGGAATCCAGCCTTGCAACGTTCAGAAAGATTAAACAATGAAGTCTCCCTCCAACGGACGGATTTGTTCAAAAGATTTGCAACGGCTACAAGGAAAAAGCTCAGAGATCTGACTTATATATATCCAGAGATTTGAAATTGAGCAACTACCGGTGCGAACATACATTCAAGCGATCAAAGTAATCAAGCAATCTAAACCAATCAATAGCATCGTGAAAAGAGCAGCTCTAAAAGTTCATACTTAAGGAAGCTCTTAAGTTGGAGAAGACAAAAACTCTTGTCTATAATCTTGAGTACGGGGTACTTCACTGGTTGAAGTAAGAGACTGTAAAGGCATCCGAGGATCGAGGATCAAGTGGTGCAAGGCGATCAGCGTGTACAACGACGGATTTCCACCGTTGGAAGCTGTTGTAGTGTGGTTTGAATCACTGTAATATTTATCACTGGTTGAAAATTATAGTGAATTCATCTCCAACTGGTTTGAAGAAAAGTGGATTAGTAGAGGATTACCCCACCTCTGAGACCACTATAATTGCCTGCGTTATTTACTATTTTACTGCATCATACTTTAACTGCTGCATACATTGTTAAGTGTTTCATTAAGTTGATTTCTATTCGTCATCAGCTGACTTCCGCACATATCCAAGAACAAACGACTCCAGGTCATTTGTTTAACTATCAGCTGAAGAAACTCACTCTTCGTGAAAAAGAGTTCAAGAGTTTCAACAAGTCTATTCACCCCCCCCCCCCTCTCTAGACTTGTTCCTGGACGACTTGTGACCTATAATATCAGGATTAACTCTGAGGAGTCCCTGAGAACTAGTCGTATGTTATGTTATTTCCTTGCTTTGTTGTTTCGAATTTCTGAGATAAACTTCTTTTATTCGATTTGGGTCTGATTTTGAACTTCTATATTGATTCAACTCTATCGACTCGATTGTGTTCGTTAATATTTTCTGAACTTGTTCTATCTTTCACTTCTTGCTGTTTGAACGAGTTGTGGTATTGTTTTTCAGATTAAATTGTTTGTCGTTGTGACCTTTTCCGAATTCGGTTACATTACTGTGAACCTTATGTAAATGCATATCTTGTCGTTTTTACTAGATCACCTATTGTCTCGAGCCGAGGTGTGATCTTCGGAGTTGTTATTTGATTCTTGTTGTTCGTCATGATTCGGACATGATTGTTCGACTGTTGTCATCTTGATCGTTGTGGTTCGATCGTTTGTTGTCCGGTTGTTGTTGGTCTCGTATCGTGATTTTATTTAGTGTTCAGATCACTTCGTAATTTCCTTAAGTTCGGTAAATTAACTTCGTTCTCGATCTTTCCACCCTTGGGCTGTGGAATTTCATATTTGTTCAGCGATTAATTACTGTTTTGATTGTTGTACTGTTTGGGTTGGTCAATCGTATTGACTTTTGATCGTTATGTTTTGTTATTGTTCTGTTGTGGCGATATGGATGGTAGCAGCTACGTGTTGCATGTGATTTGTTGCAAGTCGTCGGCAACGGATAGCATATGGTATCTGAGATTGTTTTGCGTCGATCATTTTATGTTTTAAGTTTCGGGGACGAGACTTCTTTTAAGGGGGTAGAATGTAATACCCGATATCTTCGTTCCGGTTTCGTTGAATTTTTCTTCGGTCCAATGGATTTTTGTCATCCGCGTCTTTGAAATCATATGCTTGCACTGTGGTACGTTGAGTTTCGTAGCCTGTTCATTATTATTTCGGATCATAGTCGGTGCGTTTGCGTGATCGAGATGTCTTCGAGCATCGAGCCAGATGGTCGGGTGTTGGCTGTTGGGATCTAGTTACGGTTGTAAGGCCCGGTCGATTACGGTCGTAAGACACCTGCACACGCTGGCCTGGGAGTACTCGATTATAGCTGTAAGGGTTAACCTGTTATGGTCGTAAGGCTTCATTACGGCCGCAATGCATTGGCCGGTTACGGCCGTAATGCGTCGACGGATTTCGGGCAGTAGCCCTGGGGACTTGGTTACGATCGTAAGGCCGCGTCGAGTACGGCCGTAAGGCGTACTCGTTACGTATGTAAGGCAGCGGACGTTACGTACGTAAAGGGAGTTGACCGAGTTACGACCATAGGCACTGCCGGTTACGGCCGTAACACTGTCGGCCATATATAGGCCTGGGCGTCGGCCAGGCTTCATTTCACTTTGTTTTTTCACTTTTGTGGCGACTGGCGATGGGAGTGTTTGACGGGAGGAGTTCTTGGCCGGTTCTAATCAATTCCAAGGCGTTTTGGAAGATCCTTTTCGATTATATCATCATTGGATCCTTGTTCATTGCCGGATCGAGGTATTTCTTCCGTAGAACCCTAGTTGTGTATTTTTTTGGGGTTTCTTCGTGATTCGTTAATTTTCTCCGAGATTGATGAATTGTTCTTGGTATTCTTATTGTATTGATCGTGGTCTTTGGATTTTGTAACTCATTGATCGATTTTTATCATCCGGGCCTTGATTCTCGATTTCCTTGAAGAAACCCTCAGATTCTTGTTATTTTCCGGGTTGATTCGGATTCCGTTTAGCGTTAGTGATTCGTGGTGATATTATTTTCGTAGTTTTGTGGAGTTAACGAGTTATTGGTCGTTCTTGGGAGTTCGAGGGCTACCCGACCGTGTCCGTTCGTTGTTTCGTTGCCTGTGGCATCGAGGCAAGTATCTTGCCCATATGTTTCATGTTTCGTAGACGTAATTGTTGGTGAATGAATTTATGTGAAATCCGCATGTTTAATGAACTCTAAAAAGGATGGGTATGTTCTCGATAAATGTTGTCTTTCAAAAGATAACTCGTATGCTTCGTGAATTAATGTGTTTTCGGAATATGTGTGTTAGTCTCGTATCTTGGGAGATGTTACAATAATATTTAGTTATTATAATAGATCGTATTATTTACCGAGGATTGTGCATTGGTAAGTGTAATTGTTATGAGAAAATGTGATACCGTGTGATATGATTTGTGACTCCTTTATAAGGAGGTGGTGATGTTCCTTGTGGTTTGTAAATCGTACGTGCTTGTTGTTGTGAATGATTGTTGTAAGTGATGTGCCTCCGGGTAAGATTGTTGAATCTCCAGGATCCATACTTGCTAGTATGGGTTGGGCGTGACCGTAGGGTTATCCAATCGGGTATGTCTTGCAAAGACTCCGAGGTTCGTGGCTTGTTAGCGCGATGCCGGGGTAACTTGTGGTGTTATCCATCGGGTATGTCTTGCGGGGACTCTGAGGTTCGTGGGTTGTTAGCGGGATGCCGGGATAACTTATGGTTGTGGATTGATCGTGATGTACGTGTCATGGGTTGTCCAATTGGGCAAGTCTCGTGGAGGCTCCGAGGTTCGTAGCTTGCTAGTGCGATGCCGGGACAACAATGAACGTACGTGTAATACCCGCCATTTTTATAATACAATATTATTAATTATAATAATATTATAATACATTTAATGTTATTTAATTCCATTTAGGGAATCATGAACATTTATTTCGACATATCACAAGTCCTAGCCCGAATCATTTTGTCAGTTATATTCAAGTAGTCATTTACAACTAATAATATTAATAATGCATTTTATTTCATTTAATCTCATTTCATTACCGAGTGAGTAATTGTTGTACAATTACTTTCACTCCACGTACAAGTCAACTTAATGTAATATCATTTAATAAGATCAGACATTTTCATGATATCTCATATGTTCTAAACCCGAGTCAATTTCTCAAGTTAATTTCAGAACATTTAATATTAATCATTTTTTTGTGATAATTAAAGGTATTATTAATAATAATAATATTTATAATAGGAACCCTATTAATATTAACGGTATTAATATTTTTACCAAGTATCATTTCTATATCATCATTTATATTACTCTCGATATTATTATTAGTATCGATCTTATTAATATTATTACTACCATTATTATTAAGTTTATCATTATTGTTATTATTATTATTTTTTTTTTTTATAAAACATCACTTCATAAGAAAATCATAAGAAATTACAAGAAATTAGTGGGGAAATTATAAGAACATCACTTCATATTATTATTATTATTATTATCAATGGCCCAAACACATTGTAATGACCCAAAATAATATTAAGTCCAGGAAATTATACCCTAACCCTAATTCAATACAGTATAAATACACTGTATCTGCCGTACAAAATATAACTCATAATACAACTTTTCTGCCCAGCCGTCCCCAACCCCAGTTCTTCCCGTCGTTCATCATCCAGCATAAAAAAAAAAGAGACAAAAATACAATACACAAAATTTGGTCAGTTATGTTTTCCGTCCGTCTGAGCAAACCTTCACCAGTAATCACCATCATCTCCTTATACAGGTAAATCATAATTTATTTTCTTCTACAATTTACGATCTTATACACATAGAGAATCAAATTTATAAAACAAATATCATGTTCTTCCCTACTCTCTTCATTCAATTTCATAGGGACTGATCTTGATTCTTATGTTACATCCCTTCTCAGTTGAACACCTTTGGAAATTCCTGACCCAACTTTGAAACCCATAACTCAAATCAGGAAAACCATATTCAGAAACCCGAAACCCGACCCCTATTAGGAACCCATGAATAGAATCGGAGCCCTCAACCCCAACTCGTCGGGATTGCTGCCGCGGCAAGTCGCACATCGCCGTCGGAACTTCTCTTTCGGTCGTGAGTCCAGAACCACCGTCGCCTTACCCGCTTCGCTTCGTCGGAACCGCCGCCTATTGTGGGCCATCGCGACAACAGGCCGGAAGAACAGTCCGACTCGGAGTTGTTTGTGTGTACCCTTCGATTTGTGTGTGTGTATAAGTTACTGTGTGTGTGTTTCGGAAATTGTTTTTTCATGGCCAAGAAGAAGAGAATTGTGGAGAGGGAGAGAGAGAGAGAGGGAAAGAGAGGGAGGCGGGAGCAGAAGAACGAGAAGGAGAAATGGAGTTTGACGGCTAAGGACGGGTCACAGGGTATTTTTACCCCTGAATTCTTAGGAGTATTCAATTTAGTCCTCTCAGTTTTCAGGAACTTTCAATTTAACCCCAGACTTCCCTTTTACTTCGGTTTTTAACCCTGTCAGCTTCTCAACCTTTACGATTTTGACCCCAGTCAACTTTTAAAATTCACTTCCAGTCCTATTTTGACCGAAACATTAAAATGTTGACTTCCAATTAATATTAATAATTAATCTGAAATTTATGCAGAAGTATTTTAATTCAGTCATTAATAATGTTAACTCTTCGGTTAATATTAATGAACAATTATAACTTATTTTCGGTTATTATATAGTGATATTCGTATCTTTTCATTTATTATAAATTGTAAGGATTATAATTATTATCGTTATTATATGTTGACTTTATCGAGAATTTATGGGCTTAGGACTGTGAGTCGAGAATCTTCATTTCAAGTTAGACATCATCATCATCATCATCATTTATTCAGGTGGGAATTTTCACTATCACTTTAATTGCTTTAATCGGACTGTATATGTGATATTCAATTCATGTTTATAAATTATGATACACGTTGTAAATCAGGCTCACATGTATTCGTGTAAGAGGTTATCTTAAGATTCATGTTGTGTGGGGACACCTGCTCAACCCAATATTCACATACATACTGAATTCATGTTATATGTGGTATTGCGTATATGTTTCAAGTTGTTGCGGGGGCACCTGCGCAACCTCAATATTCGTGTTATGCATGCTCGATTCATGTTGTGCGTAATATTGTGAGTATGCTTTCATGTTGAGGATAAATGTGACAGTTTATTCATGTTATGCTTTCCATGAGATTGTATATTACTCTGATCAGTGAGATTTCCACGAGCTGAATGAAGCTCACCCCCACCTTTATTAATCTCGTAGGTTGAACCGAGCCGGATGGACAAAGGAGCGAGCCGAGGGAGCATATGAAAGAGAATTTATTAAATGTTGTTTTCTTTTTGTCAAACTGTTTTGAAACTCATTTGGGGAAACTTGAATTTGAAATTTATAAATTATGATTTATTCTTCCGCCGCAAATTTTACTCCGTATTTATTATGAAATGTTACCTTATTTAAAGATATTTATTTTTATGTCAGTGTAGCGACTCGACTTTATAGGCGAGAATTTTTATATTCTCAAGAGAATTATTTTTGTCAAATTTACCTTTTACTTATTTCCCCCATTAATTACCCTAGAAAGTCGGGGCGATACATAGTGGTATCGGAGCGGGTTTTACCTTTCTGTAGACTCGCTAAGATGTAAAAGTATCATATGCTATCAGTTTCGCCACTTCGTCACTCCGTCTGAGGTACCGAATTTCAGTCATTATTCATGCATATGTCATTTCATTTTACTCATATAATTATTTGTGTATATACGAAATGTTAGAATAGCCAAACCTAGAATGACGCCACGTAAGAAGTGTTGTGTCGTCATTTATACACTTCAACAGGCGATCGACACAAAGACCGGGCGACCGATCCAGAGTCAAATAGACCAAGGAAGACTTGCCAATCGAAGGACCCAGAACAGGACCCAGCGCCGAGCGATCGACTGCCAAGGCGATCGCCTCCCGGCAACTAGCGGTCGTTCCGAGTGCCCGATCAGGGACGACCGCCTCATGCCACGTGAAGTCAACATCCGCCAAGTCTGCGAAGGCCGAAACTCGGAATAGAGATCCACATGCAGATCCGGAAAAGGCGCCGCAGGATAAGGCCCTTTGACCCCATCTTGTCACCATTTTCTCACCTACCGACAGACCCGCCGAAAGGTCCAAGGTGGGACCTCCCGAGACAGCGACAAGAGACGCGTGTGGTCCTCTCATTGGTTCGCACAGCTGGATGCCAGCAACAGCTATGGAATTTAAGGCACTCAGCCCATGTGCTAAAGACGATCGCCCCCTTATTATAACACAGGAAAGGCGATCGCCCGTCAGGATTAAGACATCCCAGCTCCTCCTATAAATAGAAGGCTTCATGCACTTGGAAAATGGTCGGTTTTTCTGGCTGTTTTTCTGTCTGCTTTTTCTCTCGGCTTTTCTCTCGAACTCGGGGCTTAGCTTCTCTATCTTGGCCACGCTATAAACTTCGGACATTTTTCTATCTCTCACTCTCGAAACCTCTTAACCCAAAGACGGTCGGCAGAAACGAGAACAAGAACTCACAGAGCTTCAACTCTGGTCCTTCCGGCAATCATCAGCACTCAAGAGCTAGATAACTAGGGTCTTTTACACTCATTGTAATTGTGCTCTTACATTAATATTTGTACTCCAACGTATTCGCATTAATAATATCTCGCGAGAGCATTCAAGTCCGGGCCTAACAAACCTGGCAAATCTTGTGTTATTTACTTTCCCTCAGACGTGCTCTCGCATTTGTTTGTTACTCATCCATTCCAGCAATCCCTTCTGATTTTGGGTAACAACAATTGGCACTAGAGGAAGGGGCATATTAACCTTCATTTTCATTCCGACCGTATCGAAGAACACTCACTATTCTTCGGGGCATATACTTGAAGAAACACTCACTGTTCTTCAAAGAAAAACCTTCAGAATAATGGTGCCTGCCACCACAGCGAAGAGAGCCACTCTCAGAACTGCCGGACGTCTCATTCCGGCTCAATCTGAGCCCCAACCTACGGCAGAGGGTAGCCGCGGCGGCGCGAGACTCTCAATCCCGCCCCCGAGGGACGGCCCTAGCCTCTCGCTCGACCAGTTCCAAACGGCAGAACAGATCGAGGAGGCGATGGCCATCCTACGGGAGTGATGGAGAGCATGCGGTACACCCGTAATTACCCCATCAGCCATCCGCCGTGCGGGCAAATGGAAGCTCAAGAGGTTACTTGTCGAGCAATCGTCAGGAAGCCCCGATTCACGAGAAGAAACACTCGCAAGGCGGGACGGTTCCATTTTTAGCCGCCTAGGAAGCGACCCGTCATGGCGGCCGGGGCATTCTGGCCCCATCCATGAGACGACGGAGCCCGAATCTATCACCAGGAGTTCGGCGTACCCAACTCCCAAAAGGAAGGTCGGCCACTTGGCTCCCCCTCGCCAAATAACCAAGATCGGCGACGGCGACCTCATCGCCTACCGCGGAGCCAGGAGATCGGTACACGATCGCCTCGGCTCCCGCTCCGAGAGCCAAACCACGAGCGACCAAGCTACGGCGATGTCCGCTATGCAGCGCCAGCTCGACGAGATGAAGGCGCTCCTAGAAACTGGAGCAGGCGCCAAGAGAAAGATCGCTGGGCCGAGCGAGCCGCTCGCGGCCCAGATCGAACTTGCCCCCGTGCAGCCAAGGATCGCTCTTCCTCGAACACTTTTGTATGAAGGGAGGTCGGACCCCGAGACTCAGCTGAGAAAGTTCCGGATCTACATGACCGGATACGGGGCATCAGACGCGACCAAGTGCCGAATGTTCCCGTTGACATTGGGCGATCTGGCCCATAGGTGGTACACCTCACTGCCACCGCGATCCATCAGTTCCTTTAAACAACTGGCGAGCGACTTCAGATCGTACTTCGCCGCCAAGGTCGCTCGACCAGAAGGTCTCCACCGCATGATGAAAATCAGGCAGGGGGAAGAGAAGTCCGATGAAGACTACATCGACCAAGTAGATGAGATAATCCTCAACGGCGAGCCCGTAAGCGACGCGATCGCCCTCTATTCGGTCCTAGGGGAATTCGATGGTCTTTCACCCATGTTCAGACGCCTTACGAAGGACATCCCCCCGACCTACGCAATCTTCCGCGCCAAGGCCGCAGACTTTTTGGCCAGGCGGAGGATGCTCGCCTTTCGCCAAGGCGATGGGGCAGAGACGGTGATCGCCAAGTCCAACAAGGCGGTCGCCAAGCCGCCCGGTGATTTCAGGACCTTCGAGGATGTGGAAGCCCATCTCTACCAAAACCTCAATCTATCTCCAGCTCATATTTTCTACGCCATCCAGGGGCGCGAGCGGCTAAGCAAGCCGAAGGCGGTAAGGGACCACGGTCATCTAGACCGCAACAAATTCTGTGCTTACTACAAGAGTCCCAACCACAACACCGATCAATGTCGCGACCTCCTCAGACAACTCTGGATATTGTTCGAGGAGGGCAAGCTGGACAATCTAGTAACTTAGCCGGAGCCCCAGGCGGAAAGAACCAAGTGCCGCGATCGGCGTCCGAACGACGACCACCAGTCTCCCAAACGATCGCCAGAATCAAACACGGTGAGCCAGAGGATTCAGACGATTCGATCCTCCCAATCAACCCTAGTGGCCAGGTCTTTATGCTTCAACCAGGAGGTGGAAACTTCGGAGGTCTTTCCCCGGTTTCCACCATGTCAAACGAAAGGCCGCTGCCCAAAGCAACGTCTCTAAAAATGGAGGACTCGATCGCCCTCTAAAGTTCATCATCTAACATGATGGACCTAGGCACGAGATCGCCTCCCTCAGCACAACGTATACCGTCAAAGATCGCCATCTAACATGACGATCTGAGGTAGAAGAGTACAGCCATGGTCCTGGAAGTCGATGGAACCGACAACTTCATCCATGCAAGGTTCCTTTGGGCTGCGATCGCTCGCCCTTCGTTTAAATACGAGGCGGGCGTAGCTGAAGGACCCTCCAAACAAATCTGTGGACACGCTCGCCTGCCCTCAAAGGTTCATCATCTAACTTTGTGGACCCGGACAAGGCGACGCGTCCCTACCCCCGTCACAACGTATACCGTCGAGGATCGCCATCTAACATGACGATCCGAGGTAGAAAAGTTCTAACAAGCCGCGGTCGTGGAGTCGATTAATCCGACGACGCCCCGTGTAAGGACTCCTCCAGACCAAGACTGCTCGCCATTCGTTTAAGTACGAGGCGGGCGCAGCCTAACGGAGAACCCTCACAATAAAGTGAGTCGCGAGACAAACCTACAGGTGGAATGTCCCTCGCGCACAAGACACGTTCATGGAGGTCGGTCCATCGAACTCCGCGACCGTGCACGGTTCCTCAAGGTCGAAACAATCGGCTTTCCACGAGGGATTTGCAAAATTGAAAATCATAAGAACAAGACCGAAGATAGCTCGTCAAATGATTGGGTCGCCCGTCATTATCCTAAACGATCGCCAGTGGAACCACCTCACCCCATGTCTTCAACATCGGAGCAAGCTAGGGGGCAATTGTTGTGTCGCGATTTATACACTTCAACAGGCGATCGACACAAAGACCGGGCGACCGAACCATAGTCAAATAGACCAAGGCAGACTTGATGATCGAAGGACCTAGAACAGGACCCAGCGCCGAGCGATCGACTGCCAAGGCGATCGCCTCCCAGCAACTAGCGGTCATTCCGAGTGCCCGATCAGGGACGACCGCCTCATGCCACGTGAAGTCAACATCCACCAAGTCTGCGAAGGCTAAAAATCGGAATAGAGATCCACATGCAGATCCGGAAAAGGCGCCGAAGGATAAGGCCCTTTGACCCCAGCATGTCACCATTTTCTCACCTACCGACAGACCCGCCGAAAGGTACAAGATGGGACCTCCCGAGACAGCGACAAGAGACGCGTGTGGTCCTCTCATTGGTTCGCACAGCTGGCTGCCAGCAGCAGCCGCGGACTTTAAGGCACTCAGCCCATGTGCTAAAGACGATCGCCCTCTTATTATAACACATGAAAGGTGATCGCCCGTCAGGATTAAGACATCCCAGCTCCTCCTATAAATAGAAGGCTTCCTGCACTTGGAAAAGGGTCGGTTTTTCTGGCTGCTTTTCTGTCTGCTTTTTCTCTCGGCTTTTCTCTCGAACTCGGGGCTTAGCTTCTCTATCTTGGCCACGCTATAAACTTCGGACATTTTTCTATCTCTCACTCTCGAAACCTCATAACCCAAAGACGGTCGGCAGAAACGAGAACAAGAAATCACAGAGCTTCAACTCTGGTTCTTCCAGCAATCATCAGCACTCAAGAGCTAGATAATTAGGGTCTTTTACACTCATTGTAATTGTACTCTTACATTAATATTTGTACTCCAACTTATTCGTATTAATAATATCTCGCGAGAGCATTCAAGCCCGGGCCTAACAAACCCGGAAAATCTTGTGTTATTTACTTTCCCTCGGATGTGCTCTCGCATTTGTTTGTTACTCATCCATTCCAGCAATCCCTTCCGATTTTGGGTAACAACAAGAAGGTCCCAGCTACTTTTGACTCGCGTTTCCTAGCGCGTAAATACTGGTGGGACGACACTAGTCTACCAGAAAATGCGCCACACTACATCATTAATAGACTGAGTAAGTGGCTAAAATCTGGGAAACAAGGTTCTGTCACCCGCTAGCTAGAGCACTTGATGGAGAAATTATCCGAAGATTGGAGTTGTTGCATCTTCCGGCTTTGGAAAAAGGCCATCAAGAGATCGCTTGAAGAGCGAGAGGCTACGGACGATTTCCAATTCATCGCTGGACGCCTATTGGATTTATATGCTCGAGAGGAGATTCCAACTGCAAATTGGGATGCCGACTCTACGGACGAGAAAGACCCAGAGGAGGATCCCGAAGAAGATTCAGATCAAGATGCAGAAGGAGTTCCTCGAGCTGACCCAAGGTGGAATGTCGGTCACTGAGTACGAGCTCAAGTTTAACCACATGTGCCATTTCGCTCCTCACATGGTCGAGACGGATGACATGAAGTCTCAGAAATTCCGGGATGGGCTTCGTGACCGGATTCATCACCATTTAGCTGGTCATGGTAGGCTGAGCTATAAGGAAGCCGTTTCGAGGGCCGAGGACATTTCAGCTAGTTTAGACGTGGAAAAGGCAAGGACACCACCGGTTGCAACAAATAACAAACGCAAGTGGCACGAGCAAGGAGGTGGTACCAAGAAGATTGTTAATACTGGATCTTCGGGGGTGAAACCACAGTCCGATAACCCCACATGTGCTACTTGTGGCAAAAGGCATAAAGGTGCGTGTATGCTTGGTCAGAGGCGGTGCTACTATTGCCATGAGGAAGGACACATGGCCTCAGCGTGTCCGAAAAGGGGAAAATGCCCAAGCAATAATGTGCAAGGTCCAGGCTCCGGAGGCAGAGCTCGAGTGTACAACATGGCCGAGGCTGAAGCAAAGACGGAACCCCAAACCATGTCAGGTATGTTGTCAGTTGCAAATGTTCCTGCTTTGGTGTTGTTTGATACGGGTGCGTCTCATTCATTCATCTCTATGAAGCTTTGTACTATGATTGGTTGTAGAAGTAGTAAAGCCCCTAGATATTTGTTAGTTAGCATGCCTGCGGGGGGAGTAGTGCGTGTAGACTCGATAACTAACAATGTGAAGATAGAGATTAATGAACATAGCTTCTTAGCCAACTTGCACATAGTGGAACTTAGCGATTTTCATGTCATTTTGGGTATGGATTGGTTATACAAGCATGGAGATGTAGTCGAATGCTCCGAAAGGAGAGTAACATTATGCCCGTCTGTTGATGTCAAGACCGTATTCGAGGGAGTTAGACACAGCAGTACCTCAAATGTGATATCAGCCATGAAAGCTGTGAAGATGTTGAAGAAGCGTGATTGCGAAGGATTCTTGGTGAATGTGATGGGGAAAACGACTTCGGAGAAGATGGTAATTGATGTACCTATCGTCAAGGAGTATCCAGGCGTCTTTCCCGAAGACTTGCCCGGAGTTCCACCTAATCGTCAAGTTGAGTTCTCGATTGATTTAGTGCCAGGAGCGGCACCAATATCGAAGGCTCCCTATAGGATAGCACCTAAGGAATTGCAAGAGCTGAAAGTACAACTCCAGGAACTACTCGACTCTGGATTTATGTGACCGAGTGTTTCGCCATGGGATGTGCCAGTGCTCTTCGTGAAGAAAAAGGACGGAAGTTTGAGGATGTGCATAGACTATCGTGAACTTAATGGACTCACGATAAAGAATAAATATCCACTTCCTAGAGTAGAGGATCTATTCGATCAACTTGGAGGCTCGGGAGTATTCTCGAAAATAGATTTGAGATCTGGATATCATCAACTGAGGATTAAGGATGATGATATCCCGAAGACAGCATTTCGAACTCGTTATGACACTATGAGTTTATAGTGATGCCATTTGGTTTGACTAATGCGCCAGCAGTATTCATGGACCTCATGAACCGTGTTTTTCAAGCTTATTTGGATAAGTTTGTCATTGTGTTCATAGATGACATACTTGTATATTCAAAGACCAAGGTTGAACATGAGCAGCATCTTAGAACAGTATTGGGAATCATGCGCAAGGAGAAGTTGTATGCGAAGTTCAACAAGTGCGAATTCTGGCTTAACTGAGTTGCATTTTTGGGACATGTGGTCACTTCTAAAGGAATTGAGGTTGACCCGATTAAAGTTGAGGCAGTCAATGATTGGAAAGTACCGAGTAATGCGAATGAAGTTCGAAGCTTCTTGGGATTAGCCGGTTATTATCGAAGATTTATCGAGGGATTTTCGAAGATTGATGCACCTATGACTAGATTGACTCGAAAGGGAGAAACTTTCTTATGGAATGAGAAATGCGAAAGGAGTTTCCAAGAAGTTAAGCAAAGGTTGACTGCTGCACCAGTTTTGACGATTCCCGATCCGACGAAAGAATTTGTCATCTATAGTGATGCATCTTAGCAAGGCTTGGGATGTGTATTGATGCAAGAGGGCAAGGTAGTTGCCTATGCTTCGAGACAGTTGAAACCGCATGAGCTGAACTACCCTACTCATGATTTGGAATTAGCAGCGGTAGTTCATGCCTTGAAGATCTGGAGACATTACCTTTATGGATGTAAATGTGAAATTTATACAGACCACAAAAGTCTGAAATATATATTAACACAGAAGGAGTTAAATATGAGGCAGCGCAGATGGCTAGAGTTGGTCAAAGACTACGATTGTACAATTCATTACCACCCCGGTAAAGCAAACGTAGTTGCTGATGCACTAAGCCGTAAGGCAAGGGGAGACCTAACTTGTTTGTTGACCAAGGAGGAAAGCTTGGTCAAGGAATTTGCAAGGATGAACCTTGAGGTGGCTACACCATCGAGTCGAGCTGAGTCATTATTGGCTAGTTTGGTGGTACAACCAACCTTGAAGGAACAAATCAAAGAAGGTCAAGGACAGGACGATTTCTTGGTCAAAATGAAAGAACGTACTCTTTCAGGTGGGGATAAGGGTTTCAGCGTGTCCGATGATGGTACGATGTATTATGAAGTGAGGATTTATGTGCCCAATGTTGTTAAGTTGAGAGAAGCGGTATTAAAGGAGGCACATAATACCCCGTATACAGCACACCCTGGGAGTACCAAGATCTTAAGGGGACATTTTGGTGGGAAGGTTTGAAGAGAGATGTGGCAGACTTTGTCGGAAAGTGTATAGTTTGTCAGCAAGTGAAGGCAGAACACCAACGCCCCTTTGGATTACTTAAATCACTTCATATCCCAGAATGGAAATGGGAACACATTACAATGGACTTTGTGGTAGGTTTTCCAAGAACGGAAAGAGGAAACCACACTATTTGGGTTGTTTTCGACCGACTCACAAAGTCAGCTCATTTTATCCCAGTTAAAATGAACTTTCGAATGGATCAGTATGCTCAACTTTATATCAGGGAGATTATTAAGTTGCATGGAGTGCCAGTCTCTATAGTATCCGACCGGGATACTCGTTTCACATCGCGTTTTTGGGAGAGTTTGCAAGAAGCCTTGTGGACGCAGTTGAATTTTAGTACGACCTATCATCCTCAGACTGATGGTCAGTCTGAGAGGACCATCCAGATTCTTGAGGATATGTTGCGAGCATGTGTGCTAGACATGGGAAATAATTGGGAACGAGTGTTGCCTTTGGTAGAATTTGCTTACAACAACAGTTACCAATCGACGATCGGTATGGCACCATATGAAGCCTTATATGGTAGGAAGTGTCGATCACCACTGTATTGGGATGAGGTAGGTGAAAGGAGTATTTTGGGTCCCGAGATGATTGAGCAGACAGTTGGTATGGTGGATAAGATTCGTGAGAGGATCAAGATAGCACAGGATCGTCATAAGTCTTACGCCGGCAAGCGTAGGAAAGATCTCGACTTCTGTGTTGGCGACAAGGTATTCCTGAAGGTATCTCCTACCAAGGGAATTGTTCGTTTTGGTCCAAGGAGCAAGTTGAGACCAAGATACATTGGACCGTTCGAAATTCTCGAGCGGATTGGTGAGTTAGCTTACCGTTTGGCTTGACCCCCAGAACTTTCGGCTATGCACAACGTTTTCTACGTATCATTGTTGAGAAAGTATGTGCACGATCCCAGCCACGTTATCAACTATACCGCCGTGGAGATGAACAAAGACCTTACCTATGAAGAACAACCAGAACTGATTCTCGACCGATCAGTCCGGCAATTGAGGAACAAAGAGAAGGTGTTTGTCAAGATCCAATGGAGTAACCATAGTAAAGATAAAGCCACTTGGGAGTGCGAAGAAGAACTACAAGCTCGTTATCCGAATTTCTTCAATCGAGGTATACCATTTATTTTCGAGGACGAAAATTTTTCTAAGAGGAGTAGGATGTAATACCCGCCATTTTTATAATGCAATATTATTAATTATAATAATATTATAATGCATTTCATGTTATTTAATTCCATTTAGGGAATCATGAACATTTATTTCGACGTATCACAAGTCCTAGCCCAAATCATTTTGTGAGTTATATTCAAGTAGTCATTTACTACTAATAATATTAATAATGCATTTTATTTCATTTAATCTCATTTCATTACCGAGTGAGTAATTGTTGTACAATTACTTTCACTACACGTACAAGTCAACTTCATGTAATATCATTTAATAAGATCAAACATTTTCATGATATCTCATATGTTCTAAACTCGAGTCAATTTCTCAAGTTAATTTCAGAACATTTAATATTAATCATTTTTTTATGTGATAATTAAAGGTATTATTAGTAATAATAATAATATTTATAATAGGAACCATATTAATATTAACGGTATTAATATTTTTACCAAGTATCATTTATATATCATCATTTATATTACTCTCGATATTATTATTAGTATCGATGTTATTAATATTATTACTACTGTTATTATTAAGTTTATCATTATTTTTTTTATATTATCATTATTATTATTATTATTAAAAACTCAAAGGGTTTACAAAAAATTAGTGGGAAGCCGAGAAACCAACTGGGCCGCCACACCTCTGAAGAATAAAGCCAATCCTATTAAAAATATGAACCGCAGCACGTGCCCCAATGTCTTGAGTCATAGGGAATCGTCGAATACGTTTTAGTAAGGTTACTGCATCCTTCTCAAGTTCTCCAAAAGTAGAAAATGAAAAGGGGAGAAACCCATATCCAATATCCGCACATTTAACATCGTACTTGACACGTTTACATTTATCATTATTGTTATTATTATTATTATTATCAATGGCCAAACACATTGTAATGACCCAAAATAATATTAAGCCCAGGAAATTATACCCTAACCCTAATTCAATACAGTATAAATACACTATATCTGCCGTACAAAATACAACTCAGAATACAACTTTTATGCCCAGCCGTCCCCAACCCCAGTTCTTCCCGTCGTTCACCATCCAACATAAAAAAAAGAGAGAAAAATACAATATACAAAATTTGGTCAGTTCTGTTTTCCGGCCGTCTTAGCAACCTTCACCAGTAATCACCATCATCTCCTTATACAGGTAAATCATAATTTCTTTTCTTTCTACAATTTACGATCTTATACACATAGAGAATCAAATTTATAAAACAAAAATCATGTTCTTCCCTACTCTCTTCATTCAATTTCACAGGGACTGATCTTGATTCTTATGTTACATCCCTTCTGAGTCGAACACCTTTGGAAATTCCTGACCCAACTTTGAAACCCATAACTCAAATCAGGAAAACCATATTCAGAAACCCGAAACCCGACCCCTATTAGGAACCCATGAATAGAATCGGAGCCCTCACCCGCGACTCGCCGGGATCGCCGCCGCGGCAAGTCGCACATCGCCATCGAAACTTCTTTTTCGGTCGCGAGTCCAGAACCACCGTCGCCTTAACCATTTCGCTTCGTCGGAACCGCCACCTATTGTGGGCCATCGCGACACCAGGGCCGGAAGAACAGTCCGACTCGGAGTTGTTTGTGTGTACCCTTCGATTTGCGTTTGTGTGTGTGTATAAATTACTCTGTGTGTGTTTTTTGGAAATTGTTTTTTCATGGCCAAGAAGAAGAGAATTGTGGAGAGGGAGAGAGAGAGAGGGAAAGAGAGGGAGACGGTAGCAGAAAAACGAGAAGGAGAAATGGAGTCTGACGGCTAAGGACGGGTCACAGGGTATTTATACCCCTGAATTCTTAGGAGTATTCAATTTAGTCCTCCCAGTTTTCAGGAAATTTCAATTTAACCCCAGACTTCCCTTTTACTTCGGTTTTTAACCCTGTCAGCTTCTCAACCTTTACGATTTTGACCCCAGTCAACTTTTAAAATTCACTTCGAGTCCTATTTTGACAGAAACATTAAAATATTGACTTCCAATTAATATTAATAATTAATCTGAAATTTATGCATAAGTATTTTAATTTCAGTCATTAATAATGTTAACTCTTCGGTTAATATTAATGAACAATTATAACTTATTTTCAGTTATTATTTAGTGATATTCATATCTTTTCATTTATTATAAATTGTAAGGATTATAATTATTATCGTTATTATATGTAGACTTTATCGAGGATTTACGGACTTAGGACTGTGAGTCGAGCATCTTCATTTCAAGTCAGACATCGTCATCATCATCATCATTTTTTCTTCAAATTCATGTTTATAAATTATGATACACGTTGTAAATCAGGCTCACCTGTATTCGGGTAAGAGGTTATCTTAAGATTCATGTTGTGTGGGGACACCTGCTCAACCCAATATTCACATACGTGCTCGATTCATGTTATATGTGGTATTGCGTGTATGTTTTATATTATTGCGGGGGCACCTGTGCAACCTCAATATTCGTGTTATGCGTGCTCGATTCATGTTGTGCGTAATATTGTGAGTATGCTTTCATGTTGAGGAAAAATGTGACAGTTTATTCATGTTATGCTTTCCATGAGATTGTATATTACTGTGATCAGTGAGATTTCCACGAGCTGAAGGAAGCTCACCCCCACCTTTATTGATCTCGCAGGTTGAACCGAGCCGGATGGACGAAGGAGCGAACCGAGGGAGCATATGAAAGAGAATTTATTAAATGTTGTTTTCTTTTTGTCAAACTGTTTTGAAACTCATTTGGAGAAACTTGAATTTGAAATTTATAAATTATGATTTATTCTTCCGCCGCAAATTTTACTCCATATTTATTATGAAATATTACCTTATTTAAAGAGTTTTTATTTTTATGTCATTGTAGCGACTCGACTTTGTAGGCGAGAATTTTTATATTCTCAAGAGAATTATTTTTGTCAAATTTACCTTTTACTTATTTTCCCCATTAATTACCCTAGAAAGTCGGGGCGTTACAGTACGTATGGTTGTGATTATGTGACTGTTGTCACTGTGATGTGTGATTTGGTATGGATTCCCATTGGGTTTATCACTCGGGTATGTTCTGCGGGAGCATCTGAGGTTCGTGGCTTGGTAGCACGGGACACGAATAATCCTTGGGAATATGATGTTATGGATGATTTGGGTCGTGGACCCCGTGCTTTTGTTATCGGAATTGTATTTTGAAAAATAATCTTTGGGTTGTGTCCCTGAGTGGTTTCGAAAGACTTGAGAATTCTTAAATCCCAAATATTTTCAAAACTCCCGAGATCGTAAATATTTTGTAAGATGTACTTTTGGTTTATTTCCCACCTTTTATGGTTTGAACTGTCTTGACCAAATGATTTATCTCGGGAAGCATATTCACGATTATTATGTTCTTGGAGTATGTTAAGTATGGCTTGTATTTCGTGTTTTATATTTGCACTAGCAAAACAGTGTAGTTTTGAAGATGAAAGATGAATAACTTGATGATAGATTGATGATACAGTGCACTAAATCGTCTCTTAATCGATGTTGGAGCAAAGCCCAGTCGGAATCCTCCTCAAGAAGTCGCCCCATCGCGGAATGAAGAAGAAAGGATGAGAAAATTATGATTTCCGGCCGTTGCCAGCCATATATAATGTTATGCATTATGGTCGTAACAAAAAAGGCTTATGATCATAACAGGAAAGAATTACGGCCGTGATTAGTTATTTCTACGACCGTAAATAGCTCACTGGGTTGCCCGATTTCAAACACCCCGATGAAACAATAATTTCGAGTAGGACTACACGAATCGAATCTAAATGCGGACAAAGTCGCCACAATACACGTTCGAATGCAAAAAGTACATAATAAAGTAGTTTAAAAAATCAAGATGATTAAAAGTGAGTCGCTAAAAATGGAAAAACATCAAAAATGAAAATTACTAAAAATAGAGAAATGTGAATATTGCAACTATTAGGTAGCAAGTCATACCCGCAATCTATTTGTTGATAAATTGGTCGGTCCATCGAACCGGTTGCTCGAGTCGGGTCATCGAGCAGGTAATGAATAACTCGGCTCATTTACAACACTAATCTCTCCTCACTCGCACACACCCAAAAAATCGAATTTGAAGGAGAGAATTCGATAAAACTGCATAATAGAGCAATATTTTTCGGGCAGATGGAAATATTGAGATTACCGAGTAAACGACATTAACGATTACATTTAGGGTGTTTCACTTAATTGCTCATATTGAGTATTTTAGAATATATTGCATTGGAAAAATTATATTGTTTTATTTTTTATACCACATTATATACTACGGATGTATTTTTTATTATACCCATCCCAATTAAGGGTCCCATCATATATTATATTAATACTACGCACTGTGTTTTCATAAAAACTATTCTTACAATATGACGTGCCTAAAGATACATAACAATTACAATTGGTGTATATCTTAATTACAATTGATGTATAATTTAAGTACAGTAATAATATTACGCAGCAACATAATTACAATTGATATAAAATATAATCACAAGTAAGGTAATATGCACTATGCATAAAAAATGTTTCCTATAATTTTTCAATCCAATTGTGTTGGCTCACGTCTAAATAGCTATGATGAATAATTTAAATATGAATTATGTGTGAACATAATAATGTGAATATATATATATATATATATATATATATATATAGGGGCGCGTTCTATGCAGTACCAATATTAGATGCAGTATTTTACAGTACTAATTTATGCATGAGTTTTGTATTAATTATGCATGAAATATATGCATTTCGTCCATCAAAATTTCAATGCATTAATTCGCACAAAAAATTGATGCATATAATCTAATATTTTAATGCATCGATATTTTGATGCATATATTGTATTTTAATGCATTGAAATTTTGATGCACGAAATGCATATATTTCATGCATAATTAGTACAAAACTCATGCATAAATTAGTAGTGTAAAGTAATGCATTGAAATTTTGATGCACGAAATGCATATATTTCATACATAATTAGTACAAAACTCATGCATAAATTAGTACTGTAAAGTACTGCATAGAACGCGCCAATATATATATATATATATATATATATATTATGACTTATACACTACAAAAAAAAAAGCACTTTGTAATCGGGTAAAATAGACATTCTAAATCGATTAAGCAACCGTTATAGATTCAGCCGATGTAGAAAGTCTGGACTTTCTACATCGATTTTCAGAACCGACCTAGAAAGTCTGCTTTCTACATCAGTTATTTAGCCGATCTAGAACGTCTATTTGAACCGATCTAGAAAGTCTTATTTTTTTTCCCAAAAAAATTACCCTAACCCAACTCGGGTCCGACCCGACCACAACCGGTCCGGCCCGGGACCCGACCCGAGACCGAAAATATCAATGTATTTCAATTTGTTGCCATGAGGGTTTGAACCCTTGACCTTGTGGTTAGATTCCCAACCACTAGGCTAAAGTGAGTTGTTTGAGAAACTTGTATTTATATTAAATTTAAATATAATTTCTCGAGTGGGTTTTAAATCGGTTCTAAAATAATCGATTTAGAAAGTCCAGTTTCTAGATCAGTTCTAAAATAACCGATTTAGAAAGTCTACTTTCTAGATCGGTTCTAAAACAACCGATTTAAAAAATGATCATGTCACTTTCTAGATCGGTTATTTTAGAATCGATTTAAAAAATGACCGCGTCACTTTCTAAATCAATTATTATAGAATCGATCTAAAATGTTCAACGTGAAATGATACTTTTATGCTAGTGATAGATAATTAATGATTATATGAATGCTACGACTTTTGCAAGGCATCTGATCTGACGAGTCGATGATGAGTGCGTGGGATTGGGTATAAATAAATGGCAGCATGCAGAGAAACAATATCCCCACTTAAAATCCCAAGCACCAAACAGCTACATACGTTGACTCCACACACACTTATATTATAAGGTTGAGTCCATGATACACACCCATATAGTGTATTTCTTGTTGGATGTACTATACGAAGCGTGTATGGACGATGCAGATCGATACTCCATCTAGTGCATCAATCTACACCGTCCATGCACGCCACGTGTAGTGCATCCGGCAGGGAATGCAGTACATGAGAGTGTACCATGAACAGTACCATATTATACTCCTTCGCCATGGACGTGTACGGAAGCGAAGTGACTGAGGAGACCGTCAAGAGGCATAAATTTACTATATAAGTACATACCTTTCTAAAATAATATTTATTTTTAAATATTAGAACTTTATATGTGTGAATTATATATTAGACCTTAAATTCTTATCTCATCAATTTTCATATAACAATATTAATATATATTTATTAATTTGCATATTAAACCTTAATATTGACAATTACATATTTCCAACAAAAATTTAATATTTTTTCCTTATTTAAACTTCATTCAATTAATCAACCTTCCTTGTTTAAAGTCATCCAATATAAATGTGTTTTACAATAATAATTTATTCCAAAAGTATGAAAAATAGATAAATTGTGGACATCTCATGTAGATAAAAAAAATTCTTTTAATTAAATAAATGTGGATTAATATTTTGACGAACTTATAATTACTGCCATTGTGATATATCTGACTTTATTTAAATGGTGCGGGCATCTAAAGATTGGTTATAGTCATAAAATAAATAAAACAAGGTGTAATTATCAAAAATTGACAACTAGGAAAGGAATGAACATGAAGAAGATAATTGTTATAATATTAATTGGGAATGAATTTTGATTAAATTTTTCAAATTTATCAAGTTCCGAATAGAAAATTGTGATGTATTTTCAAATCTAAGGCGGAATGAATAAAAATTAGGGGTCTTTACACTTCTATACAATTTATACAAACTTATTACAAAAATACAACAACAAAAAAAATATTTACATACGTAACGTAATGAACATATTTTAAGATAATACAAAAAACCACTATTTCTATCCCTAAAAATCAGTCATACATCTCTTTCTACCTCTCTCTCTCTCTCCTCTCTCACTTTCTCAATTGGGTCCTTTTTTTTATTTTCTTTTCTCTTCTTCTGCAACCGCCTCACCCACCTCTCTCTCCTTTTTTTCCTTTCATTTTTTTATTCTGTAAATATGTTATCACTCCAGATCTATCTTTTTTTCTGCAAATTTGTTCTTATCTATTTTTTCTCTGCAATTACATTCATCCAATCTATGCAAATCGTCCCTGCCGTTCACACACTTGAGTTGTTCGGAATTTTTGAACGGCTACGTGCTGGTCGATTTATCGAGGGAGATGGTGGTCGGCCGCGGCTTTGGTTGGATTGGTTCAGTAAAAATCTGGAAACATCTCAGTTCGATACTTGCAAATAGTAATCTGGTTACCTGGATACTGTATTTAGATACCAATTAATCTTGATGTTAATTTTTTTATATGTAATAATGGAAAATAGATTTACAAAATTATGGATACTATCAAGTTAATGTGGATACTAAATTATATTTGGATATCAGTTAATGTTGCTCGTTATTTTTTATATCCAATAATAAAAATAGATGCACACAAATGTGTATATTATCAAATAAATTTTGTTTACTAACATTGAATTTGGATACTATTTTTTTGTCTTTAATTTTTTATATATTTACAATGAGATTGGAGATACAAAAGTACGGATCGTATCAAGTGTTATTTAGTTACCTAATTATTGCATTTGGATACCAGTTATTCTTGTCTATTTTTTATTTAACAATTAAAAATGAAGACAAAAAAATATAAATATTATTTATTATTGACTATTATATTTTTTCAATTTGCAATGTCTACTATAATCATGTGAATACTTCAAGTAGTATTTTAATACTACTTGAATTTGCAATGTTTAGTTATGAGACTACTGCATTTTAATACCAATTATTTTACTCATAAATTTATTTATATTTTACAATGAAAAATAATGAACACATCTTTGGATATTTCCAAAAAGTTATTGGTTACTTAATCGAAAATAATTAAATTCATCGTTTTATATTGCAAACTCCAGATTCCCCATCCCAGATCTATTTTCACCGCAAATGTCTTTCTCCATCTATCTTTGTCTCTGTAAAATCATTCACAGTCTCTACTAATACATCCCTGTCTCGACTTTGGTTGGTTTAGTTCAGTGAAAATCTAAAAACATCTCAGTTGGATACTTACAAGTAGTAAATTGGTTATTTTAATATTGGACTTGGATACCAATTAATCTTGCAAGTTAATTTGTTCATATATATATATATATATATATAATAATGAAAAATAGATGTACACAATTATGGATACTATCAAGTATGTAGAAGTGAAGATAATTTTTATATTAAAATATCTCCAATATTTATCAATCGAAAATTTTAAAGGGCCGCATATACTTGCAATTAATATTTTGGTTACCTAAATATTGCATTTGAATACAATTTATTCATGAACATTGATTTATTTATATTTAACAACAAATGGAAGTACAAAAATATAGATCATATCAACTTTAGTTAGGTTACCCAAATATAAACATTTAGTTCTTCGTTTATCATCGAATATTGAGTTGTTTAAATTTTCAACACCAACAATAAGCATATGGATACTTACAAGTAGTAGTTGATTACCTAGATATTGTACTTGAATACTAGTTATTCATGTCCGTTAACTTATTTATATTAAATAATACGGGTACAAAATTATAAATAATATCAAGTGTAGTTTGATTATTTAAATAATCACATATGGATATTTTTTATTGTTAAACTTTGAGTTGTTTAGTTTTACAACTAAGTCAATCAATCGAGAAATATAACCATAAAAAACATGTACCATAACTAAAATCTATGAAAAAAGCATCAACATATCATAAAAATAACTGGCATCCGCTGACAAGCAACAGAGTAACCAAACATTCATTTATAAGTATCATCGTATATATTTAGAAAAGTAAAAATTTCTAACAACCCTACTGCCCAAAAATACCATAATAAGTAGAAATCAACAAAATTATGTATATATTCATATTCATTTTAAAAAGATAATCGATCAGATATCACACACAAATAAAAAATATTATAGAGGTTATTATAAACTTCATTTGCAAATCACAACAAAAGCTACCCAAATCACCATAAGGTGATGCGAGCTCCAGTTAGTTGAAGAAATCAGACCTAGACCGTCGGAACAATCATTCCCTTGAAAATACATTTGGATACCATAAAAACCATATAAACATATTCAGATACTGTCATGCTATATATTGATTACTATAATATACACACTTGGATACCTTTAAAACACAAAAATTCAGATTACATTTCTGAATTTACAAAACATCAAGAACTAAAAACTTAATTCAGCGGTCACGCCGCAGCCGACGTTGAGACACATCTACTGCTGCCGCCGTGCAATACTATTTCTAATTTCAATATTCACCAAAAAATTATTAATCATAATCCATATCTGAAGCCATCCACGCTGTTTCTAAAGTCCTCCATGGCCTACGGCTACCACCAAAAGCCATCCATAGTCATGGCCACCAAGACCGATGCTGATTGGTCAATTCACAACCCTTCACCATGAAAGGTTATGAGTATTTGTCCGACAAACAAAGAGAAGGTAATTTTCATAAAGAAGAAAATGAAAAAAAAAAAAAACAAGAACGAGTGAGAGAAATAGCTGCTCTCACAAACATAAAATGACACAAACAACTATAGATTGCACCTTTAAAAGGCTTAAACGGCTATGAGAGAAAAACTGTCCAAATCTAAACAAATATGATTCGCAGGGAAGCCATTGAACCACCATCATTTATGTTCACCATCTTCATTGCATTCGTATGCCACTCGTCTTAGTTTCGATTGCCGCAACCGACGTTGTTACCCATTGGGTTGCAGGTGTGGTGGAGCGACGCTCGTGCAAAAATATATGGTGACGGAGGCCGCGGCGAGATTTTCGTTTGAAAGGCCTTAGACGATGTTGATGGAAAATAGATCAGATCTGAACAGATCTGATCTGTGAGGAAGGAAGCCACTGCACCGCCGTCGCCTTGCACCTTCAGATGTGAAAAAAAATTAGTACTGATAAGAAAAAATAAACCAAAGGGAATAAGAAAGAGATGGGTTAGCAATGAATATGAAAGAGAAAGAAAAGGAAATGAATAAGAAAATTAATAAAAGAAAACGTTTACCATATGAGTGTTCCCATGATTTAAGGGATAATACACATATTAATGTAAATAAAAATCATTAATTGTTACTTGTGTAATTATTTTATAATTGTGTCATTTTTGTAATACTTTAGTAAATTGTATTAGGAGATGTAATTTAGCCTAAAAATTAATG
Organism: Orobanche coerulescens; assembly: GCA_033398695.1. Lineage (NCBI taxonomy): Eukaryota > Viridiplantae > Streptophyta > Magnoliopsida > Lamiales > Orobanchaceae > Orobanche > Orobanche coerulescens. The sequence goes on from CM065816.1 coordinate 146,980,922, forward strand.
CCCACATGTTGAGTTTTGGAGAAAAAAATAGTGAAAGTCCACTCATTTAAAGGAGTGGAAGCCATCCCACACAATAAATACTCTCTCCGTCCATAATAAATTTGTCTGTTTTGACTTTGATCGATTTTTCCAAATACAACTTTGACCATTAATAATTTTAATTATATATGAACAAAAATTATAAAAAAATAATATTTAAAAAATATACAGTAAGACAAATTAAACAAGTATTTACATGACTGTAATTTTTTTATATATTGATTGTAATTTAGGGTCAAAGTTCATAAATTTTTACCAATAAAAATCAAACAGGCAAATTTATTGTGGAGGGAGGAGGTATTTCTTTGTGGAGGGCACTTTATAAGTGGAAGAAGTAAAATAAGGGTATTACTAAACACCGTCCAAAATTACTAGCCACCGCCCTATAAGATTACCTTTTTATCCATTTGAAGTCTTTCATTATTTCTAAACACCACACCACACCAAAATCTTTCAAGCTCAAGTTTTTCGAATATAACACACAATCAAATATATATCGTCAATATTATCGACAACTACGAAAATGGATGAGAATTTGCATCTGGAGGTAATTTTTCGGAGAAAATAACGCAGGCGTCTGATTATTCCGCCTGCTCCATGGTACAGGCGTCCCCAGATTCTGCCTGGACCATGGTACAGGCGTCTGGTGCGGACGCTCGGTCCTAGGTCTAGGCGTCTAAACCAGACGCCTGAACCATGGTCGGGACGTCCGATTCAGACGCTTGTGCCATAGCCAGGCGTCAGACGCTGCAGATCGTGGCCAGCGTCCAGCGACGCCTCGGCCATGGTCCAGCGGAATTTTTGACGCTGGACCCTTTTTACTCGATTTTAAATATTAATAATAATATTATTGGTATTATTATTAACATTGTGTCAATTAAAAATTTCGGGTTATATTGGAAGAATTTGAAGGCGACGGCGTTGATTATAGTGGTTATTTCGTTAATGACGAAATATTCGCTAGTGATTGTGATGCGATTGCTTGGCGAAAAAATTGCTCTTCAAATTGGTTTCGAGTGATCATTTCATCGTACAAGAATAAAGGAAAGACAAAGCTATTGAGATGTAACCGTGGTGAGCAGTGCGAGAGGGTATTAAGAGATTTGGATGTCATTTGTTGAAAAGGACACAAAGACGAAAGCATGCAAGTGTACATTTCGTAAAGGCCGAACAATTGCATGACTTGAGTGGTTGGATAATCGACCGATCTCTCGGGAGTAAGGGTATGCACAATCACTCATTTATTGTTTATCCGGAGGGGCATCGTCAAATGAGTGGATCGAGTAAATCGGCAAACAAGTTGTTCGTGAGATGAGTCTTTGCTCAAGCCGTGTGCCATCTTGGCGGCCATTCAGAATAAATTTCCCGAGGACAAACCGACTAGACGACATATCTATAATTATAGAGACCACTTGAGGAAGCATGATTTTGAAGAAAGAGATGTCGTCGGTCAGTTTCACCATTTGGTTGTGACGAATAACTACGTACATTGGACGCAGGCCGACCCGGATACAAATGTTGTTACCCACGTGTTCATGGCACATCCAACATCAATCAACTTAATCCGGACCTATAGATGGTTCATTGGCATGGATTCCACCTACAAAACGAATAAGTACAAGATGCCATTTCTCGAGATAGTCGGGATGACTCCATGTAACAAGAACTTCCTAATCGCCTATGCAATTATGAAAGATGAGACCGAATCGAGCTACGCGTGGGTGTTACAGAAGTTGAAAATTTTGCTTGGGTTTGATGTTCATCCGACGGCTATTGTTACGGATCGCGAGTTGGGATTGATGCGTCCTATTGAAGAGATATTTCCAGAGAGTGCCCACTTACTTTGCACATGGCATATTAATAAGGATGTTGAAGACAAGGTCTACAGAATTTGTGGAAAAGATAAAGAAATGAGCCAAAGGTTTAAAAATGGGAAATGGAAGAAAATCATGGAAGCGGAGACCGAAGAGGAATATGATCAAGCGGTGCAACTCATGAAGGATACATGGAGATGGAATCCTAAGGTGATATCATACGTTGAGGGTACATGGCTAAAATACAAGGAGATGTTCGTTGTTGCGTGGACGAATAAAGTGCTTCATTTTGGAAATACAACCACTTGTAGAGTTGAGAGTGCACATGCCGAGTTAAAGCAATGGCTTAATTCTTCCACAGGAGCCCTCGATACCGTCTGGACCAAAGTGAACCAGGAGATTGAATCACAACTTACGCAGATCAGATACACACTTGAACAGTCTAGGTATCGTACAGGCGTGGTGTATTCTGGTTTTCCGTTCAACTACTTGCGCTGTCGTGTTTCCCATCATTGTCTGCGATTACTGTCGAATGAATTGACACGTATGAGAGAATTAAGTGATCAAGTGTACGATCGTTGCGGTTGTTCACTCCAAACCACCCATCAGATTCCTTGTGCGTGTGAGCTCAAGAGACATATGGAATCGCGGACCCCATGCAGTGTTAGTCGTCTTCATATATTTTGGCAAACACTTATTATTAGTGATGGTGGGGACACGACCGAATTTGTCGATCCTTCTACCGGTGCTGAATCGGAGGACCAGCGGTACTTTCAGGCCCTTGTCGATGAGGTCAGACAGAGCGATCCTGCAGTTTTCCGTAACGTATCACTTATGATCCACGATCATCTTCACCCTGATCAAACGCGTTACGTTGAACCACAAGTGAATACGGCAGTTAAGGGTCGACCAAGAGGAAGTTCATCGACTAGACGCGATCCTAGTGGTTGGGAGTATAGCCAAAGGGGTCGTGGTCGTTCCCGCTCATCCAGTGGTCGTGGCCGCAACTCTTCTGCATCAGTCCACAATGCCTCTTCATCAGGTATGAACAAATTTATTAATACTGTGTCTTTTTTTATATTGGACTAGGATAATTATGTATTACATGTTAAATAAATAGATAATTATATTGGACTAGGATAAAACGTTAGGAATAAAAATAAAAATAGGCTTCTTGACTAATTTTTTTTATATTTATATGTTACAAGTTAAATAAAAAACGTTAGGAATAAAAAAAATAGTCTTCTTGACTAATTTTTTATATTTATATGTTACAAGTTAAATAAAAAATATTAGGAATAAAAATAAAAATAGTCTTCTTGGCCAAATGCCAATCCCTCATGAACTCCTCGAGCATCGTCGTCGCTTCTTCCGCCTGGTCTGGGGGAAGGTGTCTGATACAGTGCTGGGTAATACCGACGGATCGACTCACCCACTGTAAAAAATAGAGACAATATAATACAATGAGTAATGTATGATGAAATCAAACAAAGTACAAAGTTAAAGAACATACGTAATCGGTGCTGGAACGAGAAGGGATCACTGATCCAGGTGCTGCACCGTCGTTCAGTAGCTGAGGGTGCGAATACCGATAATACCACTCAATGTAATCATCGGCACAAGCAGCCTGATCATGAGTAGCCGCCTCATAGTCAGCGAGAGGAAGCCTGTATGCAACCGGAAACATCATCCAAGCATCAGATGACATCCGGATGGGATAGTCAACTCGGTACAATCTGCTCGACCACGCCCGAACTACTTTCTCCGGTCTGGTGATCGGGAAAGGGATGGTCTGCACATAACCGAGCTGCCGTAATGCCCGACCAGGCATGTATGGCTCGATAATATCCCGATATCATAGCCATCCAATGAATGTGGTCCTCGGGACATCCCTCACCGGATCAGGGCCATAAGGCAACCACTGTATCTGCGTACATGTAATCAACAAGTTATACAAGTTATTTTTAAATGAATTGTGAGATTGTTAGAAGGAATCATTATACCTCTGCGGCTGTCAACTGATCAATGCGGCGACGCAAAGACTGGAGGCGGTGCTCGTACCTACCCTCGGGCTGGACACTCCATGTAGAAGCTCGAGGCTGCGTGGAGTCAACAATCATACGCTCTCAATGAGGTCGAAAGCAGGGAAAATACTCATAAATCCAAGCCTGAACGAGGGTAGGCATCCACAAATCCCCATGGAGTCGCCGCGACTAGCGATACCGAGCTGACGGTACATGAAAGCCAATGCGGCCGAACCCCATGAATACTGACCGGTAGTATCTATACCGTCCCTCACCTCCAATATGCAGGAAGGCCTAATCCGGTTACCACTCTTGTCAACAAACAAGGTGGATCCAAATAACAACCACATCCAAGCTACGGCCTGGGTGCCCTCCACTCGACCTCCATCGCGACATGACCTGAAAATCGAGTCCATAAGTACACCGACACACCCCAATGAGTACTTAGTAGCTCCAACCGCGATACTCCAAGAACCTCCATCACATCCACTTGCAACTGTGTAGATGTGATATCGGCATCAACCAATCGCCCCTCGACAGGAATGCGAAGGATCTGCCACACATCATGTAACATGATGGTCATCTCTCCGAACGGCATGTGAAAAGAGTTCGTATCGGGCTGCCACCGCTCAACGAACGCAGAAATCAACGGGGAGTCAATATGTCTGAACATGGCGTCTGTCAGGTGGGATAACCCAGTCCCACTGATCCGACTCACTAAAGAGGGTGACATAACTGAGCGCCACTGACTCAAGCTCTGACAAGCAGCAGTCCTGGTGTGACACTTCAGCAAACCTCTCATATCTCCAGTCCAAATACGCGCGGCGACATGCCCACCGAAACTCGGGATAACGCTGCCGTCGATAGGGCCACCAGGCATCTCCTTAGAAACCATCCAATATGTCTCATCCTCTGCCCTACGCCGTTTACTACTGGTAGACCCAGAAGTCACAAACCTCCCCCCTCTCCCCTTCCGAACCCGGCACGAAAATGAAGAAGAATCATCACCGCCCTCCTGATCGTCGGCCTCATCGTGCGAATAATACTCGCTCGAATCCTCAGTACCAAAATCAGTATAAGGTACGTCCTCGAATCCCCTATGCTCTGCCTCCCGCTGTCTACGAATGGAAGCATCAACACCACGAGCTCTGGTGTGACGCACTCCAGAACCCATCAACTCTGTGACTAGCGGCATAGATTTGCCCGCTCCTCCTCTCATCTGCATTTAGCAAACAATACAACTAATAAGTAATAATCATACAAAGAATACACATTATTAATTATTAATTGAAAATTTTATTTTTTTCCAAAAATATGGTTGGGGCGTCCGGAACGGACGCTTGAACCATGGCACAGGCGTCTGGTCTGGACGCCACTTCCATGGTCCAAGCGTCCGAGGCAGACGCTTATCCAGCGGCTAGGCGTCCGATCTGGACGCCTGGGCATGGTTTGGACGTCCGCTGTGGGCGACGCCTGTACCTGGTGGCGTCCGCCGTGGACGCCTGAGCCATGGACAGGCGGAATCGACGGACGCCTGTGCCATGGCCAGGCGTCATCGTCGGACGCCTGTAACAAAATAACGGCCGCGGCCTCTGCCGTGCACTCCGGCACGGCGACCGCGGCCAATGAAACAGTAGAACGAAAAAATAAAATTACCGGCGCTTTTCCTTTTCCGGACATGGCGTCGGTGCGGGTGCAGACGGCGGCAGACGGCGGCTACGCGGCGGTAAGATGGCGGCGGACGGCGTCTTATTGGCGGTAGTGTGGCGGCAGTTCGGCTGCGTCGGGTGGGTTGTTTAGAGAGAAAAGTATTGTTAAATTAGGATCCAAAATCTAATTAATATGAATTAAGGGCAAAACGGTAATCTTATAGGGCGGTGGCTAGTAATTTTGGGCGGTGTTTAGTAATCCAGTAAAATAAGGAGTATAAAACTCTTGTTGGAGTGCCTAGTTCGAATGTAAGCACCTCGAATTATTGTATCTTGGGAGGTTCATTACACTACGCCATAGATGGCTTACGGCAACGGATTTTGTTAGTGTTGCGCTCAAAAATGTTGTAGTAGCTCTAAAATTTTTACCTGCTGCAACATTGCTTTTTTGATGTACTGTATATGTTTACAAAGTGTTGCTTAGTAGCAAAGTGTTACATGCTATAACATTTTATGATACCGTGTTGCCGTAGATGTACTATTTAAAAAAAAACTTCATATTTTTTTTTATGTAAAATTAAAATTAAATAATCTTTTACTTGAGAACAAATTAATTTTGATTGAAGTGGAGTATGACATTTATTCAGAAGTAATACTTTTTAATTACCTTTAATATGAACAAATTAAAAAAACTATAATATTTATAAAATTAAAAATTAAAAATAATAATTTAAAATAATTATCTGGATAGAATAAAAGGTGCCAATAATTATGTGTAATATCCAGGAAATTTTAAATTGAAATTTTGATGGTATTAATTTTTTATACTGATTTGTTTCATTTTTATTTCGTTTAGCTAGTTGAAAAATAATAATGCATTTTCCTACTTATATATCCTACTTAGATTTTTTTTTATTTCTCCTACTACTCTAAAAGTGTGAAGGGTTGAGCGGTCGAAAATGTGTCTCTTCATTTTCTTCCTCGCTGAAAACGTGTTTGTCTTCTTGTTTGGTTTTCTCACCTTCCTGCCTCACCTTTTTCTGCTGCTTCAAGTACGTATCTTCTCTCCATCCTCGTCAATTCATCATCTTCGTCAACTCATAAAGGTTTGCATCCACGGTCTGACAGTTCGGTCTTCTCGCAGAGAGACTACAAAGTACTGTTCTTCTCAATTTTTTCATTCTTATTTCCTCTGTGCCACCAGATCCAAAACCCACCAGGCCGTCAAACTTGCGATAGCAGCAGAAAGCATATGAGGTGGAAGCTTTGATGAGTTCTGGAAATAGTTTGGGGGATTGGCTTGAAGGGTTTCGAGTTCTTTAGGGTCGACACTCCAATTTGTTTGAACATGGTCATTAACTATGGAAATCTGGCTGGGCGAAGTTTCGCTTTCGACGAAGATAGACGGTGGATGGCTCAATTTTGGTTTATATGTCCTTTTTCCCTTCGGTTGTAAGCTCTGGTTTTCTAAATATCATATTCTTTTCTTTTCTCGTACAAAGGCGGACATTTTTTCCTTGCTTTCTTGTATATGTTGTTGGAGTTACTTTATGTTTAATATGCGTGACAGGGACAAAGAGAGGCTCTGGAAAACTGCTTGATTGTTCTTTCTAAGTCTTTATCTGCAGATTTGTGTTGGTTATATCTATTCGTCTGGGTTTCTTCTTCTCGGCCAACAGGTATCGATAATTATTTTTGTAATTCTCAGGTTATTTATTGTCTTGTTTTCGTCTTTGAGTAAATGTTAAAATTGTTTAGGCCATTAATGCAAAACGAATCATTTGTGATCGGTAGAAAATATTGCATAATTATATGTGCTAAATGTATAATTATATTATATTATTTTAGCACAACTTGAGGATTTTCTACCTATTTGATTTATTAAGGTAATTTTATTCACTAATTGATTTTACTCATTATTTCAGGAATTTATAAAAAAAAATCAAAATAATTATCGGGCAAAGAAATAAATACCAGTCTAAGAAGAGTCCAACCGAATTAAAATACAGAAGAAGAGGAAAAGAATCATACTCCTATTATGAAAAGAAGAGGCGGAGGCGGTCGAAAGAAGGAGAGTCCTGGTTGGGGAATATATCTCACTGCATGAATATATATTAATACACCTGACAACCACCTCAAAAAGGAAGACATCTATCACGGCATCCCCCAGGGCATAGCTCAGTGGCAAAGGAGGGGAATATCTTTCACGCTGGTGGCACGCAGCGTGGGTTCGAATCCTCGTGGGAGCATCCGTTCTTTTCAGGGATTTGGACCTTGTGTGTTTATTCAGTTGAAGCATCCTCAAAATCGGGTTGCTGAGGCATAACCTGCGATTTAACCGGGAGTAGAAATGAGGAATCGGACCTACAACCCCCAGGATTAAACCTGGGTCATAAAAAAAAAGGCATCTATCACGGCATTAGTATATATATATTATACATCTTATCAATAAAAAAGCAGCACCATTAACCCCATCATCAGCGATTCTCCCAAAACATCTCGCGGCTCCCGAGGCAGACAAATAAAGGGCTAAAAGCAATTTGGAAGAAGTGTTCGGACGAGAGGAGGAGAAAATTATTTTCTGGTTCCAATTTTCAATGTCTAATTTTTTTTTTTTTTATAACTAGGTGATCCCAGTTTAGCCGGACTAATCCTAGTCCCTCAATGAACCCACTCCTAACCCATTGAGAGAAGTAAATCGCGAGTCGCTCGAGCAATTCCAGGTTCCAACGCTTTTCTCGTACACTTGCGCGCGAGGAGAAGCGTAGCCATTAATGCGCCGAGTTCAAAGCGATTCTCGGGAGAACAGCCACTGATTGGTCAGCACATCCGGGTTCCCAGCAAAGAAATACTCCCACACTGCCGCTTGACGCGAGATTAAACATTGATTAGCGATTGCTTGAGGTAGCCCCGGGGAGCTAGAGGATCATAAAGAGAAAAACTTCCTCTTTCACCTCCTTTGGTGGGGTTAGAACCCAAGACCTCTCCAAAGGAGTGTCTTGGGAGTAGGCGTCCTACCACTGGACTACCAACCCTTCCCCTTCAATGTCTAATTATTATTCTATGCTTTATTTAGCCATCATGTCCGGTTAATTTATCTTTTCCAGTTCTTAGGGATGTTTGAACCCGTATCTATATTATTTATGTTTTAATCCCGTAGCATATTCTTGACTTAATTCCTTTGAATTATCTTTGTGTTATTGCGTAGATTTTTTTATGATATAATTTACTTTAATTGGCCTGATCAACTTAATTGAGGTTTTTATATATATTGCTAGATTTAGGGTTATAATACGTAATCGTTATAATTCTACATCACAAGTAGCAACAATTGATTTTTATCAGTTGGGTAACACAAAATCAAGATCCCTTGGGTCGAGCTTGCGAATTCAATATCTTGTCTATTTCCATCGTTTTGGTTCCTAATGCATCTAACGAACAAGATTTGAAGAGTTTGTTTTGAATCCTTCGTCTAGATAGGTTTAATTGAAGAGCTTGTTTTGATTAAATAAACTTAAGAAACGATTGAGGTTAATAGAGCTTGTTGTTGACTTCGGACTAGGAGTTCATTAGGAATTAAGGAAAGATAAAAGTGTTGCATTAATTCATAAATTAAATTAAAATGGGGAATAACGGAACTAAGAACTGGATATTAATCGCAATTGTTTTTTTTCCTTATTAAATTTTTACTTCTTCCTTTTATTTGCATACTTATTACTTTAATTTATCTTATTTACTTTAATTCAACCCCCCTATTTTAGTCTATCTAATATTATTATTTTTAGTATTATTTAATTACTGTTCCTATTTTTATTTTCCAAAAATATTCAACTCAATAAATTTAATTAATTCAACCGTTCCTCGTGGGATCGACCCTTACTTACCAATACTACTATTTAGTATAAGTGAGTCAAGGAATCTTTATAAATATCTAATTTTGACGCGTCTCGACAACGTGGTCAATTTGCAAGGCTATATGTGAAGCCTGCCAAACAAGTGGCAGTACTGTTGTTCTTAGTCCTGGTGCAATCTAAGGGAACCTAAAATATAGTTAATAGTGGTATAAAATAGTGATATAACTGCCACGAATATATATATATATATATATATACTTGTATGTATAGATCCAGACGTGAATAAGAAAACTTACCTAGACCAAACCCTCACCCAGCATTTTGGTCAGAACCGCTACCGGGCATGAATTGAGGAGAATGCACAGGTAGTATGAATTGTGGTTGCTGAGGAATAACACCTGATACAACCAATACGTTAGCTCATAAAATTTATCTCTTCACCTACAGATAATGAAATGAATAATGCCATCCCAACTACGTGTAGATGTATATACTTTCCAAGTCGAAATGAATGCCACTCCGTGTAACAGCAAATTCATACGCCTTTAAAAAACTACACAAACTCAAGGCTCGAGTTGCAGAATATACATAAATAATTGTTTGTAAATATAATGCTTTATGAAGTGTTTCGAGTTCTTTAGGGTCGAAACTCGAATTTGGTTGAACATGGTCATTAACTACAGAAATCTGGCTGGGCGAAATTTCTCTTTCCGCGAAGATAAACGGTGGATGGCTTAGTTTTTGTTTATATGTCTTTTTTCCCTTCGGTTGTAAGCTCTGGTTTTCCAAATATCAATTTCTTTTTTTTTTCTCGTACAAAAGCAGACATTTTTTCCTTGCTTTTTGGTATATGTTGTTGTTGGATTTATTTTATGTTTATGCGTGACAGGGACAACGAGAGGCTCAGGAAACCTGCTGGATTGTTCTTTCCATGTCTGCTTACATGATGTGTCTTCTTTTCTCATCCTCATCATTTCACCACCACAGTCAGTTCAACGTCGTTAGCAGTTTTTTTTACTCTTTTTACTGTTCCTCTTCCTTAGTCACTCTTAATGCCTCGGTTACCACTCTCCACCCTCAAGCACCGTCACAGGCTCTGCAACGCCCTATGCACCTTGGACAACCCAACAAAATACTAAATTGATTTTGGAAAATCCAAAAGTTTATTTTCTTGTTGTATGGTCACTTTCAAATGAGGCTAAAGCTAGATATCAGTAGGCTAATTTTAGATTAGTGGTTTGTTAGGTTTTTATTTTACTTATTTCTGCCTTTGTACATTCAGTTTATAGATTTTAATACTTGCGGTTTTCTTAATAGTATCTCTGGTCTTCAATAGGATGATTATGCCGCCGATGCTGAAGAGTATGCGGAGAAGATGGAGGAAGAGATTTTGGCATTTTTCTTCTTGGTCACTTTGTTTTATCATTTATTGTATGTTGTAATTTTTTTCAGAAGCTGCTGACATGCCAGTTTCTTTCCTCCCAGGGTTTAAAGACTTTAACAACCTATGAGACTTCTAGAAATCATGTTTATTTCGTTATAACATGTGTACTGACTGTTTGTTTTTTCTTTGTTAGTAGCTGAAATAGTTGCAGGATTTTCTGGGTCGACTTGTAGTATCAACTGGAGAAAAAATGAGGTCGTACTTCTGAATTTCCTTTTTCCTTGCTGTAATATGATAGGTTTTGTTACAGATGCCCCGCTCCTGGTTAAAAGGTACACATGTTTCTGTGATAAATATTTTTTTAGATTTATTTGTTGGATGGAATTATATGATCAATCGAAATAAATATATCAAGCATTATACTAGATTGGTATTTCACTCTCAATAGACAGTTTGTGTTGTTGAAACTAAGACAATATTATAGAGCATTAAAAGTCACTGAATCTCATAAAAGCTTCAATGTCTAGGTAGCCCTTAAGATAGAGGTTAGAATAAGTGACTACAATTGATTGCTAGATAAGATATTTTGACATTGTCATTGTTCTTTCTATTCTCATATTGGAAATTTATCTTTCCTTGCAGATCAGATATAATTGAATTCATTCTCTCTCTCTCTCTCTCTCTCTCTATATATATATATATATATATATATATATATATATATATATCCTTGTTTCATAATGATTTTCCTTTCAAGGATAAAGTGACACACTGGGTCAGGATTTTCTCTGGATTTGACAAAGTTGAGGTGAAGGGTCTCGAGAAGATACTAGCGTAGAGGCAAAGGTTTGTGAAATTGCTTGTGTTGACATTAGAGTTTCTTATGATGTTTGTAGATCGACACTAGATCACTTTAGAACTGTATGTCATAGCGGTACATAGGTTTCATGGAAGAAACAATATTTGTGCAGGTTACAATAGGAAATGCAAAACTATTTATCCCTCAGACCGTTGTCTGAGGTTCGTAATGGTCCGTTACTGCATATTCATTCCTTGGCTGCTGGCGATATTGCAGTTTTTCTATTAACGGAAGTATCAAGATTCTGTTGTTGTGCAGGAAGGTGATGGCGCTGAGTCCCAAAAGAATCTAATGTTTTGTTTCCATGTTATGTCTCAATACTTTACTATGCAGAAATAATGTCTTGGTGTCTTGTTTTAGTGCATATGTAGTGATAGTGGTAGACACATAAATCCATTCTCAATTTATGGCAGCAGCAGAAATCAATTTCTTCAACATAAAATTTTCAAATTCTTCGTAAAACTTGCCCCAGGTTTCTCTAATGAGAAAAATATGCAAACATGAAATCCAAGGTAAGGAGTTGTTACCACCTCTAGAAGCATTAACAATGTGCTGAGCTTCTTGTTATGCAGCTAGCAAAAGTTGAATCCCATTACCACCGGATGCCGTATAGAGAGATGTTGAAGCAAGGGTGCACCATAGACGATGCAGGTAAATGAAACATATCGCAACGAAGGCGAAAAAAAAAATTCAACTTAATTATATAATGCTTGAAATCCAAATAGCTTACCTCTATCGAACTTGCATTTCTGAAAAGTCTCGTCAATATGCAAACATGTACTCATATTTTGTGTATGTTATGTATTTGCGTTGTCCATATAAACTTTCATAAGCTTTCTATTTTTCGCAGGTGTTTTTTCGTTTACAATTGCGGTCTGGTTAAATAACACCCTTATACCATGCATCCTTACAATTGCGGTCTGGTTAAATAACACCCTTTAGAACGAGTCTGATCATTTACAAAAATCCCACGTTTGTGATTTATCTTGTAATGTTACTCTGATGACAATATCGACCAAATGAGATCATATTCTTCGCAATCAACTTTGATTGTCTGTTGGAAGTTGCAAGGGACATTGTTTGATTATTGTTGACTCAAAATGTATTTTGATGATTATTCCATTCAAAACATTTAATTAGATCAATCTCAGTTCGATATTATATTGAAGGAGCTAAATATTGTTAGCGCACGCTACCCATATCATAGTAGCGCACGCTATCGAGAAATGCATGTACAGCCCAGTCAGTCAGCTGCAGCCAAGTGAAGTCACCTGATGGATAGTGCACGCAAGTCATTCAACATTAGCGCACGCTAAGTAACTACAGTTAGCGCACGCTATACAATCAACATTAACGCACGCTATCGTATCATTCCAGAGGACAGTGAGGTTTGGAAGGAAATCGGAAATGGATTTTGCGCACGCTACATACATTATCTTACGTACGCTAAAACAAGGATGTAGCGCACGTTATTACTCACTACTTGCGCACGCTACCGATATCACGGTCAGTAGTCCAGTAGCTACTGGACTCAATTGTAACACCCCAAATGGCGGTTATTATAGTGCCGTGAATCCCACACTGGGACCCACGAGGCGATATCCAAAACAGGTTAAATAAATATTATTTGTGATACCGAATCACAACGAAAAGTCATTTCTCCGATTAGGAGTTTATTAAAATATGGCCATGACCTTACAACACCTGTGATCCGAAAAACAAGTATAAACCATATGGAGATGGAGAATACTTCAAATGTCAAATACAACCAAAAAGTAATTTAAATGAAACAGAGATAACATAACGCGGTTTAACATAACCGACAACAAGAGATGTGGGGCCCCGAACTAGTATCCTCCGAACCCTTCGCCGTCGACATGCTCTTCCCGTGTCTTGCCTTTGCCACGACCTAAAATACAATACAAGTATATCGCCCAACACAGTGTCAGATATACATGATAATCAATTCTTCCGACATTATACAATTCACATATATAGATCTCAAGAAAATCATTCCGACTATTAATCATACCCCTCGGGCGTATGAAACAATCAGTCACAAAATATCGAACACATCCAATCAAACATGGTCTCTGAACGATTAACATTATGGCTCAAGATGGACATCACAGTACGCCCGATCCGGAAATGTGTCCGTGCACATGTCCACCCCGTATACGGAATCCAGAGATATACGTGGGACAATGTACCTAATTAGCCTCACGAACTAACGTCTCGTGTGCACGGTCCAATGCGGAAACATCCACGCATGACCATCGTGTGCCTGGCTAAAAATCCTACACAATAACCAATCGGCACGCAGATATGATTCCGGATATGTCACGATACAACATGACAACGAAACTCAAAGGATAACACATCCAATTAAGGATCAAGAAAAACTCACCAAAGTGAAAATAAGGACCAACGAGATCAACGATTCGAAACGGCGTACTTGGGAATGCAATCCCATAACGTCAAGGACAATATCAAATCACGACAAACGTCACATGGACAATTCATACACATGAAATATATATAATCATCACAAGAATCTAATCATCATTATAACCAATCAAGATAACTTGCCTTAATACGGAGACGAGAATAGTCCTCTTCTTATCGGAACGAACGGACGGTCCTCGACAAGTTTTACTCGAACAACCAACCTTAAACGAAATACATTTTACTCAAAACATATTCGTATAATTATCAATATAGGATTAGTAAGACGTCAACCTACAATCCTTTAGAATAGTTTGTTACTACAAATTATTGAAGCCTTATGCCAGAGTCCTTCTAACATCAATACAACTATAAGAATCGGTTTACAAAATTTACCGAATGTTCGCATGGTTCAACATAACAAGAGTTCTATCAAGGTTATGTTGAATAACTAATCATGATGTTAAGATCATCTTATGATGATTAAACTTTCCAAAACATTAAAAGGTTGAAAGGTAAAATCGCACATTATGATTATTCTCCTCTCATTTAAATTGACTTTTAAGCTAACAACAAGTTCATAAGTTCCGAGATTACACCATACTCATGAAGGTTATCAAAGTCTTTGTTACAAGGTGGAGGATTCATTAACATGATGGTGAATTCACCAATTTTAGTATGATGATCAAAATATTCTAAGTTCTCAATACATTAGATTAATGAAAAATTATTGTTGAAATTATCAAGATCCTTATCAATCTTCAAAGACTTGTGAAATCGAACAATCATGATTTGTTAAAGCTTCTAAGATTCTGAACTAGATCATCTAATCTCATCTTTAACATCATCAAGTTCTTCTCAAGGTAATTAAATACCTAAAATGGTGTTTAATCACTATATGATATCAAGTTCTTGACTAAGTCCGCTTATGATGAAGCTAACCGATCCAACAATGTCCTACCGAGCTAAATTTGTCCGTAAGATGAGTAATGACACTACAAACATGGTTACCATTACTACAATATCAAGAACTCCTCTAAACTAAACCCTCATTTAACATATTCATCAAAAGTGTTAAAAAGGTTGGATTAGAACTATGTTTTACTTGCTTAATCTAACTCTAGGTGAAGTATAATTCGTCATTAACATCAACATAAGAAAATAATGCAGAGAAGAAAACACACCAACCTCCAGAAATGAAGAACAACTTCAATGCTATGAGAGAATATGTTCCAAGCTTAAAAACAACTCCAAATCTCCAAGGAAATGAGCTCCACTCCGAGATTCAAGGATTAGAAACAAGTTGGTGTAGGTTGATATCGTTTTTAGAATGCAGAGGGACGATAAAATGGAGAGAGAATCGGTTTAGAGTTGTGAAGAAATGAAAAACAGGCTGGACCTATAAATAGACTGGACATCCTTAGCGCACGCTATCAGGACAGTTTAGCGTACGCTAATGCCCTTACGTACGCTATCCGGTCGATATTACGTACGTAAGCGGCTTACAGTGGCTACTGTCTTGAATTATCGCAGGCCGTTAGCGCACGCTAATGAGAAATGGGTTACGCACGCTAATAAAAGTAGATTCTCACCGACACGCCAGCTCAGATTTAGATCTCATGCATGCTAACGGTTAAAAGGGTTCACGTGCTGAAGTCAACTGCTGTCAGATTCCTTCTTAGCGTACGCAACCGAGGAAACCTTACGCACGCTAAGTCGCATGATTAGCGTACGTTAATAGTACTGTGTAGCGTACGCTACATTAACAAAAATTCGAAAGTGTAACACTCTAATAACATCGAATCATCACATATGAAATAACAACGATATGATACTCAAATCTATAATACCTCAACATAATACTAAATGCAACGATTTCTGATAATCAGATTATCCGAATAATACAACGACAGGTAAAAATGAAAAGTTACAGCCGGATATTACATCAATATGTTAAGGACTTTATGTACGCTACACAGGGTAACGTACGTTACTGAAAGAAATTTTTAGCGCACGCTAAGGTATAGGCATTAACGCACGCTAAAAGGAGTCAGCATATTACCGTTTGATTTTCTACCGTTGGAAGGCAAGAGTCAATGAAGATCCGTGAAATCTGGAAAAGTTGGAATTAATTAATGATAGCGCACGCTATGCATACTTGTAGCCGTTGGATAAAAAGACGTTAGGGAGACAAACCAACATTTTCAAAGTCAAGATTGAAGACCTGTTGACCAGTCGATAACGCACGCTACGGATTCATGACTAGCGCATGCTAGCCATACAATTTTACCGTTGCAACAGTCTTTGTGACCGTTCAGAAAAGCCAAGTCAAGATCGATAGCGCACGCTAGAAGACATTATTAGCGCACGCTAATAATATGTTTTTCAGTATTTGAAGGATGGCTCTCACCTATAAATACCCAAAGGACTTGGGTATCAGACACACAACTTCAAGCATACAAGCATACAAGCATACAAGCATACAAACATTCTTGAGCTCAAATCGCTACTGATTACTATATTATAAGTTGTGAGAAAGAAAGATACAAGAGTGATTTTCTTTGTAATATCTATTATTCTTTGTATTCTTTCATTTGATTGTAAGTGTTGCATCACTTACACTTGAGCGTAAAAGAAACGAATCAAGAGTCACTAATCCGGTGTTATTAGGATCTTTGATCCGACATTGTTAAGATTATACTCCCATATTCGTATAGTGAGGATTATCTAGTTCTTATAGAACACTAGATAAACAAACATTTATATTGAGAGAGAGGTTGAGCTTGGACCTATAGAAGACAAGCGATTGTAACGGTTGTGAACTCGGACCGATAGAAGACGAGTCAAGATTGTGGTTGTTCTTGAGCCAATAGAAAAAGAAAGTCGGAGAGTGGACGTAGGCAAGTTGGCGAACCTCTATAAATCTTTGAGTCTTTAAATTCCGTACTATCTTTCATTTATTCGCAAGAAATTTCGTTATTCCGCTTTACCACTATTCAACCCCCCTTCTAGTGGTAAATTTATCTCTTCAGTTGGTATCAGAGCGGGTCTCTTTTTAAAGGTTTAACCACCTAAGAGAAAAAGATCCGCAAATGGCACTTCTTGGCCAAATTGAAGGAAATGCTCTCAACCGTCCTCCTTTCTTCGATGGTTCCAATTTCATGACGTGGAAAAAGAAGATGGCGATCTTCGTTCAAGCCTATGATATTGAAATCTGGAAAGTTATTGCTCTTGGTCCTAAACTTGCTAAGAAAGAGGATGGATCGTTGAAAAAGATCGAAGAATTCAACGACGAGGATTGGAGAAACACACCGTCAACTCACGAGCTACTCAACTTCTCTATTGCGCTCTTAATCCAGAAGAACTCAATAGGATATCGTCCTATGAAAGCGCAAAAGAAATTTGGGAAATTCTCGAAGTCACTCATGAGGGAACCACCCAAGTCAAGAAGACCAAAATTAATATGATACTCCATGACTACGAACTTTTCTCCATGAAAGACGAGGAAATGATCACAAATATGTTGGATCGATTTTCGGCTATAACCAATGGTCTTGCATCTTTCGGAAAGCCTATATCGAGCAGCGACAAAGCTAAGAAAATTCTTCGATGGTTTCCACGAGAATGGGATGCCACGGTCACCGCGATCATGGAGTCCAAAGATCTCAACAAGCTCGAATTTAGTGCCCTCATCGGGTCACTCATCAATTATGATATCGTTCTCAAGTCTAGAGGCACAAAACCAAAGCCTCGGGAAAGAGTAGTCGCATTCAATGTTGATAGCGACGTTGAGGAAGATGTTCCCGAAGATGAAGACGACGAGGAACTCGCCCTCTATGCCAAAAACTTTAGAAGGTATAAAAGCCTAATTCAAAAGAGGCGAAGTTTTCTTGGTCGGGATGGCAAACCGGAGCAAAAGAAGAGTGGCTATACTCCCATAAAGAAGTTCGACAATAATTGTCGGAAATGTGGTCAAGCCGGTCACTATGCCAAAGAATGCCGAGGATCCTCTTCAAAACCTCAAATGGAAAGATTCAAAAAGAAGGAGGTCCTAATCGCTTCTTGGAGTGATGACGAGGAGGAGATTGAAAGATCTCTAGTTGCAAATCTTGCATTCATGGCACTCGAATCCAAAAGTAATATCGAGGTAAGTTCTAAACTCAATGATGACGAATATGACTCTTTTGATTTTTGTGATTCACAAGAAGTTCATCATGATGATGAGTTATTGAGTGCGTTTGAATCCTTGAATACGGAGTATGACGAGATGGTTAAATTAAACATATCTTTAAAGAGAAAAATAAAATCTCTAGAACTCGAAAATTCCTCTCTTCAAAACAAAGGCAAAACTATTGAGATCGACCATACATTATGCCTTGAAAAAGAAAATGTTTTGAAAATCGAGTTAACAAAAACTCAAAAGGAGCTAAAATATATTTTGAACAAATTTACTCTCGGAAACAAGAAATTCGAAAGGCTTCTATCTATTCAAAAATCGCCCTTGCTCAAACACGGTCTTGGTTTCGATCCTTTTAAACGGGAACAATCCCTTATCAACCTTGACAAAATAAAGAAAACCGAAACCGAGAACTCAAAAGATTCTTCCAAACGAGTTCATGATGTTAATGCTCATTCAAAGTTAAGAACCATCAAAGTTAAGCAAATATGGGTTCCCAAAGGGACAATTGTTCCGAATGCTATAAGCATAGTTAACTTTGGAGGACCCAAATGGGCTTGGGTACCGAAACAACCGAGAAATTCTATTTTTGTAGGTACTGGCACCAAGGAAAAGAAAGTGGTACATTGATAGCGGATGCTCAAGGCACATGTGCGGCTCCGAGGACTTATTTGAAGACCTCGAATACCAAGAACAAGGACATGTGACCTTTGGGGATAATCAAAAGGGAAAAATCAAAGGCATCGGCAAAGTCGGTAAGGAACCTTCTCCTTCTATCAACAAAGTATTGTTTGTTGAAGGTTTGCATCATAATCTTCTTAGCGTTTCGCAACTTTGTGATGAAGGTTTTAAAATTCTCTTTGAGCAAACGCATTGCACGGCATTTAGAAATAATAAAATTGCATTCATTGGTTTGAGATGTGGAAACATCTATATTGTTGATCTTAACGATAAAAGTTCATTCAATGAAAAATGTCTTATTACCTTGGATGACAATGCATATTTATGGCATCGAAAATTGGGGCATACTTCTTTACCTATTATTTCTATTCTATCTAGACACGACCTTGTTCGTGGATTGCCCAAACTCAAGTTTGATAGAAAGCATTTGTGTGAATCATGCATAAAAGGGAAACACACTCGAGAATCTTTTAAACCAAAATTCGAGGTTTCCACTAGTCGAGTTCTTGAACTTGTGCATATGGATTTGATTGGACCATCTAGACATGTTAGTTTAAATGGCAAACTTTACACTTTGGTTATTGTTGATGATTTCTCTCGATTTACTTGGGTTAGATTTTTAGCACATAAGGATGATGCATTTTCCGAATTTTCTAAATGGTGTCGTTTGGTATCAAATGAGAAAAATCTCTCCATAATTTCTATTCGCACCGATCACGGAGGTGAATTTGATTGCACTCCGTTTGAACTTTTATGTGATAAATATGGTATTAATCATAACTTTTCGGCCCCTAGAACACCTCAACAAAATGGAGTTGTTGAAAGGAAAAACCGATCTTTGGAAGAAATGTCGAGGACAATGCTTAATGAATACTCTCTTCCACGATACTTTTGGGCCGAAGCAATTTTTACGGCATGCTATGTGATTAACCGGGTTCATGTTCGTAGAACTCATCTTAAAACCCCGTATGAATTATGGAAGGGCAAAAAGCCCAATATTGCTTATTTTCATCCTTTTGGTTGCAATGTATTTATTTTGAACAATGGCAAGGATAATTTAGGCAAGTTTGATGCTAAATCCGACTCCGGAATATTTCTTGGTTATTGTACTAATAGTAAAGCATATCGTGTTTATAATATTAGAACGAATAAAGTTGAAGAGTCCATACATGTTAAATTCAATGATATGATCTCACCCCCGAGAAAGGTAGAATACTTTGATGATGCAGGTACTTTTCCGGATCCCTCACCCGAATTGAAGAAAATTTCGGAAATCGAAACGAACACAATCGTTGATTTATCGAAAGATTGGAGGCACATCAAAGATCATCCAAAGGATCTCGTGATTGGAAACATTGAAGACGGTGTTCAAACCCGAAGGAGAACCACCGAATTTATGGCTCATTGTGCTTTTGTATCTGAAATAGTTCCCAAGAATATATCCGAAGCTCTCGATGATGAAAGTTGGGTGATGGCAATGCAAGAGGAGCTTGTGCAATTTATGCACAATAATGTATGGAATTTAGTTCCCGCTCCTAAAGATAAAACAATTATCGGAACTAAATGGGTGCATAAAATTAAGAGTGACGAAGACGGTTATCCAATTCGAAATAAATCTCGTTTGGTCGCTCAAGGATATAATCAAGAGGAAGGTCTTGATTACGAAGAAAGCTTTGCTCCCGTGGCTCGACTCGAAGCCATTCGCTTGCTATGTGCATTTGCTGCCCATAAAAAGATCAAACTATTTCAAATGGATGTGAAAAGCGCATTCTTGAATGGGTACATTCAAGAAGAAGTCTACGTCAAGCAACCTCCCGGTTTTGAAGATCATCAATTTCCGGATCATGTCTACAAGCTCAACAAGGCACTCTACGGGTTGAAGCAAGCACCCCGAGCATGGTATGATCGTTTAAGTCAATTTTTAATTGCAAATGATTATAAAAGAGGCAAAGTCGATAATACCTTGTTTGTTAAAATATTAAATGATGATATACTTGTTTGCCAAATCTACGTTGATGACATTGTATTTGGAGCTACTAATGAATCTTTGTGCCAAGATTTTTCTAATCTTATGAAAGGAGAGTTCGAAATGAGTATGATGGGAGAATTAACGTTCTTCCTCGGGCTTCAAATCAAGCAATGCGAAGATGGAATTTTTATCCATCAAACGAAGTACTCAAACGACCTCCTCAAGAAATTCAATGTCTTCATCATTAAAGCTTGAGAAAGATGAAAATGGCAAATCCGTAGATCAAAAATTATATCGAGGTATGATCGGATCTTTGTTATATTTGACTGCATCTAGGCCAGATATAATATTTGCTACATGTTTATGTGCTCGATTCCAAGCCAATCCCAAGGAATCACATTTAACTGCTTGCAAACGCATTTTTCGTTACT
Organism: Orobanche coerulescens; assembly: GCA_033398695.1. NCBI lineage: Eukaryota > Viridiplantae > Streptophyta > Magnoliopsida > Lamiales > Orobanchaceae > Orobanche > Orobanche coerulescens. The sequence goes on from CM065816.1 coordinate 147,002,248, forward strand.
TGAAAGGAACTATTGGACTAGGTCTATGGTATCCTTCTTGCTTAGATTTTAATTTAATTACATATAGTGACGCCGACTTCGGCGGATGTAAAATTGACAAAAAGAGTACTAGTGGTACATGTCATTTTGTTAGATCATGTTTAATATCTTGGGGAAGTAAAAAGCAAACCAGTGTAGCATTGTCTACAGCTGAGGCCGAATATGTCGCTGCAGGGAGCGCCTGTGCTCAAGTGTTATGGATTAAAACTCAACTCCGCGACTACGGCATATATTTTGAAAATACCCCTATCCTATGTGATAACACTATTGCAATTAATCTGAGTAAAAATCCTGTGTTGCATAGTAGAACTAAACATATAGATATTAGACATCATTTTCTACGCGATCATGTTCAGAAAAAGGATATCTGTTTAATTTTTGTCGGGACGAAGGATCAACTTGCTGACATTTTTACAAAACCTCTTCCCGAAGAATCATTTAATTCCATTCGTTTACAACTTGGTATGGGACATATAGACAATTTTTGAAATAAGTTTTCTACTCAAGAAATCAACATCCTTGATTCGCTTCATTCGCTAGCGCGCGCTAGCTTCACTCTCTTGACGCGTGCTAAAAACTACTTTCGATAGCGTACGCTAACCTCACTGCCTTGCGTACGCTAATTAAAAACTTTTCGAATTCCATATTAGCTACTGGACAGTCCAGTAAGCTTTTCATTTTATACCTAACGTACACTAACTCTATGTTCCTAGCGTACGCTAACTAAAAATCCGTTGACTATATATATTCCGTACAACCCAGAAACACACTCATCATTCCTAACGCACGCAATCGCAAGAACACTCTTTTCAGAGAAACCCTAGCCGCAAATCGGATTCTTCAAACTTCCTCAGATCTTCAATTCCTCTCCGATTGATGTCGAGCAAGAATCGAAAAGCCATGGAAAAAACATACAATAACCTAAAACGTCCTCTCAACGCACAATATGATGCGACTCGATTCATCTCATCCACCGCATCGAGGGTATTCTTTGAAATCCTTCCACCAGAGCATATTACGGATTGTTATTTCTTCAACTTCCCGAGTCTGGAACGGGTAAATGTCGCTATCTCTGATTTCTTTTCTTCAATCGGAATTGATCGTTTCGTAGAATGTAAAGACCCTATTTTTCCTGAACTTGTCCGTGAATTCTACGCCAATCTTCATGTGGCCGACAGTGAAGGGTCTTCATCCCTTGTTTTAGGAAGTTTTGTTGGAGGAACGCGAGTGAAAGTTTCCTCGGATATTTTGTCGCAGATTTTTGGTTTATCATCCCACGGGTTTGTGTGTACTGGAAAAACTATTGCCGATGATACTGGAGTCGGGGAAATCGATGTCAAAGAGTTCCTTAGCTCAAAGGCTGTTATTGACATAACGGACGATTTATTCGAAAACAATGACTTTGGGATCAACATTCGTCTACTCCTAGTAGCTTTCACAAAGTGCTTAATGCCGAAGGTGAATACTCAGCATAAATTAGTGGGAGTCGACAAACATGTGGTGTATTGAGTTCTTAATGATGATAAAGTGAATTTTGCCGATATCGTCACCAGCTAGATGAAGGTGAAGGGCGACCTTTTTCGGTCGAAGAACTACGCATCTCGCTCCCGCAAGGCTGGAATGCCTTATGGCTCCATTCTCACGGCCATATTCAGTTTTCACCACGATGATTTGTCGAAAGACAAGGCTGTCCCCGTCTCTCTCGGTCATGAGATTTCGGACTCTTCGCTTAAAGCCATGCATTATGTGCGGACGTCCAACCGAGGCTGGATCCTATTCCCGTATCTTCGCGATGACGACCAAGTGGAAAAAGGGTCGCGCATGCCTACTCAAGAGGAGAAAATCACTCGCCGGGGACCACATACTCTTCGAGAGATGCAAACCGGGGAGTTCGTGAGGAAGCCCACTTCCAAAGGGAAGCGCCCGATGAAAGATGTCGTCACGGAGGAAGAGGAAAGCGACCTTTGCGCTCGGATGCGGAGCATCGAGACCTCTCAGCCTGAAATTCGAGAGGATGTTCGGTCTCTACGCACGGAAATCTGGGAAGTTCGCGGGTTGATCTCCGATTTCATCCGTTACACACACCCTTCGTTTCCTTTCCCATCGTCCTCTTCCGATCATGCTCTTTAGAATTTAGGATTTTTATGCTTGGTTGTAGAATCTTATTATTCGAATGATCTTTATGTCTCATGTCATGAAAACTTTATGTATTGCTTGAACTCTCTCTTAATGATATTCGCATTTCACTTCATTTGGTATATGTTGTTTACGTGTATTGCTATTTCCGTAATTTCACTTTGGTTAAAGGCATTTTTGTTGGTATGCCACAATTCAGGGGGAGTTCCTTTTTGTTTATGTCAAAAAGGGGGAGAATACTCCAAAAACCGAGATAAACTAATATACCGAACAAGTTACCTTGATTCGAATCATTTAAAATGTTTTTGCAGGTATAAATTAAATGTTTTGACATCATCAAAAAGGGGGAGATTGTTGACTCAAAATGTATTTTGATGATTATTCCATTCAAAACATTTAATTAGATCAATCTCAGTTCGATATTATATTAAAGGAGCTAAATACTGTTAGTGCACGCTACCCATATCATAGTAGCGCACGCTATCGAGAAATGCATGTACTCTGACCACCGGCACCAAGTGAAGTCACACGATGGATAGCGCACGCAAGTCATTCAACATTAGCGCACGCTAAGTAACTACTGATTAGCGCACGCTATACAATCAATATTAACGCACGCTATCGTATCATTCCGAGAGGCGGTGAGGTTTGGAAGGAAATCGGAAATGGATTTTGCGCACGCTACATACATTATCTTACGTACGCTAAAACAAGGATGTAGCGCACGTTATTACTCACTACTTGCGCACGCTACCGATATCACGGTCAGTAGTCCAGTAGCTACTGGACTCAATATGTCAAGGACTTTACGTACGCTACACAGGGTAACGTACGTTACTGAAAGAAATTTTTAGCGCACGCTAAGGTATAGGCATTAGCGCACGCTAAAAGGAGTCAGCATATTACCGTTTGATTTTCTACCATTGGAAGGCAAGAGTCAATGAAGATCCGTGAAATCTGGAAAAGTTGGAATTAATTAATGCTAGCGCACGCTATGCATACTTGCTAGCGCACGCTAAGCTCAAATCTAGTCGTTGGATAAAAAGACGTTGGGGAGACAAACCAACATTTTCAAAGTCAAGATTGAAGACCTGTTGACCAGTCGATAACGCACGCTACGGATTCAAGACTAGCGCACGCTAGCCATACAATTTTACCGTTGCAACAATCTTTGTGACCGTTCAGAAAAGCCAAGTCAAGATCGATAGCGCACGCTAGAAGACATTATTAGCGCACGCTAATAATATGTTTTTCAGTATTTGAAGGATGGCACTCACCTATAAATACCCAAAGGACTTGGGTATCAAACACATAACTTCAAGCATGCAAGCATACAAGCATACAAGCATTCTTGAGCTCAAATCGCTACTGATTACTATATTATAAGTTGTGAGAAAGAAAGATACAAGAGTGATTTTCTTTGTAATATCTATTATTCTTTGTATTCTTTCATTTGATTGTAAGTGTTGCATCACTTACACTTGAGCGTAAAAGAAACCAATCAAGAGTCACTAATCCGGTGTTATTAGGATCTTTGATCCGGCATTGTTAGGATTATACTCCCATATTCGTATAGTGAGGATTATCTAGTTCCTATAGAACACTAGATAAACAAACATTTATATTGAGAGAGGTTGATCTTGGACCGATAGAAGACAAGCGATTGTAACGGTTGTGAACTCGGACCGATAGAAGACGAGTCAAGATTGTGGTTGTTCTTGAGCCAATATAAAAAGAAAGTCGGAGAGAGGACGTAGGTAAGTTGCCGAACCTCTATAAATCTTTGAGTCTTTAAATTCCGTACTATCTTTCATTTATTCGCAAGAAATTTCGTTATTCCGCTTTACCACTATTCAACCCCCCTTCTAGTGGTAAATTTATCTCTTCAATTATAAGTGGATCTAGATAAAGCTGTTATGATCTTACCTCACGTAGTGCAATTCACACCTGATTTCATATGTATATGATGTCTTTATGTGCTTTTCCTATGATCGTTGTTCACTCTTGTATGAAAAAGTTGTGCTTTTCATATGTAACTTGCATGTCTGACGATCTCTATTGTTGGTGATATGTCTCTGTTCTTGGTGGTTTGCCATCAATTTTGTTTCTCTTGAATTAGCATATAACCTTTTACATGGTCTCTAATATAGTATAATTTTGAAACACAACCTTTTTTTGTTAAGACTCGTAAGCGAAAAGAGGGTCGCGAGTACATGACTGATGGAAAAGTAACTACGTTCATAATTGTAAGTGTTCTATTATTTAGTTGATCACATGCCAGGTGTATTCTTCCATTCAAGTCTATTTAATTTGACATAGTTGTGGCTTTATTTTGTAGGACAAAATTTAAAAGGTTATTGGTCCTGACTGAAGGTGTCACTGAACTTCTATTGGATGGAAAAGCACATGGTCCTTCATGGCTTATAGGAAAATGTGTAAAGTCTGACAAATGCTCCACTTCTGGCACGACAAACTCGCAGAGCAGTGACTTGACGGCCAAAATCAGGCAAGAAGTTGTTGACGGAATGGAAGAAAAGCTGGAGAAGAAGGTCCAAGAAGAAGTAGATGTACAGGTGAATAAGAAGGTCCAGGAGAACCTAACTTGGGTGCTTAAGAAATTAGGCAAAGTAAACCCAAGCTTGAACATCAATTTGGTGGAACTTTGTTCCACAATATCAAGTGATAACGACAACGGCACTCCTATTACCGGAGGAGATGCTACATCTTAGATTTTCTGTTGTTTAAGTACCGTATTTCATGGCTTTTGGTCGTTGTATTAAAACTTAAGTACTGTTTTTTTAAGTAAACCTTAAGTACTGTTTTCTAGATATTTTGGATGGATAGGTTGTATTTTGAATGGATGGATTCAGAATTATAATGGATTGGTAATTAATATAAAAAATATTTTCTGTCAATTTTTTTTGTGAAAGTGTTGCAATACAAAAAAAAGTTACTGTAGACAAGAAAAACGTTGTTGTAGACAAAAAAATATTGCCGTAGACAAAAAAACGTTGCAGTTACTTACTAGAAGGTGTTGCAGAAACTTAAAAAGTGTTGCAAAAAAGTGTTGCAACAGGGTTCCCTAACAGGTAAGGGGCCCACAGTTGGGGCCAACATCGGACCCCACATATGGGGCCCACATAGTGGGCCCCATCTGTGGCCCCCTACTTTTGCAGAAAATTGGCCTCTGCTGCAACACGTGTTTAATGTTGCTGTGGCCTATAGGTAACGATGCCTTGCAGTCGTATGATGACAAAAAAGTGGTGTTGCAGTAGGTGACATACGTGTTGTTATAGGGACCTACGGCAGCGGTGAAAAGTGCAACACCAAAAAAGTGTTGTCGTTTTGATTTTCTTGTCTACAACAACGTTTTTTTTGCTTCTTGCAATATTTTGTAGGAGTTGCCGTAGGCCATCTATGGCGTAGTGTTATCATATACCGTGAGCTGCAGTATGAGGCAATAAAAATCTTTAAAAAAAGGATGGCTTGCTATTAATATTCCAATTATTTCTTTGGTTGATAGATATAGAGGTGCCCATCGCCGGGTCCGGGTCCGGGTCGGACCCGTCGTGTCGCCGGGTCGGCCGACCAGGACCCGGACCCCACCCGTACATATGAAATGTACGGGTTGGCGGGTCGACCACGGGTCCGGGTCCGATCCGCGGGGTTACGGGTCCGACCCTCTATAATTTTTTTTAGAAGTATATATAAAATTTTATTTATTATCCTTTTATACACGGAAAATAACTATACGTGAACAAGGAAATCATTTGAAAAAATGAGCTTGTATTTAATTTTAAGTTTTCACTTAAAATTAAATTGCTTACGTATCCTCGTGAGGAATCAAAGCCCTACGTAGTTCTTTTTACTTACCTGACTTACTTTACTTATCTTTAGTCGAAGTCGATGTCGTCGTCTTGATCATCGGTTTGACTCATTTGACTAGACTCTCCTTTAGTATTGCCTTCTTGATAGGAATTTTGATTCGCTAATAGGTCATCCAACTTGTTTTCTAGATCTCGTAACTCGGCTTTTATTGCATCTTTAAGTAACATTTGAGCCTCGAGATTTTTTGACGTCATTCGGGATCTCCGCTCGTCCAACATATAGCCTCATTCACTAAAAGCACTCTCAATGAGGACTGTGGATACGGGCACTGCAAGAATTTCTTGTGCCATAATGGAAAGTATGGAAAATTCGGTTCCCCTTCTCTTCCACCAATCCAACAGATCAAATGTACCTGCATTGTCATCCTCCGGCACAAAACTAGTTGCATAATATCGACTAAGGTCATTTCCTTGACCGACGTTACTACCTCACCTATTTCTTGCTATATTATAGAATTGTTGTTGAAATGGGTTAGTGGGAGTTCTCTCGAATTTCATGTTAAATGTATTTGTAGTCCTAGTTCTTGTTTTTTGAGTTTGAATCCTATCACCATATTTAGCTAAATATTCAGCAAAATGAGTTTCTAAACTATTTTCTAAATCAATCTTTACTTGTTCAACGTCAGGAATATTTTCAAACAAAGTTTGACTTTCAACACTATCCACAAAATTAGGAAAACCCAAATTTTTAAGAATATTATAATATATTTCAAGTAACTATTGTACTTGAGCTAAATTCAGATCGGGAGATAAAACAACACTTATCAAGAAAACATCATGAATACGATTAAAGTATTTTAGACATTTTTAACACATATTGTAAATAGCATTCGATAATCTTTCGGATTTATTACAAGCACCCATTTTGGATACAATAAAACAACAATGAAATAAAACTTTAGGAGACGTGGGATAATAACAACTACTTAAATCTTTAGTTGCATTTTCAAAAACCTTTAATAGTTTTATTAAATCTTTAGTTTCATCCCAATATGTTGGCAATAAATAAAATTCTTCTACGTGAAAATACGTATCAAAAAAATCACACAATAATTCTTTATATTCATTAGTCGAATTTAACATCTCATAAGTTGAGTTCATCTATGTTTTACGTCTGGAGTAAAAAAATTGGGTTGCATTTGTTTTGATTTTAAAAATTTTCCCCATTGCCTAGCTAACTTAGTACGATTATGTAAAAACAAGACACATTTTCTAATTGGTTCTATTGCCTCATCTACAAATTTTAATGCATCTTGTACACACAAATTTAGAATATGACATATACATCTAGTATGAAATAATCGACCCGCTAAAACAGGATTGCAAGCTTGTATTAAAGCTGGTACACTTGCAGTATTAGAACTAGCATTATCAAAACCAATTGTGTAAATTTTATCTTTTAAGTAATAAAAAATTAAAATTTAATAATTGCTCTAGCTATATTATCTGCACTGTGTGCACAATTAAATTTTTTATACGCAAGTAATCTTTTGTTGAAGTTCCAATGTTCATCAATCCAGTGTATAGTTATTCCCATATAATCATTTTTTTGTTTAAAATCTACCCACGTATCCGCAACTAAAGAAACTCTATAATTTATAGATCTAAAATAAGTTCGTAGTCCAAGTTTATGTTGTTTGGCTAGGTATACTACTTGTCTACTCATTGTGGTACATGGAATTCTCTTAGTAGCAGGATTATAGGCATTTTGCATCATGTATTCTCAACCCGTACTATCTGCAAAATTAAAAAGTAAAGATTCTTGTACACATAATTTTGCCATTTGTTCTCTAGCAATTTTTTTATTATATTCATAAAGTTGAGATTCAGACATACCTTGATTGCCGGCTGGCCCGGCTCCAGTAGAAGGTTGGAAGTTGAGTTGACTTTGCGACTTTTGTTCTCTGTGGATCGAGGCATGGTCATTCTCAAAATGCCTTTTAAAAATTCCATATCCATCCCCGAATTTATACGAATATTCTTTCTTGTAGTAGTTGCAAAATACCTTCATCGAACCATCCGATATTTTTTCCTTTTTAAAGTGTTTTGAAAAAAGTTCGGATACCGGTTTCTTTTCTGCAACAGGGGCGGGCTTCTTTCTCGCTTTAGTTTTCTTGCTTCCTTTTCCTTTCACAATTTCTTCCTCCTCGGACGATAACTCTTCAACATAAGGAGGTTCTTCAGCTTGGCTTGCCGCAGGGCGCTTCGACTTTGATTTTTGCGTCGGAGTTGGTACGCCATGAAGAGTGCGCCCGAATGTTGCATATGTTTGATTTAACATAGCTTCATAGATTTCATGGTCCATTTCTTCGTCAATGTTTTGCAGTTGTTGACGATCCGGGATACGTCGAAATCCCCGGGGGTCAACTTTTTCTTCACTGGTAGTTGTTGTACTACCGTAATAGATACTTTCATGTATAACATCATATTCAGATTCTTGACTTTTATTTTCAAAATCGGGTGGAGGTTGGTTTTGGGGCACCCAAATAATTATCCCAGGTGGTTTCTTCGATTTGCCCCAAAGAGTCATTTGCTCCAACTTGGAGATTTTAGATTTTTTGGGAGACGTAGCAATACCATTTCCCTTGTCAGAACTCGACATAATGATTAACTAAAAAAAAGAGATTAAATGGTATAACAATTAGCAATGAGAGTTTGAGAGATAGATTAGAATGAAGGTGTGAAAAAATGTGATGGTTTGGGTAAGTACTTATAGATAGAATTTTTTGATTTTTTTTTTTAATTTGAATTCTGTCCGTTGGACCCGTCGGGTCACAAGTCCGACCCGCCGGGTCCAACGAACAGAATTCAAATTTTTAATTTTTTTTAGTTTGCGCCGGGTCGATGGGTCGGACCCGGCGAGTCGCCGGGTTGGGAAAGATAAGACCCGGACCCCACCCGTGTATACCACGAGTCTGGATCGACGGGTCCGACAAATTGGCAGGGTCGGGATTCTACACGGGTCAACCGGGTCGACGGGTCGACCTGTCGGGTTGGAGTTTTCTGGACACCTCTAGATAGATAGCTATTTATTGTTTTAATTATTAGAGTACCTTGAGTTAAACCTCTTTATCCAATTAGTTTATTGTATCTCCAATACTGTTTTCCTTTAAAATTCATTCATACAAGTAATTAGATAAATTTAATTAATTTAATCTATATATATAATAGCATTACATATTTAGATCACTATATTAACTCTCTATCCTATGTAGGGTTTTATAATTTTTTATTTTGATTTATTTAAAATTTACATTCCACATCAGTTTACCACCAATTTGTTTTGACTAATTATTGAGTTGGTTATGTAAGTAGTTTAATTTTTACTGAAAGGTATTATTTGACTAGTTATTAAGTTGGCCAAAAAATAAGTTTATAATTATTTTACTTTTTAAATTTACAATCAGAAATTAAATATTAATTTTTTATCATTTATACTTTAATGTTTACTTTGTAATTTTAGTTTGTAACGTTCGATGTCTATTGAGATTAATAAATAATTATTATAATAAATATAATATTTTATTTAAATTGGTCGGATAAGTAGCGGGTATAATTATAATGTTTTGTGATAGAAATGATAGTAAAATTATATTTTAATCGAGTTTGAATGGGTACGAGTATATAATTTCTAAATTAATCGGAGTGACTGGACCTTAGCCCAGGCCCGGCCCTTATGCTGGGCGAGATGGGTGGTGGCCCAGGACAGCAGAGGCCCAAGGGGCATCAAACCCAACCCTTAAGTCAGACTTGTTCCCCATGATGATTGGTTTCGGAACTCCGACCAATACCAAATCATTATACCTTCGGAGATTATTATCATATATCGTGAGTTGCTGTATGGGGCAATAAAAATCTTAAAAAAAAAATTCGCTTGCCCACTTATATCTTTGGTTAATTGATAGCTATTCATTGTTTTAATTATTAGATTACGTTGGTTAAACCTCTTTATCCAATTAATTTATTGTAGCTCCAATACTATATTCCTTTAATTCATTCATACAAGTAATTAGATAAGTTTAATTAATTTAATTTATATATATATAACAGCATTACATATTTAGATCACTATATTAACTCTCTATCCTACACAAAATTTTATAATTTTTTATTTTTATTTATAAATAATTTACATCCCACATCAGTTTTGAATGAGAGTCCACTAGTTGGAGAACTAAATAAATACTTTGAATAAATGCGTATTTTTTCTCTGCACAATTAATTTGTACCACCAATTTATTTTGATAATTATGAGTTGGTTATGTAAGTAGTTTAGAAAGATATTATTTGGCCAATTATTAAGTTGGCCAAAAAATAATTTTATAACTATTTCACTTTTTAAATTTACAATAAGAAATTAAATATTAACCTTTTTGTCATTTATACTTTAATGTTTACTTTGTAATTTTAGTTTGCAACGTTCGGTGCTTTTTGAGATGAATAAATAATTATTTTAATAAATTATAATATTTTATTTAAATTGGGTTTGTACATCTGCATTTAAAGCCTTGTTATTTCAATCCTTTTAGCTTTTCTGTGCGGATCAAGTACAGAGAGATGATTGTTGATGGGAAGAAGTGTGAAATGATATGATTAAAATATTAAATTAGATTCATTAAAACCTCACAATTTAATTAACTGGATTTCATATATATTCTTTTAATATCTTATATACTTAAAGATTCAGTACCTAAATTTATTGTGCAAGAGTAATTGTGTACAAAAAAAGGTATTGTACAACCTCTATCAAATTCAATCGAGCCTTCAATTCATTGAATTGAATGTGGCTTAAATTAATGGAGAAGAGATGTACTCTTACAGAACACAAAAAGTCTACACTTTTGCAAAACGAGCCTTCAATTCAATTCAATCCAAAGAATACAAACTATCTGTGGTTAGTCTTTTAGTTTGCTCAGCATTTTCATATTCATCTGTTATATAAAACTTTTGGCTAATGAGCAAATATAAATATGTATTTTGATTTCCGATTGTCCCAAACAAAACCAAATCCTGTAACTAGACTCAACTCATATCAAACAACACCAACCATCACTATCCTAATCCCATACTCAATCTTCTCACGGTTACAACACCACGACTCGAACAAAATGAAAATACAAAGATCTCAGTACTATCTCTTTGTGTATTCGAATATTCATTCAAAGAACATAAGCACAAGAGATTAATCATCACATATCCTTATGAAGCATGGCTTCTTTTTATATCCCAAAAAAGAAGAAAGAATCATAACAAATATGTTATGTTCTATCTTTGTTTCGTTCAAAGACACACAAACAAGAAATGAAAAACAATATGTAGAACCTACCCGAGACCCTCCAAAGGATCTTGAAGCCGTGGTCGAAGTTAACTAGAGCAGATATAAAGAGTGTTTGCTGTTCGGATTTTGGCTGCAAAGTGTACGCAAGAAGAGTGAATACAGATAGTGTGTGTTTGTGTGGCTGCGGATGGTGTATATGTTAGACATTAGGGTTCTCTTATGTGAGTGTTAGGTCTGATTAAATTTTTTATAGATTAATTGTAAATTTTGATCAAAATTTATAGACTTTAATCAGTCAAAATGAACATAGTTTTATTTTTTACGTTGAATTTTAATATATATATATATTATCTCTCAAAATATCTTAAAAAATAAGTTATAAAAATATTTTTAAATGCAATTACATCTGTATAATTTTTGTAAATTTTTATGATTATATTATGTTATAAAAAATTATCTAATTAATGTTTTGTGAAAATCTCAAATTAAAAAAATCTGAGTTAGGCCTCAAAAACAACAGAGTCGGCAATGGATTTGATTACTCAAAATTAAAAATAATAGAAACTGATTGGAACGAATTTTCAAAATTAAAATCCCGAATAATACTTAACTTATTTTCTTGATTTAATTCAGATAAATCTAAATATAAAGCTAAACAGAAAAAAAAACAGGATATTTGCTCAGATTCTATGGGTGTAAAACAAAGTCTGTCATACCCATTACCAGTCGGAACGAGGAATTTTAGTTCTAATCATCGCAAAATTAAGGAAAAAAACAATATATATATATATATATATATATATATATATATATATCATAAAAATAAAATTAATTAATTGAGGAGGCTCGGACACGCATAAACAGGTCTTCACAAATATTCAATACTCTCTCAGCATCGAGAAATGAATTCGGTCCTCATAGCCTTACAGAAAACACCCGAAAAAAAGTGGAGAGAAAAGAATAAAAAGGAAGGAATTGAAGATAAATATAGAGATCTGTATATTTTGAAAACGCGGCGCTCTTTCCCTTTTAGCGTTAGGGTTAGCGCCTCCACTGCAGTTATTTATGGACATTAGAGCTATTGGACTGATTTATTATTGAGGCCCATTTACATTATGGTTTTGTTGACCATTTGTTCCAACATTAAGATCCTCCCAATCATGTGGGTCTGGTCGAAGCTTAGGAATCCACTTTTGTCGGAATTTAACAATAAATGCTATACCCACGGAAATGGTGTAATGTTATGCTTTGAAATGTTGAATTTTGATTTTTCACTCATTATTCATTTTTAATATATCTTATCTATTATTTTGTTGTATATTTTAGCCTCACCATCACGGTAACAACTCAGTAATTTACTCAAACATTACGCAATCAACAATTAGATACAATTTGTGCAATGCATGAGTTCGTCATGCCTCGTCAAAAGAATATTTAAGTATTCTCAATTTTAACACTAATTTTGTTTTATTAAACTACTCCAGTGACTAGTGAAACTTGGCTATTCTGGTTGTTGGCACTTGAAAGGAAACACGAAATCAAATATTTAGTACAATTGGTTAGTTAGATGAAAATGTGTAACACTAGGCTTCTTTATAAGGTGCAAAACACGAGAGCAAGAAACCTAAAAGCGTAGATCATTTATCAATCTCCTTACACTCCTTACAAACTTAAAAGTTACTCTCCTTACAGACTTTTACTATTCAGTATTCATTTATGTTGCAAGTTTTTTTTACTCAGGAATTAATTATTGAATTCCAAACTTAAATTAGTTACATAAACATGCATAAATGTTAATCAAGTATCTATAAACGAACAATCAAAATATGGAAGATATGAACAAACAAAAGACGGAAAGAATTCTGATTAATTGTAAAACATGGCCATCCTAGAATTACAAATTACTTAGCTACGTATATTTTTTTTCAATGTTTAGGAAAATATGAGAAGAAAATATCAAAAAGATGAGAAGAAAATAGGAAGAAAAACTTGCAAAATAGAACTTATATCGGTCTTTAATCTTCCATTCTTGCGTCTTCATTCTTCGCATCCCTTTGGGTCTTTAAAGTGTCAAAAAAATCTAATTTCGATTTTCCTAGGTGAAGCATATATAAGACGGAAAATCCAGGTGGTAAAGGGAAAAAAAGGGCGAATAATCCAAAAACTCGGGTATTGTTGTTGTTGTTATTTTTGCACGATTATGCGCATGAACGGCTAACTTTGGCATGGCAGGAAGATGCGCATGGGGGCTTCGCACCACCGATTTACTATACAGACTACTAGCTTGTTTAAATTACTCGTACAACTTCTCATCAATAAACTAGTCAAAAGTACTTTACGTTGTCAATGTGGGAATTCCTTTTTATCACCTATTTGCCACTGGCCACCTTTAATCATTTATTTCTTACTCAATAAAATTATTTTTGAGAAAAATAAAACTCAACATTTATCTCATCGAAATATAGATGAATAATATATAATTTAATTTCCACATTTAGAAAACGTGTCCATAGTATTTTAGCCATGGATTTTTTTTACTCTAAAACTGTTACCGTAGGTGGCGTAACAAAAGGGTACCTCTACGGATACACCCACTTTGAGTGACTATTTCACATTAATTTTCGTAGTTGTTCCTCTGTAACCGTGTCTATACAATACCCCCTTTTTGTTTGTAGGTAAAGCATTTGTTCCATAACCATAGCCATAGGATCCTTACCGACACACAGTTTGATTTTTAGTAGCTATTGTTTTCTTTTTGGATACTGAAAAATTATAAAGGGTGGTCGTATTTTTCCTTTTAGATACTGAAAAATTGTAAAAGGTGGCAGTTGTTTTCCTTTTGGACACTGAAAATTTATAAAAGGTGGTCGTTGTTTTTCTTTTGGACACTGAAAATTGTAAAAGGTCGTCGTTGTTTTCCTTTTGGACACTGGAAGATTGTAAGAAGTGGTTGTTTGTTTTCTTTTGGTCATGAAAAATTATAAAGGTTGCCATTGTTTTTCTTTTGGATACGAAAATTTGTAAAGGTGGCCATTGTTTCCTTTTGGACACTGAAAAATTGTAAAAGCTGACCGTTATTTTCCTTTTGGACACTGAAAATTTATAAAAGGTGGTTGTTATTTCCCTTTTGGACACTGAAAATTTATAAAAGATGGCCGTTGTTTTATTGTTTGACACTGAAAAATTATAAAAGATGGTCGTTGTATTCCTTTTGAACACTGAAAAATTGTAAAAGGTGGTCGTTGTTTTCTTTTTGGACACTGAAAAATTGTAAAAGGTGGCTGTTGTATTCTTTTTGGACACTGAAAATTTGTAAAAAGGTGGTCGTTATTTTCCTTTTGGACACTAAAAATTTATAAAAGGTGACCGTTGTTAATTTCCTTTTGGACACTGAAAATTTGTAAAAGATGGTCGTTGTTTTCCTTTTGGACACTGAAAAATTATAAAAGGTGGTCGTTGTATTCCTTTTGGACACTGAAAAATTGTAAAAGGTGGCCGTTGTTTTCCTTTTGGACACTGAAAAATTGTAAAAGGTGGTCGTAGTTCGTCCATTGGCCACAATTTCACATCTAAAAGGTGGTCGTAGTTGTCCATCGACCACGGTTTTACATCTAAATGGTGGTTGTATTTCATATTCAGCCACAAGAATGCAGTATTGGCCACCTATTTTATCGAGTCTTTAAGGACCTATTTGCCACCTACTTCTAATGTGTAACATAAACTCATTAACAACAATTGATGCAAAATTGATCCAATTTTTTATTACTCATATGATAAAAAGTTAAATGTCTTGATCAGATAAATGAAATATGTCTAAAAAACAATAAATCAACTGTCTTGATCCAAAAAAATTAAACATTAAACGCCTACAAAAGCACGACTATTTCTCTTATTTTAACTAAAGGCTGATCTTGATTCTCTTGCTCGTTCTCAGAGGCTTCAATATCCCGTCGTTCATATCAGAAGCTTTCTTCTTCTTCTTAATCTTCTTAGTCTTTTCAACTGTCTTCTGGCTATCATCATGTTGTTGATCGGAGCTTTCAAGTGTCCTCCGGTTGTCATCATTGTCATCATGTTCTTGATAAGAGCTTTCAAGTATCTTGTGGTTGTCTTCGAATGGCTTCCTCTGTATGTAGCAAAAAGGTATTTTATGATGTACATATGCATAGACAAAGGTTTTAACAAAATATACTTGAAGTTGTGGAGTAAAGCAACTTACAGTAGAGAGATTGATCACCCATTCTTTTGGCCATGCTACCAAACTATTTTTAGCATCCTCTACTGTTTTAAATTCTTGTGTTATGTAGGGTAAACCTGCATTTGGATGTATTGGTTCATCAATCCAAACTCTGAAGCAATCTTCTTCAAGATCAACTCCATGTATCTTCTGTTTTGGAGACGAGTCCAGAATAACACGTCCATTTGCAACAATGTTTATTTGTCGGCCATGTGCCAATTTGCATTTTTCAGTCTGCAAACATATATGCCATAACAACATATTAAACAGGGCTAATACATACAAGTCAGAACATAGAAAAAAAATCATACCATGAAAAATTTGTTCATATAAGAATTTTTGAAACAACCATTCTGTAACACCCCCAGATCCGACCGGGAATATTACAGCGCCGTGGGCCCCGAAATGGAACCCACAAGGCTGAAGGAAATTTTCGCAAACATTTACAAACGCCCAAGAGGCTAACGACGGTATTATCTATTAAAAATATTCGAAGATTTATAAAACTCGTTTATCAAACCGTCGTAAAAACTCATTTGAAACCACAAGGCCCAAAATGCCAAAACTCAACAGTTTAAAAACACATACGTTAAGCTATCGCTTACACGTACCGACAGAATAGATTTAGAAAATGATTGCCAAAGTAACCTAAGTTACCAGATACCAAAAAGGTCATTTAAAGATACTCACGCAGCGGATAAAGACAAACAATTAAAATACTCTAGCAGCGGAATACAACAACTGATCAGAAACTCAAAACACAAATACATGCCCTTGCCAGTATCCTCCGGGAAGTTCATCTCTCCACGACCGCTACAAGCTTGATAATCCAAGAACCTAAAAACAAAGCCCACGATGGGGTCAGCCATAATATCCAACAATGATAACCATCACATCTCGTCAATAATTACATATCAATGGAAATACTAAGTAAGAATACGACCAATGTAATCTTACCGTCGTAACTTTATGAGAATCCACGATCCGTATCCTTAACAACACATTAAAATAATACCGAAATATCTGTATGGTATCTCAACAATACTCAAGGTTCTCAAAACATTATCATATCTCGCGATACGGAAATTATACCAACTCTGGCCAATTCAATCCATCGGATAACATCGACAATTCCAATACGATAATCGATTGTCCATCAAAGACAAGTATCAAGGAAATACGGAACATACCTCAAGATACGAAATACCATTACCATCACGTCAGTCTAATCCGAGATCAGATCAACACAACATACGGACATGGTCCTAACACAAGACCTACAAATGCATACTCATATGACAACGTCAATATGATCACAACAATAACGACAATGTATACTTATGGCCACCCATAATATACATATGCACAATAACAACAACATATGGTAATCCAACGATCCAAGCGCACACTATAGATTCCCATGATGATCCCATCGGACCAACGCATGGTGGCATTACTCCGGCGATCCAAATAAGACACAGCTATAGATTCCCATGATGATCCCGTCGGACCAACGCATGGTGAACATATGACAACAATGCACAACTGCACAAAACAACAGTGCACAATACACGACAACAATAATGCACAAATGCATGACAACAACGATACACGAATGTATCACGACATGATCGACACAAATGACAGAAATGATTAAAATACTTGCTCCGAGTCCTTCGAGAGCAATCTCAATATCTAAACCATCACCAACTATTATTCTGAATATTCACCGATCCAAAACATCACGGACGGTAGATAATTCACGTTTTCTTCAATACCATGATGTATCCTCGATAACAAATATACCAACGACAATCGTAAATCATATACATTATGATTTAAATTCCCAAAACTCGAATACAACATATAATTCCAAATCTCCTGTGATTACGATTATACATTGCTATACGAATTATAAACGAATGAAACTGAAACCATTCATTAAATATTATAAACTGAGCAAGTAATAACTTGCCTCGATACCAATGAAGCCGTTACCAATTCCTTGCCGTCGTCTACAAGTCCCTCGGCCCTGATCAAAGCAATCTACGAACATTCTTGAATACGACAGCAAAGCATGGTTCTAAACATCGATCAATAATCTCAACCTATTACAATAATCGATTTAACACACATTCGATAACAATCAACAATCGATATAACTAATCCACAAACCCAACGATTCCAAAATATCTCGATTAAACACAAGTCCGAACAATCTAACTCAAACAATTACGAATTCATTCCCATGATTCCACAAAGCCCATATATCGATTCGATAAGGCGAGTATACAAACTTAACCAAAATATTCCAATCAATTTCTCTTTCAAGACAACAATTACAGATACGGATACCCGTAACTTTCAAGAAATTACAAAATGGCCCAAAACGCCCGGAAATCACGATACGTGACCGAATAACCAAACCGAAGTTCACAACACGTCTAATAAAGTTAAACGGACTTATGGGAAACTCGAAACAGCAGTTTCGAACGAGATTCGCAAGAATCGAAGTATATTTCTTGATTTCCTTCGAATTGACGTTTTGGGGGATTTGTCCTCGATCTCGTTTTTCATCCGTTTTCGATGGATCGATTATGGTTAAATGATGTTGTTAAACATATTCTATGGATTGTATATCCATATTTCAACTTGGAATTCCGTTTTCGGGTTTTGACGGGACGAATCGTGTTCTTGGCCGTTTTGGGGGAAATCCTTGAACCTTCGTCATTTGTTCTTTGAATTCAGCGGCTTTGGGTCGTACTTTGGAATTCATTTTCGTTGTTATTGTTTTCGTTCGTAGTTCATTGTTGTGGATTGTCGTTCGGTGGAGTCGGCGAGTTCGTAGTCGGTTCGTGCCAACTTACTTCGGCCGATTCTCCGCGTTGTGGTCATTCGAGGCAAGTATCTTGCCCATACATTTCATATTTCTTAGTCATAATTATTGATAAATGATTTTATGCGAAATCCAATGTTTAATGAACGTTAAAAAGGATCGGTATGTTCTCGATAAATATTGTCTTTCAACGATAATTCGTATACTTCGTGAATGGATATGTTCTCGGAATATGTGTGTTAGTTTCGTACGTTGAGAGACGTTATGATTGCATTGACCATAATTGTTTGCCGAGGATTGTGCATTGAATTGTATATTTGTTCGGTGGGTATTCGACATGATGTGATGTTAGTCGTTACTCCTTTGAAAGGAGGTTGTGATGCTTAGTGTTGCTTGTCTTGATAATCGGTTATTGTTGTGTGCTTGTTGTATGTGATGTGCCTCCGAGTAGGATTGTTGAATCTCCGGGATCCATACTTGCTAGTATGGGTCGGGCGAAACAGTAGGGTTATCCAATACGGGTATGTCTTGCGGGGACTCCGAGGTTCGGGGCTTGCTAGACCGATGCCGAGATAACTTGTGGGGTTATCATCGGGTATGTCTTGCGGGGACTCCGAGGTTCGTGGCTTGTTATTAGCACGATGCCGGGATAACTTATGGTTGTGGTTTGATTATGTAAGTATATGTGCTTTTAGTCACGTGACTGCGGTTACGGTGACATGTGATTTGATATAGTTTCCCTGTGGGTTATTCACTCGGGTTTGTTCTACGGGAGCATCTAAGGTCCGTGGCTTGCTAGCACGGGACGCGAATAATCTGTGGAAACAGGTTGTTATGGTATGATCGGATCGTGGACCCCACTTGTTGTTATCGAATTTATGTTTTGGGAAAATGACTTTTGGGCTGTGTCCCTAAATGTTTTCGAAAGGCCTGAGGATTTTTAGACCCCAATGTATTCAAAACTCCCGAGGTCGTAAAATGTTTTTCACAAGATGTTTATCGGGTTTACCCTATCTTTCGATTTAATCGTTTGATTAAGTGAATCACCTCGGGAAATATGTTTATGATTAACATGTTTCGTGGAGTATGATATGTATGGCTCGTTTTCGTATTTTATACTTGCACTAGCAAAACAGTGGAGTTTTGCTAACCCCCGAGTATTCGGGGGGTGGATGTCTATTTTTGCATTCAGGTTTTGGAGCATAACACAGGGTCAGCACGAAGGATGATGAAAGATGAACGATACTAATCACACGAGGATCCGTTGATGTCGTATTGGTCTAGTTGTATTTTCTTTTTCGCTGCAGTATATTTTCCCCGTTGTACGGGAGTTTATTGTATTTTGACCCCTGCGTGGGTATGTGTTTGTAATCGAGTTGTATATTGTATTGAAAGACCAAATCGGTCTACTGAGTCATTTTAGCCTTGAAGGCATTGTCGAGATGTTAAATGTTGTTACCAGCCTGGTAGATCCTCGAGGAGAGGGTCTACGGCGTGTAATATCCCTGAGTGGATTGGGGGTGTTACACATTCAAACAACAAACTTCATCTGATATGTTGTAATGTGATTAAATCACTGAAGAAGCGCTCTTACGTCCCATTCATGATTGGTTGGGGGAGAACCGAAATCCCCTAGTATATGAAAGATTGAAAAAGTGCTTTCGTTGTTGTGGAATAATAAGCCTTCGTATTGGTTAACAAAGAGCGCCACAACATAACAAAGCTTCCATTCCAAGTTTAGGAACCTAGGTTGTCCTAAGAAGATCAATCGGCCAAAATAACCATGAGCGTCTACGATATTTTAAGTTTCTTACTCTTGACCAAACTTGGCAAAGCTGAATCACGTAAATGCATGGCCTGAAATGCTACATCCCTGGGGCGGCTTGAAGTTGTTTTATTATAAATAATAAAGAAAGGCAAGAACATATCTTCATTGGTGACACCCTTATTGGGTAGATCATATCAGATCAGAAGAAATGGTACAATATATCAGTGTGCATGAATATACTAGTACCAATTAAGAAAGATATAAAATGGTACAAGCTTAGTGGTTTAGTGTTGTTAGTTGATTATCTATATTTTCCAACATTTGAAATCTTGACAGACTTGGTTTCTTATTGTATTCATATGTTTTGGGTGAACTGTCTTCTTGATCTATGAATATGCTTACAATGTGTCACACATGTTTCCTTATTTACGACATAGCAACATATAATAGTGTGTCGTTACAAGAAGAATCAAATAACATGTTTCCTCTTGTTGGACATACATATAAGAAGAAAAACATTCGACATGTTAGTATCTCAGAAGTTGTCGCCTTATCACAACACTCAAGTCAACATCAGTATATAATTTATATTTACCATAGTTTAAATGCTGCCATAAAGAATTAAATACTTTCAGAAAGAACATACCCTTGGGAATTCCTGGCCTTCGGTTGTAGACTGACATCTAACACGCATATAAGACATATCTTGAGCAGGGGATTCCTGTGTGGTAACGGGAGACACCGGCCTAGCTCCATTAGAATGCTGGCTAGATGTAGGAGATCCATGTGTATTTGCAGGAGTTGAGTGATGGGTCTTTGTAGATTTCTGAAGAGTACATGCAGTAAACATTTTGAAGAAATATTAGGTGCTGAAATATTGATTAAAAATCCCATAACATTCAATAAAAACAAGAATTCAATAAGAAAATCATACTTTATAATGTATTTAATTGCATATACAGGAAGCATGACATTGTAATACTTTGCTTACCCGTTGCTTTTTGGTAGTGGAAGCTTTCTTTTTCAATAATCCTTGAGAATTCAGCTTAGATAATAATTTGATCATCATTTTTCCTTGTTGAGCCATTTTTTCCATCATATTTTTCATTTGTTCATCATTCTTCTCTTTCTCCCTCTGGTTCTCGCGCCTTTCATCATCTAATTGTTTCTTCAGTTCAGCAAGGCTCTCCTTGGATGCTCCTCTTCGTGGCATGTGCCAGTAGTTTGTTGGAGTCACTCCTTTGCCCGCACATCTTACATGCCCAGGACGTTCTTTGCCAAACACATGTGTGACGGAATCAACACCTAGTTCTTTATTTAGTGTTCCATCTTCCAGCTTCTTATCAAACTCCTCCTGTGCACAAAATAGAGAAGCGAGTATTAATCAAGTAATATAAACTTCACTGCTGTTAATTTTACCTCGATATACTAATTTTCCCTATATTTAGTATAGGGAAAATCAATTCCACTTCATGATTGACAACCAGAACATAGCAAATCTATCATAGCAATAGATATAAATTCTATGATAAAAACAGGAGAAAATAGGACATTGCATTAGTAGGTAGTTTATAGGAAGATTAACACCACCGTTGATTCAGTCACTTCCCTAAAACATCAAATATAAGAAAGAGAAGCAGGGAGCCGAGGTGAAAACTTCACAAATACAGTTCTTTGATTCTTTCACCAAGATAACACACACACGGAATTCAAATTCAAAGATGGACTATGAAAAAACCTATAAATATCTGTGATACTTGAATCAAAATACCAGATTCTAATATGCACCCAACCTCAAACAGTTACTTGAATCAAAATACCAGATTCTAAAATACCAGATTCTAATATACTTGAGATCAATTAGCTGATACTAAGGATACACTACCAGTTACTAATAAAGATACTAGAACAGATACTAATCAAGAATGTTTAAGCAATAAATAGATGGCTAGGTAGTTTCAGTCATCTTACAAGCTGTTTTGCCTTTTCCTGAACCTCGTCATCAGAATATTCACCACGTGGATTTCGACGTGCCATCCTCCACAAGAGAGACCGCGAAGGATTGTCATCATCTTCACGAATCACTTTATCTTTTTTCTAGTAATTCAACACAGGCCAAATATTACATATATACTCTACTTTTCATGTCATGGATTAAATTCAACACAAAATAAACAACACTAGATATACTCTTTGACTAAGCACTAGCTAACAAGGTGTATGTCAGGACTTACTAATTTTTCAACCAACCCCGCGTATCCTCTTCTTCCCATCCTATGTTCATATTTGTGGTTCGCACGCGCCGTAACTCCATCATCGGACAATTTCTGGGCACGTAGATAAATAACTACATTCAGCAGCAAACTTCGAGACTAAAAAATGACATTAATGTGATTATAAAATTAAAGAGTGAAATATACAACCTTGCATTTCGGAGAGAGTCGGAATTTTACGAACTCGTACCAATGTTCTTGCTTCAAAAATACACGATATTTTCTAGGGACTTTTTGGAATTTCGCTGGTTTACCCAAATTGGGCTGTATAAAATTTGCGTACAGTTTTCTTCTAAAATTGCGCAAGTGTACACCGAGATGGCTAATCATTTTTTTTTCATGGTCTCCTCGATTTCATAAAAGCGCTACCAGAATACGAATGGCAGGTAAGTGACAAATAACTTAATAGAAATGAATAGCATATATTATTGTATTGAACTTGAATGTTGAAATCAATAAATTACGTACCAATATTTGCTCCCACAACTTTTCCTTCAACTCGGGGGGCACCTTCTTCCACTCCAAGTACCGAAGCCCAACATCTCGACGTACCAACACTCCCATATAACTTGCAATTTCTGATGCATATTCCCCCGTAAATCGGCCCAGGTTATCAAATTCAACCACATGTTTCTTGCCATCCCAATTTTTAGTTAGTTTCAACATTCTTGACAATCCCCGAACCTCCTTCTTCTCTTCCTTCTTCTCTTTAGACATTGTTTTATCTTGATCCCCTGTGAATTGAGGTGATCTTTCTATAACTTCAGTGTTAGTCACTATCCCTTCATGTTCATCATTCCCTGGAAGTTTAAACCCAAAAACAAGTTATGTCAGTTATTGCAAAATGATGGTGTAAGAGTAAACTTCTGATATTCAAGTCCAAAACAAACTAATACAAGCAAGACAGTATATTTACTGTAGCATTACCAAGAAGTTCATCAGCAGATTCATCAGAACTGCTGCTATAGTAACCATTCTCCAAAGTCATATCCACTATTGGTTCAGTCTCGAAGTCATCATTGTCATAATCTG
The DNA here is from genome assembly GCA_033398695.1 of Orobanche coerulescens. Taxonomy (NCBI): domain Eukaryota; kingdom Viridiplantae; phylum Streptophyta; class Magnoliopsida; order Lamiales; family Orobanchaceae; genus Orobanche; species Orobanche coerulescens. The sequence goes on from CM065816.1 coordinate 147,025,734, forward strand.
ACTCTTCACTTGACGCCATATCAGAATCTGCATAATAGCGAAATTAACTCATCATAAAGTACTTCATAATATCAATCTAAATCTGAAAATGAACTAAACTCATGAAAAACCATCTTAATCATAAAATCCACTGACATTATCAAACATAAATGTTAAAAGAAGAATAAATTGAAACCAAATCACATTCCTGACTTGATCGGTTTTGACATATCCAAGGTCATAAATGTTACAGAAACGTAGTTAGTTCAAATGATGGTTTCAAGGTTTTAAAGTAATCAGCCTCTTAAGTTAATAACAATAATAATGGGGCTCTTTTGGGTAACAGAATTAGTAATTCTACCATTAATATTCACAACTCCTACTCCCCCTAACAGTGAATTAACAATCGACCCAAATAAACAATATGTATGAAACTTTACCGCTGAATCGTCTGCCCTGCCAAGAAGCCTAGGACCCAGTCGCCTTCCCAAGCAATGTGAAGAACATAACAAAAAATCCAATCAAAACATATAATAGCTTCATCAGCGAACCAATCATATAGCATTTCTTTACAAATGAGAAACTTAAAATCACCACAGAATCACCCCGAAATAAAGTTCTTACTAGACCTACAAAATGTGGCATACATAATACAAGATTTTAATGTAATCTAGAAATACCAGAACAATCAACAATAACACACCAGTTAATAACCTGTGAAACTATTTAACCAAGAAAAAAAATGAAAGAACAAAGTTGCATATCAAGTATAACATGCATGACACTTCAATAAGTCCGCTTGCAGAACCTACATCCTCCTAAAATTCTAATTCAAACATACTACTTTAACATGTAAATGAGTTCCCTAAGACATCACATTTGAATTAAATGCCTACGTGAAACCCAAATCAGCAGCTTATTCTCTATTTCCTCAGCTCTCGACACACCATGAGCTAAAATATCACACTTAGCCGTTAATAAACTTCAGGGAAGTTCGTTTTTGTGAAGAACAGGCTCACAAAAATGTATGCACATATCAAAATACAATGAAAAATCAAACTACGTGTTGCTTATAGCAACACAAAAATGTATCAGAGCATATTCACATGGTATATGGTCATCGTTACTGGTTAAGGGTACATACACTTCTATACAGATATGTTTCAGTACTAACTGTTTTATAATGGGTTCTCCACAGACAGGATTAGAAAAAAAGTAAATTATGATAGTGCAACTCAGACTTCTAGTAGTGATAACTCAACTTTTGTCCAAACTGAGTAATTAGCATAATTCTAAATAGATAAAAAGCTTAAAACATCCTTGAATCACCAAAATTACAAATCAAGACTACCATAACTTCTGTCCATAAAACACAACTAAAATCATAATTTTTTTGTGCAGATAGAGCATTTGAACAGACTTCCAATACAGTTTGCCAAACCCTAAATGTATGTTAAGGGAAACACCAATATAGACAAACAATAATCAAGATCAGCCAAACCCTAAATCAATTGCTCAAAACTAAACTATTTTTGGAATAAAAACATGTTATTTGTCTACAGAGAAAATGAATACCTTCGCTTATACAGAGAAAATGAATACCTTTGTCTGAAATTTGTACTAGTTGAACTCAGAACACAAAGCGGGAATAATCCCGCCCAAACAGACTTCATCTTGATTTCAACCCGCCAAAAAAGGGTTCAACCAAGATTATTTTCGCGGTTATTCCGATTGCAGATCTTCTATCCATGGGTGGCGTGATTTCTTCCAACAGATTTCTGAATTTATCAAGGTTTCCTAATTTTCTGCAAGAAAATGAGAGAAACTCTCTAGGGCAGCGATATGCGGTTGAGAGGGATCCGCCGAAGGAGATTAGAAGAATACGCGCATAACGTTTTTTATTAAATTAAAAAAATCTAAAATTAATATATTTGTTAATATTAGGGAAAAAAAAGCTTGACTGAAAAAAAATAATTGTGATGCAATGTAGTCACTGACTTGAGTTTATTTTAGGAGAATGATATTTACACTCCATTTTTCTCTATTTTGCTATTTTAATATATTTTAAATATTTTTATATTATTTATTTGTATTTGGCATTTTCCTAACAAAATTAAAGAATGAAAATTGAGAAATATTAATAATGGAGTGCTAATAATTAATAGGTCGGGACTGTTTATGCAGAAAAATTAATAATCAAAATATTAGTGTTTGTATAATACACATGATCTTGAATAGTTAATGCTATGAGTAATATTATAGTTTGTGACTTATATAATCATACTAAGATAACCTCATAATATCTGATAAAATTAATCAAAGTACAATTGCTTTTTTGACAATTACAAATTACAGAAAATCATTTATCATACTCATTTTCTTTTATAGATTGTCGATTCCAGCTAGAACCTCCTATATTTATGTCAATGCCATTTTATTTAAGTTGGCTAGTTTATTAATTTTTTTACTCAAATTGATACACCACTCTCAATAATTATTAACACTCCCTTTGTTAATACTTATCATTTCTCATTATTTAATTTTGCTAGAAAGGTTCAAAATACAAAAATTGAATGTAGAAATATTAAAAATATATTATAGTGTTAAGAAAAAGAAAAATGGAGTCTAATTGGTAATGGGAGATAGAAAACCGGAGTGCAAATATCACTCCCCTTATTTTATTGATATGATATTGAGCAAAATCGAATGACGAGGAATATAATCGATTCAAAACTAGTAAATTGAGTTTGTTCGAGTGATATCAAGCAAAATCGAATGTCAAGGTATGACATCGATTCGTAACTAGTAAATTTGAGCTTGTTCAAGTAATATGGAGAAAATCGAATGACGAGGAATGAAATTTGTTAGTAACTAGTAAATTCGAGGTTGTTTAAGTAATATGGAGCAAGTCGAATGACGAAGAATGAAATTAGTTAGTAACTAGTAAATGCGAGTTCGTTCAAGTAATATGGAGCAAATTGAATGACGAAGAAATTTGTTCATAACTATTAAATTTAAGTTCGTTCATGTAATATTGAGCAAATCGACTGACAAGGAATGAAATCGGTTCATAACTAATAAATTTGAGTTTCGTTCAAGTAATATCGAGCAAAATTAATTGACGAGGAATGAAATCAGTTCATAACTAATAAATTTGAGTTTGTTCAAGTAATATTGAGCAAAATTGATTGACGAGGAATGAAATCAGTTCGTAACTAGTAAATTTGAGTTCGTTTAAGTAATATGGAGCAAATCTAATAATGAGAAATGAAATTTCTTTGTAACTAGTAAATTTGAGTTCGTTCAAGTGATATCGAGCAAATTTGAATGACATGGGATTAAATCGATTCATAACTGGTAAACTTGAAGTTGTTACATGAGATGGAATTAGTTCATAACTGGTAAATTTGAGTTTGTTCAACTATCCTTGAGCAAATTTGAACGACACGAGATGGAATCAGTTCTTAACTAGTAAACTTGAGTTTGTTCAAGTGATATCAAGCAAAATCGAATGTCAAGGTATGACATCGATTCGTAACTAGTAAATTTGAGCTTGTTCAAGTAATATGGAGAAAATCGAATGACGAGGAATGAAATTTGTTAGTAACTAGTAAATTCGAGGTTGTTTAAGTAATATGGAGCAAGTCGAATGACGAAGAATGAAATTAGTTAGTAACTAGTCAATTCGAGTTCGTTCAAGTAATATGGAGCAAATTGAATGACGAAGAAATTTGTTCATAACTATTAAATTTAAGTTCGTTCATGTAATATTGAGCAAATCGACTGACAAGAAATGAAATCGGTTCATAACTAATAAATTTGAGTTTGTTCAAGTAATATTGAGCAAAATTGATTGACAAGGTTTGAAATCAATTCGTAACTAATAAATTTGATTTCGTTCAAGTAATATCGAGCAAAATTAATTGACGAGGAATGAAATCAGTTCATAACTAATAAATTTGAGTTTGTTCAAGTAATATTGAGCAAAATTGATTGACGAGGAATGAAATCAGTTCGTAACTAGTAAATTTGAGTTTGTTTAAGTAATATGGAGCAAATCTAATAATGAGAAATGAAATTTCTTTGTAACTAGTAAATTTGAGTTCGTTCAAGTGATATCGAGCAAATTTGAATGACATGGGATTAAATCGATTCATAACTGGTAAACTTGAAGTTGTTACATGAGATGGAATTGGTTCATAACTGGTAAATTTGAGTTTGTTCAACTATCCTCGAGCAAATTTGAACGACACGAGATGGAATCAGTTCTTAACTAGTAAACTTGAGTTTGTTCAAGTTACCTCGAGCAACTTTGAACGTCACACGGTGGAATTAGTTAGTAACTAGTAAATTTAAGTATGTTCAAGTAATATCGAGCAAAATTGACTGATATTAAATTCAAAGAGTACAACCTCTCCAATCAAGCTTTGATGCAGAGATCCAGGCGCTTGCTGTTGGGCTGATTTTGGCTTCCCATAGATCAAGATATGTTTGGATTGAGCTTGATGCTGCTGCTGCTGTGGTGACCCTGCTTTCATCTGGCCATCGGGGCTCTTGGCAGGTTCGTCACACCCTTATGCATATCCGACACATTCTCCGAGACATTCAGTACAGAGTCACCCACATTTTCCGAGAGGGCAACAAGCCGGTTGATTATCTCTCTGAGCTCGACGTATCGTCCCTCGGTATTCAGACTTATACGTATGATACTCCTCCTCCGTTTCTTCTCTCTCTTATATGGATGGACCAACTTGGCTACCCTTCTTTTAGATTTAGGTAGTATTTTATCATTTGATTTATTGCTATGGACCCGCACATTAGCCCACATTTTTAGTTACTAGGATCCGGATTATGGCCCATTTTTGGTCATAGTTCGGGACAGATTGCTTGTACAGTTGTACTCTCGATATTATATTAATTATTTTTATCATTATTTAATAAGACTATTCATTAATTAATTAATCATCCAATAATTAATTAATGATAATAAAGTTATAATTATACAATATTAGTTATTGTTTAACTAATCAAAATTAAAGCAACTAAAGTGACTGTTAAACTAACTATTTCTTTCCAACACCATCAATCTAATATGGGCCGTCATAAAATTAAAACTTTTTATTTGGGCATCCTCATATCATAACCTAAATACTAGAGAGAGCTAGTTCCTCCCGTTGATCCGATCGATCCGAACCTCATATCCTACGAGAAAAGAAATTCCGAATCAGGAAAGACAGAGACTCTCTTCTCTCGTGATAACAAGCAAGCTAACATGTCTGACTAAAAAAGACGAATGAAAGAAGAAAATAATTAATAATAACTATGAATTTATAATATAAAAATTACAATAGCTAATTATAGAATGAGCAGTCACTTACAGGAAAAAAAAAGAACGAGCACTTAGACTCAATTTGAGAGAGAGTTCTTGTTGAGAGAAACCCCCAATTTGAAATGCTTCTCAAGTTGAGAGAGAGAGAAGTTCGACCAAGGGCAAGCGTAAATTTGAGAAGTGTTGACGGTTGCTGCCGCTGACCTTTGGAAAAGAGGATATTTTGTTTAGGTAATTTCATAAAACCCTCAACTTGTTTCAGTTCTTTTAATTTTAGGGTTTCTGATTTTTCTACCGATTTGTTGTCTGTTGTTATGTATCAGGTAATGTATCTAGTTATGTATCTACAATTGTATCTGGTTATGTATCTGTATGTGTATATGTTAGTATATCTTATTATGTATCTTGTAGTATATTTATATGTGTACCAACCATTGTATCTGATGTAGCATCTATTGTAGCATCATCTTTAGTATCTTCTTAGTTATCTCTAGTACGTAGTTGTGTATATGGTGTCTTGTGTGCTAATGTATCTGTTCTAGTATCTTTATTAGTAACTGGTAGTGTATCCTTAGTATCAGCTAATTGATCTCATTTCATATCTGCTAATTTAGCTATAGTATTCAAACAAAACCATCACCTTAGACATTAATCCGCACAAAAAACATCTGCTATCATCAAATATAAAAAAAGCTTCAAAAACTAAAATAGATATACATAATATTTTCGCTCACGACAAAAGATTGTATCAGCTTCTTGAGTACCAGTACAATGAAAAATGTTATTATGAAACATGTTATCCCTTGGTTTCATTCTAGTGGTCTGCTTTTAGTGCCAGCAATACTATATCCCGAGTTTGGATGCGTAACAGTAAACTTGAAAAATTAGATCTCAAGGAGTTATCTTTACACACTTTATTTAGAGGATTACTAGGACAGGTAAGGTAGACCTAAACGGACAACCTATATGTTACTTTCTGATTGAGGGAAGAAATTAGGAAAGCTATGGGTCAATTGACTGACAGGGACACCGTGCTTTGTTTAATAACCAAGTTGTAGAAAGGATGTTGGTTCTGTTGGATAGGGAGATAGAATTACATGGCTAGGAAATTGTCTACCAACTAGGGACAAGTTGTAATTGTGTAAGATGTCGATTTTGTTTGCCTTTGGCTCTGTTTGAGGTTGGGTGCATATTAGAATATGGTATTTTGATTCAAGTATCACAGATATTTATAGGGTTTTTCATAGTCCATCTTTGAATTTGAATTCCGTGTGTGTGTTATCTTGGTGAAAGAATCAAAGAACTGTATTTGTGAAGTTTTCACCTCGGCTCCATGCTTCTCTTTCTTATATCTGATGTTTTAGGGAAGTGACTGAATCAACGGTGGTGTTAATCTTCCTATAAACTACCTACTAATGCAATGTCCTATTTTCTCCTGTTTTTATCATAGAATTTATATCTATTGCTATGATAGATTTGCTATGTTCTGGTTGTCAATCATGAAGTGGAATTGATTTTTTATGCTACACATGAAGCGGTTCTTTGACATGTCGGACTTTATGTGTGTTTCGTAATGGACAAAGCATGGATGAGAACCCTAGAACGTCAAAATCATATGAAGACGGAGTCGCGGCATTTCATGATGCCGCCAACCATCCGAAGGAGGAGGACGAGACAGATGAGGAATTTCTTATGCCATGTCCATGTAAATATTGCTTAAACCACTATGCATTACCAATTCTCGAGGTAGATGAACATTTATTCTCTAAGGGATTTGATCCAACCTATACTAAGCGGACTAAGCATGGGGAAAAGACGAGGCAAGTAATAGTAGGCTGTTGACGTCAACAATGGTCACCACTAATCAAGATTTTGGAATGGGAATTTCCACGATGCCCCATACACTATAGAAATGGTTGAAGCCGCGAAGGTTTCGAGAGGACCACGAGAAGTTTAAAAAGATACTTGAAGATGCTGAAAAGCCCCTATACAAAGGATCTCGTAACTTTACAAAGTTGTCTGCAATTGTTCAGCTGTTCAACTTGAAGAGCAAGCACGGAGCATCCAACATGTTCTTTGATGAACTATTACCCTTGTTAAAGAAAATGCTCCCTGAAGAAGGTAATGTAATGGTGAAAAATACATACGAGGCTAAGAAAATAATGAAATCAATGGGCTCAGGTTACACAAAAATACATGCTTGTATAAATGAATGCATTCTTTATAGAGGCATGTACAAGGATGAAAAGGTGTGTCCTACTTGTAAGGCATCGAGATGGAAAGTTGACAAGCAAGGAAAAGTGTACGAGGGTGTTCCTAAAAAGGTATTGTGGCACTTCCCCATCATTACAAGATTCCAGCGGTTGTTTCAATCAAAGCAAATGGCGAAAGATGTTATATGGCACCATACCACTAGAAAAAGAGATGGTGTATTGCGTCATCCAGCAGACTCACAAGCATGGAGAGTGATAGATGACAAGTTCCCAGAAATTGCTAGTGATCCAAGAAATCCGCGGCTAGCTGTTTCGGCTGATGGAGTTGATGTAAACAAAGGCACCAAAGCTCGCAGTGTGTGGCCTGTTTTAGTTGTGATCTACAACCTTCCACCGTGGCTCTGTATGAAAATAAAATTCATCATGCTGTCATTACTTATAGATGGTGCGCCTGGTAACAACATCGATGTCTATTTAGAAGTTTTAGTTGAGGAGCTTCAACTCTTATTCGAAAAAGGAATCAGAACATGGGATGCATATTTACAAGAAATGTTTACTCTACATGCAGTTTTATTATGGACAGTAAGCGATTACCCGGCTCTTGGTGCACTACAGGGTTGCCCTTACTCCGGATACAAAGGTTGTGTGGTGTGTCGGAGAAAAACTCACTGTGTTAGACTTCCTTTCTCAAGAAAACAGAGTTATGGTGGTCATAGAAGATTTCTACCATATGATCATCCATTCAGAAGCCAGAAGAAGGTGTTTAATGGAGAACAAGAGTGGGGCACAGCTCCATAACCAATGACCGGTGAAGAAATATACGAAGAGGTAAAATGTATAGAGAATTCATGGGGAAAGGGAGGGAAGGGTACTCAAGTGGATTGCGTGCAGGCTATGCCCGGAAAAGGTGGAAAGATGAAGCGCATTAGGAGAACATCAAAGCAAGCGGGCAAGTCAAATGGGGAAGACAATGAAACCATCTACTGGAAAAGATGCAACATATGGCAATGACGCTTCGACATCTTGGACATATAACGTTGTCCGGCATTGTATAGATTTTATGCACGTCGAAAGAATGTGGGTGAGAGTCTAGTTGGAACATTCTTTGCACAACAAGCATACGAAAGATGGGTTAGAAGCCGATTGGATTTGGTGCATTTTGGGATAAGACCGGAGTTGGTACCTAAGACGGATGACAAAGGAACAACTCTTCCCGACATGTTACACATTAACCAAGGAAGAAAAAGATAAGTTCTTAGAAACATTATCCGAGATAAGGGTTCCGTAAGGTTATTGTTCGAATTTTGCCACCCTTGTGAACCGAAAAGAGCGTAAGGCGACGGACTTAAATCACATGACTATCACATGCTTATACAACAATTTTTGCCCATTGCGATTCGATCAATTATGCCCAAACCATGAGATATGCAATTATCGTGTTTTGTTTTTTCTATAGGTCAATATACGCCAAAGAAATCATCGTGGAAGAGATAGATAAGTTGCGGGCGGATCTCTGTGTGATGTTATGCTTACTAGAGAAGTACTTCCTTCCATCATTTTTCGACATTATGATTCATTTAACGTGCATCTTGCCGGAGAAGTGAAATTATGTGGTCTGTATGCTTTCGATGGATGTATCCATTCGAAAGGTGTATGAAGGTTATCAAAAACATGTGCGAAAGAAATAAACCTTGTGGATGCATTCTTTGAAGAGAATGTTGCAGAAGAAATAATTGAGATCTATAGTGAGTACCAAAAAAACATGAAGACAATTGGTATTCCACTTGACAGACATAATACATCTCACACGGGTGAAGATTCTAAAACTATTATGGAGGGAGAACCACTATCATGTGGAGAACCGTGTACAGTTAATCCTGAACAATTATCGCAAGCACATCTCTACATAATGCAGAATACGTCTGAAATTGAGCCTTATATCGAGTGAGTAATAATTTTCTTTAGTTTTCACTTATTTACTTTTTTCTACACAAATTAACATTCTTCAATGTATTGGTCAGTCGACACAAGCTCCATTGAAAAAAGAAAATCCTGCCAAAAGGCAAGCATGGTTGGAGAAAGAGCACGCTATTACCTTTGCCGAATGGTTACGCAAGGAGGTAAGAGTTTGTAGAAAAGATTGTGTTTGCTATGTTATATTGCTTGAGCTGAAAACTCTTCCTTGTAATGAATTCAGGTCGAGGGAAAGTTGGCAGTCTCTAAAGAAAATATCTCAGAGAACTTAAGGTGGATAGCACACGGCCCACACTACGAGGTAAAAAAATATGTTGTATATCGCATCAATGGATACCTATTTCGCACAAAATCTCGTGAAGGTAGAATTCACCAGAATAGCTGTAATATCCGCATTTTTTTATTTCCCTTGTATTTCTTTTTCGGTGTATTTATCGGTCGTAGTGACCCTAGTGTACCTTACAGTGTATCTTTCCCGTCATCTATTGATCTGAGACTCGTTATTGTTATGCGGAACCGCTGTTTCGGGGTCGCCGTGGATTCATTCTATGTTTTGATGCGTATTGAGATGTTCCGTTTGATGACAGTTTATATTTTGTACCTAGCGCACGCTAATTTTTCTGCATAGCACACGCTAGAAGTCCTTTTGTAGCGCACGCTACGTTTACTTCGTAGCGCGCGCTAGCGAATTAGCCCTGGGAGTAGCAGTGCTATTTTCCAGCCTTCTGGACTGGCGTATTAGCGTACGCTACTCAGACTAGCGCACGCTAATGTCGGGAGGCTAACACACGCTGGTGATACCCGGTAGCGTGCGCTAGCGTGGGTGTCCAGTACTGGACAGTTTATTACTGAATTCGGTCAGGTGCCAGTTAGCGCACGCTACGCTTGTATGGTAGCGCACGCTATCGGATCAGGTGAGTCCTGGACAGTTTGTCACTGGACTCGACTGATGCCCAGGTAGCGCACGCTATTGGTCGATAGCGCGCGCTACCGATAGATTATTAGCGCACGCTACATTTGGAGTAGCGCACGCTAACGGCCAGAAATCTGGCTACTGGACTGGGACGCTAACTGTAGGGATTGGAATTTTATCCCGTTAGCGCACGCTAACCTTGAGGTTTTAGCGCGCGCTAACACTCCCTGGTTATATAAACCAGGGAGTTGACCAAGATAAACATAATTTTCCATTTCTTCCTGTCTCCGCGGCGAAGGCGATTCCGGGGCGATCTTCTTGGTGATTTCTTCCTCCAATCATCTCATCCAACATCTTTCTTGAGTTCTTGGAGTATTATAACAACATCAACACGAATCTTTCATCCCAATCCACGGTAAATCTCTTAGAACCCTACTTTTTGGATAATTTGGGGGTTTTGGGATTTTCTTCCGATCCGTTCCGTTTTGTTGGTGGATTCATGATGAATATGATTAATCTTGTTGGTATAATTAGTTTTCCTATGGATTCATGGTATATTTTCATGGTCTTGCGAAATCGAGAGGGTTTGGTTGTGGTCCGCCCTCGTTGTTATTTTTGTACGAATATACATGAATCGTAGGCGGGTTTTCGGGTGAATTCCATTTCCGTAATCGTTTAGGAGTGGTTGTGAATGTGTTATTCAAATCGTTAGGTTCATTCGTCGGTTCCTCGCGGTCGTGCTTGATTTTTCCGTTCCGTTCGTGTCACCGTCTATTAATCGAGGCAAGTATCCTTATGAACTTACAATCTTAACGTAGTAGTATTGCATGAGACTTGTGTGTGTGTGTATGCTCACTATGGGTTAGATCCGACGGGGTCTCGGTAGGGGTCCACGGAGGGGTGGATCCGCGAGCTTGCTTTTAACCACTACGGGTTAGATCCGACGGGGTCTCGGTAGGGGTCCACGGAGGGGTGGATCCACGGTTAATTGTGGTGCATTTTTACAAATGTGATTTGATTATGGCATTTCCGGAAATGAGTGTTTTGGAACCATGTTTTCCTTGATTGCATGCATTTACTATATGTGTAAGATGTAAGTTGTTCATTTGGTTACTTGTACTAGCGTAATTGCTAACCCCTCTGGGGACCCGTTTTGGGGAAATTCGTTTTATGAATTTCAGGTCAGGTTCATCGAGACGAGCGGGCGCTGGACCAGTACACGGATGATGGCCGTGCGTGATGATTGTGCACGAGTGACGTCTTAGTGTCTTTTATCTTTTTATCTTTTGTGGATTTTGAACTAATAGTAGTACTCGAGTACTTAAGAATTCTTGTTCGTCCGGATTGTATTGTTGTCTATTATGTTTGTGTTGGATGATGGTGTTATGTTTGACCGATTGAACCGGGTGGATTATTCGGTTTTGCGTCTTTATGACGAGGTGTTATTTTGTCGTTCCTGTGAGTCGATGAGTATGATGTCTGTTCAGCCTGGTGGGTCCCATATAGGGATTCACGGCGCTGTAATATACCTCGAATATCTTGGGGGTGTTACAGAAAATGGTATCTGTAACACCCCGAGATATTCGGAATAATTACAGCGCCGTAAACCCTTTAAGTAAGGATTTAGAAGGCTAATTAAAAAGGAAAGTAAATATAAGACATCAATACTGCGGAAATTCAAGTTTATGAAACCGTACAACTGGTTCAACGAGTAATTAATACAACCATATCGAATTAATATCAGTAAGACACGTGTACTCGAGTACAGAAACCAAACCAAGAAAACAAATCACCAATAACAACAAACATCACTGAACCCCTTCGTCGTCACGTCGGTACTGTGGCTGTTTCCCTGCTCCTCGGCTACCTGTCCACCCCCGAAGGGGTTAGAAAAACGATGCTAGTACAAGTATCATGTTAAACAATTCGAATATGCATCAACAATACATAACAAGATACACCACACGGACTTCCGCTACCGGAATCCGACAATGCGAATCTACAAGATTCCATTATACAGCATGGGTATTCCAATGATCCAGCGCCCTCAGCATAGATCCCAAGATGATCCCGTCGGACCAACACGAGGTGGAAATAACCCGTCCAATAATCCAGCGCCCTCAGCCTAGATCCCAAGATGATCCCGTCGGACCAACACGAGGTGGACATCCGATCCAGCGCCCTCAGCATAGATCGTACAACGTATACAAACACAACTCATGCATACACTTATGTCAAATCATTATGTTCATCAACATGAACATAAAAACACTATATAACGAATACCATGACAAATCAACGAAGTAAATCTCATGTTCAACAACATGAATAATCATGCGCATGCTCCAAAAATACCAATATTAACATATTACGATACTTGCCTCGAAGATGGCAAGAACGATATACTTCAATGATCTCAACACACTCGAAGGTCGCCTCCTTCGATCAACGTAGCAAACTTGAACCTTAACAAAAGGAATGGTATACAAATCATCTCAAGTCGAACGATGGCCTATCAATTCGGTCTACGGCCGAAAATCTCAAAATAGACAATCTGCCTGGACTGCTTAGCGTGCGCTACGTACTCTACGTAACGTGCGCTAAGCCGGCCTGTTAGCGTACGCTATCGTGTAAGACTAGCGTGCGCTAGCTACGAACTGACAGTTCGAATCGGCTGATGCATAACGTACGCTACGTACGTTCTGTGCGTTAACTGAACCCCGATAGCGCACGTTAACTCATATATGTTAGCGTGCGCTAACCCTGCATGGCAGAAAACTGCTAACGGAAAAACTGGGTTGAAAGGTGGTGAATTCATGAATTCTATGTTGATACAACAAATCATCCTCAAGTCTGTCATGCTAATAAGGTTGTGGAAGTTCCATGATCATGAGGCACAAATATACGGGTAATTATCTCATCATCATAACTCATCCAAGATCTTCAAGAAATAATCTAAGTTCCATTCGTCCTACGTTCCAAAACACATGATTCCAACGTGTAAAACGTAGCAACTGGGTACTATCCGATTACTGATCATAAATCGATTTGAACATGCTTAGGAGTCCTTACAATAAGATGGTTCAAAGGTTCATACGATATATAGTGTCGATACGTCAAAATTATCCTTCTAACATGTGATGACCGATTAAAAACGAAATAACTTGCTATCAAAACATGATCAAACGTCCTTTAGAACACTACTAGTATTGGTGAAGGATCACCTACCTCAAAGTAGTGAAAAACACGGAGGAAAATGAAGCAATCCGACACCGAAAGCTTGAACACCAATCTCCAATGATATACGATCTTCAATCACGAATCAGGATGTTGATATGAAGTGTTTAGGATGAAGGAAGTTATGTTCTAAGTGTAAGAATTCGGGTAATGGGAGAAGAAAGAACTGAAATCACGAATAGGATGCTGTCCTATTTATAATAAATGGCTATTAGCGCGCGCTAGACCCTGCTCGTAGCGTGCGCTAACGGCTCCCTGACTAAATCAGACTCAAGACTTAGCGTGCGCTACGCATATACCTGTAGCGTGCGCTAAGGCGTTGACTCGGCTTTTCCCGAAAGCCGTCCAGGTACATCCGACACGATCCGACAGGGGTCCCCCGGCCAGATCTCACCTACCGCACGTCTCAATCAAATTGACCATGCATAGAGTGCGCTAATGACCCTCTGTAGCGTGCGCTATGAATCTACGTTAGCGCACGCTAAACATAGCCGGTAGCATGCGCTACATGCGCAGATTTACAATCTTTACATCACATACACGAAATTATACGCTTGACAACATCGGATTATGAAATACGGAGAAATACTCAGATCAAAGTGCAAAATTACAATATCTCAAGTTCCAAATACATATCAGAAATCTCGGGTATTACATCCTTTCTCCCTAAAAAGAAGTTTCGTCCCGAAACTTAAGATGAAAACAACTCTGGATATCTATCCTTCATACTGTCCTCCATTTCCCAAGTGGCCTCCTCGACTCCATGTCGTGACCATTGTACTTTAACCAAGTGTATTGGTTTATTCCTCAATTGTTTGATCCGACTCTCAAGTATCTTGATTGGTCTCTCCTCGAAGGTGCCGTCATTAGCTATCTCGACCTCGTCGAAATCAATGACGTGACTGGGGTCCGGTATATACTTCCGCAATTGGGATATGTGAAACACATTGTGAACGTGACTCAGCGATGGCGGTAAGGCCAACCTGTACGCTAAATCCCCAACTCTCTCTAGGATCTCAAATGGCCCGATATACCTTGGACTAAGCTTGCCTCTCTTCCCAAAACGGAAAATCCCTCGTGTAGGAGACACCTTCAATAGTACATGGTCCCCAGCGTCGAACTCTAGAGGGCGACGACGTACATCTGCATAAGACTTCTGTCGACTCTGGGCAGTCAACAGTCTCTCTCGAATCAAAGCTATCTTCTCTTGAGTCTGAATAATCAATTCTGGTTCCGTCCCGATCAAATCCGAAGAATCATCCCAACATAGGGGTGATCGGCATCTTCTCCCATACAAAGCTTCAAATGGTGCCATCTTAATTGAAGCATGCCAACTATTATTGTAGGTGAATTCAACTAATGGCAGATGAACTTCCCAATCAGTTGACCAATCCAAAGCACAAGCTCTAAGCATGTCTTCTACAGTTTGAATAGTCCTTTCGGACTGACCGTCCGTTTGGGGATGATAAGCCGTACTAAAATTGAGCTCAGTTCCCAAAGCCTTATGAACTGCTTTCCAGAAGTGTGACACGAAACGACCATCTCGATCCGAAATAATGGTCTTCGGCGTCCCGTGCAATCTGACTATCTCCGCAATAAATATTCGTGCCAATCTCTCGGGTCCCCATGTATCTTTAATTCCCAGGAAATGAGCCGACTTGGTTAGTCGATCAACTACAACCCAAATCATGTTCATTCCCGCTTTAGTCCTTGGCATACTGGTGATGAAATCCATCGAGATGTCCTCCCACTTCCATTCAGGGATCGGAAGCGGCTTTAGCATTCCGGCAGGTCGCTGATGCTCAATCTTGACCTGCTGACAAGTCAAACACTTCGAAACGTACTCTGCTACGTCCTTCTTCATATTCCCCCACCAGAAGTTTTGTTTTAGATCCTTATACATCTTACTACTGCCTGGGTGAATAGAATAGGGCGCGCTATGAGCTTCCTTCAAAATTGTCCGTCTCAAATCATCATCATCGGGAACGCAAAGTCGACTCTGAAATCTCAGAACTCCATCGTCTTGTATCACGAACCCTGGGGCTTTTCCTTATTTTACTTCGTCACATAATCGAAGGATCAGAGAATCGTTCAATTGTTTAGACTTGATCTCCTCGACTAGTGATGAAGTCAGTTTCATCACATAAAGTTGCCCTTGGATTCCTGGTGCCCATACTTCAATCCTCTCGCGGATCAGTTCTCGTTGAATACTGGTTTGGGACGTAAGTGCTTCCAACACTCGAAGAGAAACAGGTTTACGGCTCAAAGCATCAGCTACTACATTTGCTTTCCCGGGATGATAGAGAATCTCCAAGTCGTAATCCTTGATCAATTCCAGCCACCTTCTCTGCCTCATGTTTAATTCTTTCTGACTGAAGATGTACTTGAGGCTCTTATGATCTGTAAAGATCTGACAATGAGTGCCGTACAAATAATGTCGCCAAATTTTCAAGGCAAAGACCACAGCTGCTAGCTCCAGATCATGAGTTGGGTAATTAATCTCGTACGGTTTCAATTGCTGAGAAGCATAAGCAATCACTTTATCCTTCTGCATCAACACACAACCCAAACCCTGATTTGAAGCGTCGCTGTATACCATGAATCCATCGGCCTCTCCGGCAAGCAGCTAATATAGGTGCCGCTGTCTCCTCTTAAGTTCGTCAAAACCACTGGCACTTCTCATTCCACGTGAACTTTTGAGTTTTCAAACAGTGAGTGAGCGGACGAGCAATTTTGGAAAATCCCTCTACAAAGCGGCGATAATATCCAGCAAGTCCTAAGAAGCTTCGGACTTCTTTCACGTTTTTAGGAGCTTCCCACTCCAAGATTGCTTCGACTTTCTTCGGGTCCACCTGAACTCCGTCGTATGATATCACATGCCCAAGGAAGGTTACTTCCTTAAGCCAGAATTCGCATTTAGAAAGCTTAGCATATAGCTGTTCCTTTCTCAAGATGCTCAAAACCACACGTAAATGTTCAGCATGTTCCTCTGCGTCCCTCGAATATATCAAGATGTAGTCAATGAAAACGACCACAAATTTATCCAAGTACTCCAAGAATACCCGATTCATCAATTGCATGAATACCGCAGGAGCATTGGTAAGTCCAAACGGCATCACTACGAATTCATAATGCCCGTACCGGGATCTGAAAGCAGATTTCGGTATATCCGATTCCTTAATTCTCAACTGGTGGTATCTTGATCGCAAGTCAATCTTCGAGAATACCCTTGCCCCTTGCAGTTGATCAAACAAGTCGTCAATCCGAGGTATAGGATACTTATTCTTGATCGTCATCTTGTTGAGTTCCCTGTAATCAATACACAGTCGGAGGGATCCGTCTTTCTTCCGGACAAAGAGAACGGGCGCTCCCCAAGGAGAAACGCTAGGTTGGATATAGCCCTTCTGTAACAATTCCTCCAGTTGCTTCTTGAGTTCATACATTTCGGTTGGCGCCATGCGGTATGGTGCTTTGGAAATAGGAGCTGCTCCAGGCTCTAATTCGATAGTGAATTCCACTCCCCTCTGCGGAGGTAACCCCGGTAGTTCGTCAGGAAATACATCTGGGAACTCATTCACAACTGAAATAGACGAGAGCTCTACTCCTTCCTCTTTCCTCATGGCATAGCACCAAAGTCCGTGACATCCCTGCTTCAGTAATTTCACGGCTTTCATTGCTTTGATCAATTTTCCCGAGCTTCCTGGTCTCCATCCTCGGAATAAGTGTTCAGATCCGTCATCAGCAATGATGGAAATGACTCTCTCTCGGTAATTCAGAACAGCTCCATAACGGTTGAGCCAATCATTTCCGAGAATTAAATCGTCACCGTAGATGTCAACTACAATGAGATTCGATGGCCACTCTCTTCCTTCTATAGATACTGGGAAATCCCTAGCTTCTAGTGTTCCCACAATTTTCTCTCCGCTCGGTAATCCCACAACATAAGGTTCACAATTATACAAGCACGAGATTTTCAAACGATTAACACAGTTCAAAGATATAAAAGAATGCGTAGCTCCCGAGTCGAACAAGACACTAACTGGTTGCAAAAGGATCTGAATCGTACCTGATGCAACAGCTGTGTTCTGATCATCAGATTTCCTCATTTCGTACAGGCGCGGAGGAACAGACCCAGCACTGGATGCCTCTCTCTTCCCAGCGTTCTGCTGCTGAAATCCACTTTGCTGTGTCTGGTTCACACTTATCTCCTTAGGAACTGGTGCTGGAGTGCGGGTACCAAAAGATCTAGTAGCGGCTCCACAGAAGGCCGCACGGTGCCCTTCTTGCCCACAATCGTAACAAGTCACAGAAGATGCGGGGCAATCACGTCGAATATGCCCTGCTCGACCACAATTGTAGCATTTCTTTGATGCGTCCGAAACTGCTGATGTTGTCTGGAATTTCTTTCCGCCTCTAGAAGGATGTGAAGGTTTCCCAGCCGAATAAAAGGAAGACTGGCCCTTGCGGGCCCCACCACTCTTGTTTTCTGCAAAGTTGCCAGTCACCTTCTGCTTCTTTGCTTCTACTGATTTCTCCACCGCCGCCTCTTTCATGTCGTAGGCCAGCGCTTTGTCTTGATACTGTCGCAACGTAGTACACTCGAATCCGGACATGTACTGCTGAATCTCCGGCTTCATCCGCATATCAAAATGAAAAATCTTTTCTGCCTCCGTTCTGACCAAGTGTCGCACACAAGTCAGCTGATGATTAAAAGTTTTAATTACATCTGTCACAGATGCCTCTGAACTCTGTGGTGAGAAAAACTCTCGGATCTTTGCCTCCCTAACTGGACGAGGACAATACTGTGCTTCCATCATTAGTTTGAATTCCGTCCAATCCGCAATATGATTCTCGGGTCGAATAGCCTCCCACCAATCAAAGGCCCCCCCAGTCAGAAAATACTAGGCAATGGGAACCTTCCGGTCCTCGGGACAGTTAAGACCCGCGAATATCTTCTCCAACTCCTTGAGCCAGTGATCCCAAGTAAGTGCCTCAGCAGATCCGTCAAATTTTGGCGGGTGTAATTTAACCACCTCAGCAAGCCATATGTCTCCCCGGTTATCCTCGTGGTGCTGCTGCCCCATCGCCGTCTGCATGCGGTCAACGACCTGAGCGAACTGGTTTATCTGTGCCACCACCTGTTGAAGCACTCCCGGCATGTTAGGATTTGCGTCATCATTTGCTGATCCTTGCTGCCCTCCAGAATGGGAATCGGTTCGACTAGCCGATATTTCTGGGGTAGTTGCGGAATCCTCCTGTCTCATGTTACCACGTCCACGTCCACGACCGTGTCCGCGTCCACGTCCTCCTCTCAACATACTGTAAACGCAATTTCTCAATATCCAGAACAAATTTTCGAAATAAAGTCCGTCAATACTCAAAAAACAGTAATTAAGTAAAACGGTAGTATAAGGGATTAAGAGACTTACAACCACGGTCCACATGACGACTTCGGCTGAACAGTGATGTTACAAACGACCCGTAAATCAAATAACGTAAACAGACCCAACTAAAACCCGACTGCCAAGATATCCATGAATCTTAGCTCCGATACCATATTCTGTAACACCCCGAGATATTCGGAATAATTACGTACCGTAAACCCTTTAAGTAAGGATTTACAAGGCTAATTAAAAAGGAAAGTAAATATAAGACATCAATACTGCGGAAATTCAAGTTTATGAAACCGTACAACTGGTTCAACGAGTAATTAATACAACCATATCGAATTAATATCAGTAAGACACGCG
The DNA here is from genome assembly GCA_033398695.1 of Orobanche coerulescens. NCBI lineage: Eukaryota > Viridiplantae > Streptophyta > Magnoliopsida > Lamiales > Orobanchaceae > Orobanche > Orobanche coerulescens. Next base: position 147,045,129 of record CM065816.1, read on the forward strand.
TACTCGAGTACAGAAACCAAACCAAGAAAACAAATCACCAATAACAACAAACATCACTGAACCCCTTCGTCGTCACGCTTGACGCGGGTCGCTTTCCCTGCTCCTCGGCTACCTGAACATCAAAACAAATGTCCACCCCCGAAGGGGTTAGCAAAACGATGCTAGTACAAGTATCATGTTAAACAATTCGAATATGCATCAACAATACATAACAAGATACACCACACGGACTTCCACTACCGGAATCCGACAATGTGAATCTACAAGATTCCATTACACAGCATGGGTATTCCAATGATCCAGCGCCCTCAGCATAGATCCCAAGATGATCCCGTCGGACCAACACGAGGTGGAAATAACCCGTCCAATGATCCAGCGCCCTCAGCCTAGATCCCAAGATAATCCCGTCGGACCAACACGAGGTGGACATCCGATCCAGCGCCCTCAGCATAGATCGTACAACGTATACAAACACAACTCATGCATACACATATGTCAAATCATTATGTTCATCAACATGAACATAAAAACACTATATAACGAATTCCATGACAAATCAACGAAGTAAATCTCATGTTCAACAACATGAATAATCATGCGCATGCTCCAAAAATACCAATATTAACATATTACGATACTTGCCTCGAAGATGGCAAGAACGATATACTTCAATGATCTCAACGCACTCGAAGGTCGCCTCCTTCGATCAACGTAGCAAACTTGAACCTTAACAAAAGGAATGGTATACAAATCATCTCAAGTCGAACGATGGCCTATCAATTCGGTCTACGGCCGAAAATCTCAAAATAGACAATCTGCCTGGACTGCTTAGCGTGCGCTACGATTTCACGTAACGCGGCGCTAAGCCGCCTCGTTAGCGACGCTATCGTAAGACTAGCGTGCGCTAGCTACGAATCGATTCGAATCGGCCGATGCATAACGACGCTACGACGTTTCAGGCGTTAATCAACCCGATAGCGCACGTTAACTCATATATGTTAGCGTGCGCTAACCCTGCATGGCAGAAAACTGCTAACGGAAAAACTGGGTTGAAAGGTGGTGAATTCATGAATTCTATGTTGATACAACAAATCATCCTCAAGTCTGTCATGCTAATAAGGTTGTGGAAGTTCCATGATCATGAGGCACAAATATACGGGTAATTATCTCATCATCATAACTCTTCCAAGATCTTCAAGAAATAATCTAAGTTCCATTCGTCCTACGTTCCAAAACACATGATTCCAACGTGTAAAATGTAGCAACTGGGTACTATCCGATTACTGATCATAAATCGATTTGAACATGCTTAGGAGTCCTTACAATAAGATGGTTCAAAGGTTCATACGATATATAGTGTCGATACGTCAAAAGTATCCTTCTAACATGTGATGACCGATTAAAAACGAAATAACTTGCTATCAAAACATGATCAAACGTCCTTTAGAACACTACTAGTATTGGTGAAGGATCACCTACCTCAAAGTAGTGAAGAACACGGAGGAAAATGAAGCAATCCGACACCGAAAGCTTGAACACCAATCTCCAATGATATACGATCTTCAATCACGAATCAGGATGTTGATATGAAGTGTTTAGGATGAAGGAAGTTATGTTCTAAGTGTAAGAATTCGGGTAATGGGAGAAGAAAGAACTGAAATCACGAATAGGATGCTGTCCTATTTATAATAAATGGCTATTAGCGTGCGCTAGACCCTGCTCGTAGCGTGCGCTAACGGCTCCCTGACTAAACTGTACTCAGCACTTAGCGTGCGCTACGCATATACCTGTAGCGTGCGCTAAGGCGTTGACTCAGCTTTTCCCGAAAGCCGTCCAGGTACATCCGACACGATCCGACAGGGGTCCCCCGGCCAGATCTCACCTACCACACGTCTCAATCAAATTGACCATGCATAGCGTGCGCTAATGACCCTCTGTAGCGTGCGCTATGAATCTACGTTAGCGCACGCTAAACATAGCCGGTAGCGTGCGCTACATGCGCAGATTTACAATCTTTACATCACATACACGAAATTATACGCTTGACAACATCGGATTATGAAATACGGAGAAATACTCAGATCAAAGTGCAAAATTACAATATCTCAAGTTCCAAAAACATATCAGAAATCTCGGGTATTACAGTATCAAAGCCCTAGGTTTATGGATACCTAGGCTTGTCGGTTTATTGGGTCTTGTGGTGTTTTGTTTTGCACATCATCGTCACGCTGCCATGATTCCGGTACTACCAGTGTCCGTAAGTTTTCCTTCCTCTGTTCATTATCTCCTTGTATCATACCTTTGATTCTCGACTTGTGATTGTTCTTTTCTTGTACTTACCCTCGTATGGCTTTTGCTACTTATTTAACTCCAGTATGGATGCTGGAAGAGGTCGTGGTCGTGGTCGCGGTCGTGGTCGTGGACGCGGCCGGGGACGTGGGGCAGCCGGTGGGGCGGCCACGTCGCAGTCTTCGGAGCCGCGATCTGCGACCGTCATAGTCATGCTTCTTCTCAGGAGCGTGCCGACCTTGGTATTGCGGCCGTTATGCAGCAAATGGTGAACCAAATGGCGGCGATAGCTCAGGCGGTTCAGAACCCGGATCAGGCCTATGCTAATCGGGGCGGAGCGGATCGCTGGCTTCAGGATGTCATCAAGATGCATCCTCCTCAGTTTTCGGGAGCTTCGGACCCGATCGGCTGGGAAGGGTGGATCAAGGAGATATCTAAAGTCTTCACTGCTACCAACTGTCCCGAGGACCGTAAGGTCCCTATTGCCCAGTACTTTCTCACTGGGGACGCTACGGATTGGTGGGAGGCCGTCGGGCCCAAAGATCATGTTGCTTCGTGGGCCGAATTTCAAGAACTGATGGAGACTGAATATTGCCCGTGACCGGTCAGACAGGCTCGGGTACATGCTTTCTATGATGCTCAACCACGGGATATCCCCGTATCTCAAGCTATTGCCGATTTTAACAAGGAGTTGGGTTATGTGAAGACCCAAGTTGTCGAGGAGAGCGACAAAATTTTCCATTTTTCCAGACGGATGAAGTTGTCAATTCGGGACTATATGTTGGGGCTCGTCTGTACTACCTTGAAGTATTATCAGAGTAGGGCCCTCGCTTACGATATGTCTGTGACGGCGAGTGAGGCGGCCCGCGAGAGCAAGAAGCAGAAGTCCACCGGGAATTTTTCGGGCCACAAAGGTGGGGGTCAGCAGAAATTTCAGTCTGCTAACTTTTCCGCTGGTGGTGGCCCATCTCGATCTACTGGGTTTCCCCGTAGGGCTGCCAGTGCCCCTTCTCGGGAAGTGAAGTGTTTTAACTGTGGCCAGCCAGGCCACATCAGTCGAAATTGCCCGAGTCCTTTGTTGACATGTAATCAGTGTGGCCAACTAGGCCACAAGGCGGCTTTCTGTGCCGAGAGGGAGAGAATCGTGGGTGCCCGGACTTCCATTCCAGCGCCTAGGGAACCGAGTGTGAATCAAGGATCGTTTGCTTCTCAGTCCCCACCGAGTGCCAGTCGAGGGAGAGGTCGGGGTCAGACCGCCAAAGGGGCAGCTTCTAGCGTCGGCTCCGCCCATCCGCGGGTTTATGAGATGCGGAAAGCCGATGACCCAGCAGCTACTGTGGCGACAGGTACCGTTCATATTCTTTCTCATCCTGTCAGTGTGCTTTTCGATTCCGGTGCTACGCATTCGTTCATATCATGGGATTGTGTGCGCCGTTTGAGTCTCGACTGTTTGATGCCTTGTGAACCCTTCATCGTTAAGCTTCCTAGCGGTGATAGGATCGTGGGTGATCAGGAGGTTCGAGACTGTTCTGTGCTTATTTGTGAGAGGGTTTGGCCCTCTAATCTTATTGTTGTGGGTATTGAGGGTGAGGATTTGATTCTCGGGGATGATTGGCTCGAGCGGCATGGTGCAATCATGAACTACCGCACGAGGATCATCACTATGTTAGCCGAGGACGGCACCGAGCACTCTTTCGCGGGGCGAAAGAGGGGAAACCAGAAGTTAGTTATTAACGCCTTGAAGGCGATGAGACTCCTGCGAAAGGGGTGTACTGGCTATTGGTGCTACGCCTTGAAGGCGAAGAGTGGTGGAGTCGAGCTTTCGTCGATTCCAATCGTCAGTGAGTTTCCTGATGTATTTCCTGACGAGTTACCGGGATTGCCACCGGATCGTGAGGTCGAATTTGCTATAGAGTTAGAGCCGGGCGCGGCTCCTATTTCGAAGGCGCCGTATCGCATGGCACCTTCAGAGATGTCCGAGTTGAAGAAGCAGTTGAGCGAGCTTCTTGAGTCGGGGTATGTTCGACCGAGCGCCTCGCCTTGGGGCGCACCGGTCCTGTTTGTGCGGAAGAAGGATGGTTCACTACGTTTGTGTATCGATTATCGCGAACTAAACAAGGTGACCATCAAGAACAAGTATCCTTTGCCGAGAATCGACGACTTGTTCGACCAGTTGCAGGGAGCTGCGGTATTCTCGAAGATTGATTTGAAATCGGGGTACTATCAGCTCCGGGTGAGAGAGTCCGATGTGCCGAAGACAGCTTTTCGGACGAGATACGGACATTATGAGTTCGTAGTTATGCCTTTTGGGTTAACTAATGCGCCGGCGGTGTTCATGCAGTTGATGAACAAAGTCTTTATCGAGTATTTGGACAAGTGTGTCGTCGTCTTCATTGACGATATTCTTATTTATTCAAGGAACGAGGAAGAGCATGCCCATCATTTACGGGTAGTGTTAGACATTTTGAGGACCGAGCAACTCTACGCGAAGTTCTCGAAATGTGAGTTCTGGCTGAAGGAAGTGATGTTTCTAGGTCACGTGATTTCTGCCGAGGGGGTTCGTGTAGATCCGCAGAAGATAGAGGCGGTATTGGATTGGGCACCGCCCAAGAATGTGAAGGAGATCCGTAGTTTCTTGGGTTTGGCTGGCTACTATCGTAGGTTCGTCGAGGGTTTCTCGAAACTAGCTCGGCCACTTACGCAATTGCTCCAGAAATCCGAGAAGTTCGTCTGGAATGACGAGAGGCAGTTGAGTTTTGAGGAACTGAAGAAGCGTTTGACTTCAGCCCCGGTTTTGGCATTGCCATGTGGCAACGAGGGTTTTGCCGTTTATAGCGATGCTTCGGGTCAGGGTCTTGGGTGCGTATTGATGCAGCACGGCAAGACCATTGCCTATGCGTCGCGACAGTTGAGGCCATATGAGCTGAACTACCCTACTCATGATTTGGAGTTAGCGGCAGTCGTTTTCGCGCTCAAGATTTGGCGTCACTATCTTTTTGGCTCTGCATGTCAGATTTTTACCGATCATAAAAGTCTGAAATACATATTTACTCAGCGGGAGTTGAATATGAGGCAGAGGAGGTGGTTAGAGCTGATTAAGGATTATGACCTCGAAATTCTTTATCATCCGGGCAAGGCGAACGTCGTGGCCGACGCCTTGAGTCGGAAACCGATTGCATTGCGAACGCTTGAGATCCTTACGTCTCAGTCTGAGCTTCGGCGGGCTTTGATCGAGTTAGATGTTGAGGTTTTGTTGCCGGGAACTGTCGGGCAACTTTGTGCTTTAGAGATTTCGTCGTCTTTGATCGATGAAATTAAGCTGAAGCAGTTAGAGAATCCGATGATTACTCAAATCTGAGAGAACGTTATTAAAGGAAAGTCTCCTGGATTTGTGATTCACGAGGATGGTGCTTTGAGATTCCAGAGTCGGCTTTGTGTGCCGAACGACTCAGAGTTGCGACAGAGTATTTTGCGTGAGGCCCATGCTACACCTTATTCTGTTCATCCTGGTTCGAGTAAGATGTACAAGGACCTGAGAAGGAATTTCTGGTGGAATGATATGAAGGAGGAGGTCGCGCAGTTTGTAGCGAGGTGTTTGACTTGTCAGCAAGTCAAAATCGAGCATCGACCACTGGCTTTTGCGATCACTTCCGTTAGGAATGGAAATGGGAAGATATATCGATGGATTTCATTACGAGTCTGCCGAGATCGAGGTCGGGCATGAATATGGTGTGGGTGGTTGTTGATCGTCTGACCAAGTCAGCACATTTTCTGGGCATCAAGGACACTTGGGGCCCGGAGAAGTTAGCTCGTGTGTTTATCGCGCAGATTGTGAGGCTTCACGGTACTCCGAAGTCTATTGTTTCGGATCGTGATGGCCGTTTTGTATCGCACTTCGGGCAAAGGTGCATAAGGCGTTGGGTACCCGTTTGCGTTTGAGTACCTCTTTTCATCCCGATCGGATGGGACGGTCGGACGCACTATCCAGGACGTTCGAGGATTTGTTGCGTGCTTGTGCTCTCGATTGGAGTAGTGACTGGGAGGAGCATTTGCCATTGATCGAATTCACGTACAACAATAGTTGGCACGCGTCGATTCGGATGGCACCATATGAGGCACTTTATGGGCGGCGATGTCGATCACCGATTTGTTGGAATGAGGCGTCCGATTTGGTCGGGACCGAGCCGGATGTCATTTTAGAGACGAGGCGGAAGATAGAATTAATTCGGGAACGGATGTTGATCGCCAGTCGGCAGTCGTATGCCGACGTCCGTCGTCGACCTTTGGAATTCGAGGTGGGAGACCACGTTTTGCTAAAGGTGTCGCCGACGAAGGGAGTTTTTCGTTTCGGGAAGAAAGGGAAATTGAGTCCGAGATTTATTGGACCCTTTGAGATTCTCGAGCGAGTCGGTGGGTTGGCATACTGTTTGGCGTTACCTCCGGCCTTGAGTCATGTTCATAGCGTATTTCATGTTTCCCAGCTGAGGAAATATGTCCCGGATCCTAGTCACGTCATCGACTATGGTGAGATTGATGTCGCCGAGGATATTACTTTTGAGGAGCGTCCTTTGAAGATTTTGGAGCATCGTGAGAAACGACTGAGGCATAAGACCATCCCTTTGGTCAAGGTACAGTGGTCGAGACACGGTGCCGAGGAGGCAACTTGGGAAACCGAGGATAGCATGCGTGCTAGGTACCCTGAGTTGTTTGTTTCTTAAGTTTCGGGACGAAACTTATTTTTAGAGGGGTAGAATGTAATATCCGCATTTTTTTATTTCCCTTGTATTTCTTTTTCGGTGTATTTATCGGTCGTAGTGAACCTAGTGTACCTTACAGTGTGTCTTTCCCGTCATCTATTGATCTGAGACTCGTTATTGTTATGCGGAACCGCTGTTTCGGGGTCGCCGTGGATTCATTCTATGTTTTGATGCGTATTGAGATGTTCCGTTTGATGTTTCGTCCATATTCTGGTGTTTTGGACAGTTTATATTCTGTACTTAGCGCACGCTAATTTTTCTGCATAGCGCACGCTAGAAGTCCTTTTGTAGCGCACGCTACGTTTACTTCGTAGCGCGCGCTAGCGAATTAGCCCTGGGAGTAGCAGTGCTATTTTCCAGCCTTCTGGACTGGCGTATTAGCGTACGCTACTCAGACTAGCGCACGCTAATGTCGGGAGGCTAACGCACGCTGATGATACCCGGTAGCGTGCGCTAGCGTGGGTGTCCAGTACTGGACAGTTTATTACTGAATTCGGTCAGGTGCCAGTTAGCGCACGCTACGCTTGTATGGTAGCGCACGCTAACGGATCAGGTGAGTCCTGGACAGTTTGTCACTGGACTCGACTGATGCCCAGGTAGCGCACGCTATTGGTCGATAGCGCGCGCTACCGATAGATTATTAGCGCACGCTACATTTGGAGTAGCGCACGCTAACGGCCAGAAATCTGGCTACTGGACTGGGACGCTAACTGTAGGGATTGGAATTTTATCCCGTTAGCGCACGCTAACCTTGAGGTTTTAGCGCGCGCTAACACTCCCTGGTTATATAAACCAGGGAGTTGACCGAGATAAACATAATTTTCCATTTCTTCCTCTCTCCGCGGCGAAGGCGATTCCGGGGCGATCTTCTTGGTGATTTCTTCCTCCAATCATCTCATCCAACATCTTTCTTGAGTTCTTGGAGTATTATAACAACATCAACACGAATCTTTCATCCCAATCCACGGTAAATCTCTTAGAACCCTACTTTTTGGATAATTTGGGGGTTTTGGGATTTTCTTCCGATCCGTTCCGTTTTGTTGGTGGATTCATGATGAATATGATTAATCTTGTTGGTATAATTAGTTTTCCTACGGATTCATGGTATATTTTCATGGTCTTGCGAAATCGAGAGGGTTTGGTTGTGGTCCGCCCTCGTTGTTATTTTTGTACGAATATACATGAATCGTAGGCGGGTTTTCGGGTGAATTCCATTTCCGTAATCGTTTAGGAGTGGTTGTGATTGTGTTATTCAAATCGTTAGGTTCATTCGTCGGTTCCTCGCGGTCGTGCTTGATTTTTCCGTTCCGTTCGTGTCACCGTCTATTAATCGAGGCAAGTATCCTTATGAACTTACAATCTTAACGTAGTAGTATTGCATGAGACTTGTGTGTGTGTGTGTATGCTCACTATGGGTTAGATCCGACGGGGTCTCGGTAGGGGTCCACGGAGGGGTGGATCCGCGAGCTTGCTTTTAACCACTACGGGTTAGATCCGACGGGGTCTCGGTAGGGGTCCACGGAGGGGTGGATCCACGGTTAATTGTGGTGCATTTTTACAAATGTGATTTGATTATGGCATTTCCGGAAATGAGTGTTTTGGAACCATGTTTTCCTTGATTGCATGCATTTACTATATGTGTAAGATGTAAGTTGTTCATTTGGTTACTTGTACTAGCGTAATTGCTAACCCCTCTGGGGACCCGTTTTGGGGAAATTCATTTTATGAATTTCAGGTCAGGTTCATCGAGACGAGCGGGCGCTGGACGATACGGATGATGGCCGTGCGTGATGATTGTGCACGAGTGACGTCTTAGTGTCTTTTATCTTTTTATCTTTTGTGGATTTTGAACTAATAGTAGTACTCGAGTACTTAAGAATTCTTGTTCGTCCGGATTGTATTGTTGTCTATTATGTTTGTGTTGGATGATGGTGTTATGTTTGACCGGTTGAACCGGGTGGATTATTCGGTTTTGCGTCTTTATGACGAGGTGTTATTTTGTCGTTCCTGTGAGTCGATGAGTATGATGTCTGTTCAGCCTGGTGGGTCCCATATAGGGATTCACGGCGCTGTAATATACCTCGAATATCTTGGGGGTGTTACAATAGCGGTGTTAGCGTCGATGCAGATGACATGCACATTTCTAGAGATGATGGTGTAACATATGGTAAAACGTCTTATTATGGTGTTTTACAAGAGATTTGGGAGTTAGATTACTGTATAAGAAAAATTCATCTTTTCAAGTGTGATTGGGTTGATAATAAACGTGGGGTCAAAAAAGATAATCTTGGCTACAAGATGGTTGATCTTTGTATGTTGGGACACAAAAATGATCCTTTTATTTTAGCCTCACAAGCTAGGCAGGTATTTTATGTCAAAGACCAGCTAAATAAGAAAATGTCTATTGTTTTCGGAATGCCTCCAAGAAATTATAAAGATGCATATGATGATGGCAACAACGAGGAATTTGGTACAGTAACTTTTCATCGAAATGATAACATTTTGCCGGGTGTAGATCCACAAGACATGGGTAAAGAACCCCGAGCTGATTACTTCCGAACTGATGGTGGGGGTCTGTTTATACGAAAACCAAAACGACAGACTCCGGCTCTTTGATTTCTTATCATTAGAGTTCCTCCAGGTATGTCGGTATATTTCCTTTTAGTGGTTTCTGATAAATTTCACCCAAATTTGAAAACATGAATTAGAAATTCAATGTTTAGAACGACATATGAATGAGTATCAACAGAATGTTCTTATTATTCTAGTTGTTAAATTTTAACAAGTTATCTTATTAGAATCCCTTTTTTAAATGTTAGAACTAGTTTGGTTTTGGAAGTTGGACACCATTGAACTAAGATCCTGGTTTTCCTATTGTGCCTAGCAGATTTTTGACTTGAATATCGAGAGGAATGAGGCAACATGGGATCGATCAGTTCGTTCAAAACAGCTGCTAGAAATTTCATTGTCTGCTACATGTTTTTTTCATTTTTTTTATATAAATGAAACATTATAAAGACTAGTTCCAGCATCCTGTTCAAAATAAAAAAACCTTACTTCGCTCGACCCTTCAATTCGAGTTCGACCTTCGTCTTTGCGGCTGCCCGGTGGATATGGTTCGACAGACTTCATCTTGATGGGTTTGGTAGTCTGTCATTATTCATTCAGCAAACATGGTTCTTGGTTTGCACTCTTCATCTTTACCTACTTACCATCTCAGCATTCTGGTTTGCAGTTCATGTCATCCGTCGTTCAACTTTGTTTGCTGGATGCTTGCCCTCTTTCGGTTAATCTTAATGTTCGATAATGTTAAAAAATAATGCTTTGGATTTTGGAATTAAGCAGAAGTCATTCTGCCATTTTCGGTAGAAAATATTGATTGCATTTACCTTTTACCCAATTGTTCTATAATTTAATGCTTTGTGTTTTCTTGTTGATGTTACTGTCATTTTAGACATAAATCAGTTGATGTTATATTGATATTGTTAGTATTAATTGATGATTGGTGAATAGGTGAAAGAAGGAATAGGAAATTGATATCCATCTTTTATCTTTCTATGCCGATTTTATTGGTTGACTCGATTGGTGTTATTTGTATTGTTTATAGATTTTGTTTGATTCATTTGGTTTTAAGATATGTTTACTCGACGATCACAACCATCAAGTACTCAAAATATAAAATAAAAAGAAAAAACATGTGAAATTGTTCAATCCGTACAGGGATATTTAAATAGATATTTTGTTAGATAAAAACATGTTTTAGTGAATTTGTCGAAAATCATGCTGAAGAGTTTGTTAATGATATTGATTCAAATAACTATTTAAAAAGATGAAGTTTGGATATCCAATACCCATTATCCAATGAAGTCAAATGTAGTTGGATATTTATAAGTAGTATTTTGATTACTTAAATTTTATATTTAAATACCCACACAAGTCGTAATTCTTATAACTATTTTAATTTTATAAGATTTATAATTCTTTTATAAAATGTATTAGAATGTTATAAATCCATATCTTGAATTGGTCCCCAAGGCAATGACAACTTAATTTACAACCTTCCATCTAATATCATATGCACCATCACTGCCTTGTCGTTGCCATTTATGCTGAAAAAAATAGTACAATTCTTTTGTTTCGGCAACCATCTTTTGTTCTACTGTGAGGAACAACATTTTGCCCAATTCTCCGTTGACCGCCTTTCGTATGCGGTATCTGGGGTAGGAGACGTAAGAAAAACATATGTGAAAAAAAAATTGAGGAACAAAAAATTTGAGTACGGAAATTGGAGTAAATATGAAACAAATTTATATAAGTTTACAACACACGAGAGTAAAGTAGTAATCATTCAAAAAAATAAAAACTATTTTGCAGTAATCATTTAAAAAAAATATAATTAGTTGTCAAAAATAAAATGTGCCTATTTTAGTAACAAAAACTGAATTTGACCTGATATTTAATCATTTTCCCTTTCAAAAAATATATAAGAGTGAGGATGATTTAAAATATTATAGTAATATTATAACTTTTCCAATTATTAAATCAATTCTAGTTGCAATTGTAATTAAATGGACTAAAATGCCCGTTGATTTTTCCAATGGGTCACACACTAGTTAACTATTTGAACGGCAACTGAGATGGATTTTCTGCAATACTTGTCACATAATTCGCATGTAATTTAAAAAACGAATTGCGGAATGAATTTTCACTAAGGGACATATTGAAAATACTAATGTTGATGAAGTAAACTTTTGGGGCTTGAAAAATGCATGAAGATATCGCTTTAGGTGATATTCATGTTTCATTATTCAGGTCTTTGGTTTATGTCCTCCATTGTATTATTGTATTTTCTTTTAATAAAAATCAACACGGGAATGAGCCACCTAACTTGACTATATATGTTGCAAACCCCATAAAAATTTATTTTATTATTTTTTTTACACAAAGGGCATTAATATGACTTTTCGTCATGGGCATAAAAAATGTCAGAACCGGCCCTGATGAAAACATAAAATCAATAGTAAACTAAGCTTCAAGTTGATAAACTGTGTTGAATTTTAATATGACCATATCTTTATAAATGGTTGCATAATATATGTTTAGATTTGAAACCATGACCAAATGGTGCCATATGGCTACAAAACAATAACCGCAGTGGCCATAACTAGCCCACAAGCTATTTTTTATCCTTTAGCCACTGTAAAAATAAAAATTATGGCCAGTTACTAATATCTCAATTGGCTATATATGTCAATTTTTGTCTCGCAAAATCGAAGTGTCAAATGAATATAACATTTGGACACAGAAACAAACCAAAGTAGCTAAATAAAATGCCTTTCGGCCTCGGGTTAATTTTTGTGTTGCATTCCAATGTGACCATATCCTCATAAATGGCCACATATTATATGTTTAGATTTGAAACCATGACCAAATGGTGCCTTATGGCTACAAAACAATAACCGTAGTGGCCATAACTAGCCCACAAGCTTATTTTTATCCTTTGGCCACTGTAAAAACAAAAATTATGGCCAGTTATTAATATCTCAATTGGCTATATATGTCACTTTTTGTCTCGCAAAATCTAAGTGTCAAATGAATATAACATTTGGACACCCAAACAAACCAAAGTAGCTAAATAAAATGCCTTTCGGCCTCGGGTTAATTTTTGTGTTGCATTCCAATGTGACCATATCCTCATAAATGGCCACATATTATATGTTTAGATTTGAAACCATGACCAAATGGTGCCCTATGGCTACAAAACAATAACTCTGATGGCCATAACTAGCCCACAAGCTTATTTTCATCCTTTGGCCACTGTAAAAACAAAAACGTGGCTAGGATGTAACTAGAAAAACGTGGCCTATGTGACCTTTTGTACTAGTGAACTCAAGAGTCCTGGTCCATTCCAAAAGGCTTAGTCCATACCAAAAGGTTAGTGGACTTACGGATTTGGCATAATTAATGTGGTGCTCGATGCCTCGGTCACTTGGTGTCCGGGTGCTCCCTCAGCTCGTTTTTGCTCCTTTCCGTTTTTACCTATAAAAATACAAAAAATCATGAGAAAAATTCAGAAGTCATAAAAATCACCCAAAATACGCTAACGACGAGAAATCCTAATAAAGGAGACAAAATCACAAAAAACACGATATTACACAACTAAAATGATAATAAAAATAATAACAGAAATGGTCAAAATAGTACTTCTTATTTAACTTACTTAAAACTGCATAACATTATGATGTATAATGTATTATTTCTTGATGTACAAAATATTGCATCTTTGACTTAGAACATACTGCTACTTTGCTTATATCTGCAATACTTGAAAGGTACAAATACATTATTCATCATGTACAAATGCACTACATAGTGTACAAAATACTGCTTATGCTTAAAAGTTCACCAAGAAAGTTCATGCTGAAATTGTCAACTTCAATAAATAAACTATCTTTTATTGGATATGATTAGGAGTTGTGCCATATACCATTGGAAAGTCAAACGAGTCTAGTTTCCAACAAGAAAAAATGGGACTAAAAGATATTAAGTGTGGACAGAGTCGTGATGCTCTATATGGAGAATGCCACAGAAAGTTCGTACTAAAACCGTCAACTTTAATAAATAAATTGCTTCCATTAATTATGAATTAGGAGTTATCTCGTATACCATTGGAAAGGTTGAAGTCCAATTTACAATGGCACTAAAAATATTAAGTTTGAAGAGAGTTATGATACTTTGAATGGAGACCGTCAAGCTGCTATTTCGTGTACAACATACTGCTACTTTCAACTTATTGCGCTGCTATTTTTTGTTCAACATACTCTACTTTGAACTTATTGTACTGCTATTATATGTTTAGAATACGGCTACATTGAACTTATTGCACTAGTAATATGTGTTGAGTATACTGTTACTTTGAACTTAATGCGATGTTATTATGTGTTTAAACTTACTTTTATTTTTTATATTTTCGGTAACGAATATGTGGCTTTGAATCTCCCTCAATGGAATATCATGTTTACTAGCTATTTAGTGAAAGCAATACAAGATAATTGTACCCATACAAATGACTATCCTAAAATCATTCTGGTGCTCCTAGGTGTGCCCATTTTGTCCATGGACCTTCCCGGGATCATAAATGTGCCATGGACCCTCTCGGGGTTCATAAATGTGTCATTTGGAGTGGCCCGTCTTCACACTTATGTAGGTGTGATTGCTTATAAGAGAGTATCCTACCATGCATACTCCACCTTATACATACAAGAATAAATTAAAATATTGGTGCTTATACTCACCACTGGTAGACGACACTCTTGTGCCCTACGAATGAGATTAAATTTGTTAACAGTGTCCGACACCATTTTCACAACTTAGTTTTCTCATTGAACCAAGTACTTGTAATCTGGAATCAACATAATTTGGTTCTGCCATTTTGTGGATTTCAGTCTCATCCTCATTCACAAACATCTTACTTGGCATTTATTTAAACCTTACGTCGGATTCACCAAGTTATCCTTCGAGCTTACATAAGTAATTGTGAGAACTCCAGTTGAGATATGATGTTTAATGAGATTATGTCTTCATCATACTTGTGGAGACTTACCATTATACATATTATGTTCACTTCCTATAGCCGAGTGGCTATCATAATGAATAGTTACCACAAGCACAATTTTTATGGAACAAGAATTTCCTTGTATAAAATCTCTTAGCCATTTAACATTTTCTCCGACTTTATCTAGTGTGATGTAGACATTGCATCGTGGATCAAGCTACACCCCAACATGGATAAATACATAATAATTTGTGGGTTTTGACATCCTTGTAAATGATATCAATTTGTATCACATTATCCTTGAAGAACCGTTAGATATCTTCAATCATGTAGAAGGTGTATTTTAAAATCTTTTGAGAAACTTTTTTCAGGCTTTCTAATGATCTTTACTTGGATTACTTGCGTACCTACTAAGTCTATTTGCCGTGCAGGCTAGATCCAGGCATGAGCAATTTGTTAAATACAACAAACTCCATATTATCCTTGAATATTACAATTGTGAAGGGGTTAACCATGTTTCTTCTTTATATGTAAGTTTATATATACCACTGACTTTATTGGCATACTATCATATGAGTTGAATTTACTAAGCACATTCGCAACTTATTGAGATTAAGTTAGAGGGATTCCTTCAGATGTTCTAACAATTTTGATTAATAGTAACATATATGCCAACCCCATATCTTCCATATCAAAATGTTTTGTTAACATCTCATTCACTGCTATAATTCCTCCATTTTTATTTCCCATTTATCAACATGTTATCTTCATATAGACATATAATTATATATGATTCACGCGTGCCTTTTATACATACACATTTATTACACTCGTACAACCTTGATTCATTTTCTAAAATATGTCAGAAAATCTGGACTAGAACTTTCTTTTAGTTCCTCTTACTGTGTCACGATTTTTCATCATTATTATTTTGACTAGAAATCGTTGCTGTATCATTATCTTTTTTAAGAATCTTTTCTTATCTCTTTCATAAGAAACATTTCAAAGAATTTAGCATCCTTTGATTCAACTATTATAGTATCATGTATGTCATGCATTTCTGATTTATGCATCAAAAATCTATATGCACTATTACTTTTAGCATATTCAATAAAAATGCAGTCTACTATTGCCCATAGTTACTTGTTTAGGTTCGGGTACCATTATCTTCTCGAAGCACCCCACACTTTAAAGTTTCGGTAAGAAGGCATACGGTCCTTCCATAAGTCGTAAGGAGTTTGGTCTCTCTTCTTTGTGGTACTTTATCAAGAATTTGGTTTTCCATTATAACGACCTCCCTCCACAAGTTTCGGGCAACTCTGAATTATTCGGCATGACATTCATCATATTTATTTAAGAGTCTACTTTATTCAATCGGCTAAGCTATTAGATTTAGGAGCGTATGGAGTTGTAGTTTGACAAACAATTTCTCAAATGGAACAACATCATTGCTACCTCTATCACTTGTTATCATTTTGATTTTTTACTAAATTGATTTTTAATCTCATTTTTATAATTCTTGAAAGGCTCTACTACCTCATCTTTGGTTTTCAAAGATAGCAGTATTTAGTCCAATCATCAATAAAGATAATAAAACATTTTTTCCTCCTCTATTTTGCACTATTTTTAAATTATATATATCAGTATGTATTAACTCCGGATGAGTCGTATTTGTTTCCAGTAAAGTGAAGGGAATTTTGGCCAGATTCTCCTCAACGCATACTTCACATTTTTCTTGTGAATCAAAATTAAATCAAGAAAGCACATTTAAAGTTATTAACTTTCACAATAAACCAAAATTCACATGTATTAATCTACAAGGCCATAAATTTGAAACTCAACCAAATAATTAAATTATGTATTCCATTGCCATCAACATTTGATGCAACATGCATTACATTCATTTTGAGCAATTCATTGTCAATATAGCCTTTTCATATTAAAGTTACTAACTCTCAAAATGATCAAAAATTCACATGTACTAATCTACAATGCCATAGATTTGCACACTCAACCAAATAATTAAAATATGTATTTCATTGCCATTGACATTTCATCGACATGCATTACATTCATTTTGAATAATTCAGTGTCAACATAGCCTTTTCATATTAATTGTATATTCTTAGTCTTTATAATTTTTTCGGCCACAAAACGAGCCTAATCAGCCTCAGTCGACAATGAACCAGGAATCAAATTCTTCATAATGTCAGGAACATGCGTCACATTTTCAAAAATGAGTTCCCTTCTTGAAGTCATCTCAAGAACCACATTTCTCGTTAGGATCATATCAGAGGTTGCATAGTTTCTCATGTAAATCTTACTTTAATAACATGAGTGTAGGATGAGAATATATCCTTTTCCGAGCATATATCACGAGTTGCATTTCAACCCACTGCGGCTTTGAGTTTTCCGCATTGACTTCAAAACCGTAGCACACAAATTTCACTCGGACATATTAATCATACTGTTGCGATCATATTTACCTGATAGCAACTGCCTTACGATTTGTTATTTAGATTTCCACAATTAAAATAATTTTCTTTGAACTTCTTTGATTGATTCTGATTTGTGATGATTCAGCACCGGAGTGCTTTCTTTTCTTGTTATTCTTGGGGTAAAACCATATTTTCCTTTGCTCATTTGTTTTATATCCAGACTTTCAATTATCCTCTTTAATCCTCGATCTGACAATCAAATCACCCAGTCTCGTCTTTATCAAGTTCGATCGGACCTCTTTGGTATATCCTGCACAATTCTAAGCTCCAACGTGGGTCAGATAATAATAACCAACAAGATGGAATACTGACACACAAGAAGATTATAACACATTATCACATCCCAAATGGTATTATTACACACACCAGCCGGTAATCACAGCCACACTATCTCAAGGCCTTTGACAATAGCCTATGAGTCCTCGAGAGCATACTTCGAGTTCCCACAATATTGAGGACTCTGTCAAGAGCCTCGATTCTCTACAGCATAGCAGTTTATCATCACAATCACAATACACAATTACAAAAATATTAAATCACATAACTGCACACAGTATCAGTTATCATAATCGGAGTAAGTGGAGAACTTACCGCAAGTCCGGCGAATGCTAAATCCTGATAACGAAGTAGCCATGATCACGAAGGGTCCAATGATCAATAATAAAAACCTACACAACACAATACAATAATAATAGTAATAATTATAATCCGACTTACCACGACTAACAATTAATTAACAATTCCAGAAAGAAAAAATTACGATGTCTGACCACGAATTCCAAAGTACTAAAGATAACTTAACAAAATGACTCAATAATCGGATTACCATCATCCATATTCTGTTTATGTGAGTTACTACGATTTATTGTTCACACAGCAATATGATAATCCATTTAAAGAGAATGTAACATCTCCAGATCCTGAGTAGTTACAACTTACAACTCCGTTGATCCCATATAATGTTGGGATAATTACCACGCTTTGAATCTATTTCATGAGCTGCAAATCTGAAAATAGCTAGCAAGTAAGAGACAGATTCGTTAATTATGCAATCAGCAAATAATATATATATATATAAGTAATTCAAGGAAATAAATATGGGCGATGTTAGAGTCCAGAATTTCTGTCTCCTTAAAGCAAATTCGCCCCCACCGCAGTGTATAGCGTCTGCTGACCGCGCTATCGTGACACGTCAAAATTAGTTATTTTTATTTTCCTTGGCTTCTACTAACTAGTAGTATCGGCAAGTAAGGGTCGTTCCCACAGAGAACGGTAAATCAATTATAGTTTTTAAGGATTAAGTACTTTGTGCAAATAAAATAAAATAAAATGAAAAAGGGGGGTTGTTTCTGATCTTAGCTAAAATAATTTGCGTAAAATAAATTAAAATAAAATAAACAAAGGAAATAAAAAGTTGAAGATATCAATTGAGGAATAATCTAGTCCTTAGCTCCGTTATCCACCGTTTCGAATTAATTCAAGTTTCAATCCAGCGCTTATCTCTTCTCTAATCTCATGAACTCCTATTCCGAAGCCAACAACAAGCTCTGTTGACCCCAATTATTTCTTAAGTTTATTCAATTAAAACAAGCTCTTTAATCGAACCTATCTATACGGTGGATTCAAAACAAGCTCTTCAAATCTCACTCGCTAGATGCATTAAAAACCAAAATAATGGAATAGGCGAGATATTAAGTTCATAAGCTCGACTTAAGGGATCTCGATTTTGTGATACTCAATTGGGAAAATTCAATTGTTTGCTACTCGTGAAATTAAAATTGCAACAATTACGGATTACAACTCAATTTCTAGCATGAGACATAAAACTCATAATCTAGTTGGCCAAACCAAATCAAGAAATTATATGGCATAGTAGTGCATTCAGTAACACAAAAGTAATTCAAGAGAATTCGAGTTGAGAATACGCTACGGGATTAAACATGAATAATTCAAATACGGTTTCAAACTTCATTAAGAACTAGAAGAGAAAATTAGCCGGACATGTTGGCTTTAGAAAACATCAAATTAATAGAAGACATGAGAAGAAAGAAATTCAAACGGTGTAGTCTTCTTCCTCGCACGTCGGAAACGGCTCGGTTGCTCCGGCGAGAATTTGGTTCGGTCGTCCCTTTTCTTTCTTCTGCTCCAGCCGTAAAAATTGGTGATCAAAGATTGAAAATAATTTCAGCCCTCCTCTCCTTTTATAATAATTCTTTATCTCTTGGTTTCCTTCTTTAATTGGATCTCCTTTCTTCTTATCCTTCTTGAGTTTTGATTCCCTTGGAGTCTTTCTTTCCAATTTCTGGGACCGATTTATTGCCTTGTGGAACTGATTGGGCGGTTTTTGAGTCGTTTCTTGGGCTCCAAGTAAGATTATTTCCGGAACAGGACTGACACTGGGTCACCAAACTGACACTGGGCCACCCAGTGTCGCGCGGCATTTTCTTTATTTAAGCCCAAATCACCTTGGCTTGGTCCGTTTGATGATCCAAATTATTCCTTAAGCTTAAAAACTCCATCAACACTTAAATTAAACAACAAATTACCAAGTGATGTAAATTGCATCCAAAATATAAATATATGGAAAATAACCAAGTGTGCCAAAATAAAATTCATTAAAACCTTATAATTAGCAATGATTTTAGCATACTATTTTCGTTCTATCAAATGTCCCCAAACTTAAACCAATGCTTGTCCTCAAGCATAATTCGAGTGAAAGAAATTCAAGAAGCATGTATTGAAAAATCCAAGATGATAGCCATATTCAAGGGAAAATAAATAATCATGAACAAGTATGAAGAAAATTAAAGTACCTCAACCAATCTCAACATCTTCGTTGGCATCAAGTGAGAGAAAATTCAATGACCTCACAAGGGGTCACTCTCGCTCAAGTAGATATAGGGATTATTAAGCAATCACTCACGTCAAAACATGGTGTGTCATTACCACATACTCGCACAAAAATCAAATCTCCACTACTTAGATGAACTCATGCATATAATCAAAAGGGCTTTTATGGTTGTAACGGGCCTTAGGTATGGGTAGGATAAAAAGGATAAATAAAAGATTCGTTGGCCGAGACTAATCATGAAGTTAAGTGCATAACAAATCCTACAAAGAATGAATCACCATCTTTTCCTTGAGCACCCTTTTTGGCACATGTAATCGCAAAGCCACGAAAATCAATTGAGGTCAGCGGCTTCATCAACATTCGAGGGGGGTATTTTTACGGCCGCCCCCCTTAATTTTTTTTTTATAATTTTTTTTTGTTTCGGCCTTATAATTTTATCTTAATTTCAGCACTTTTTTTCTTTTCACTTCACCACCCACTTTTTTTTTTTGATAATTTCTCGTCCTTCCCTCGACTTGTTATACACCTAATTCACAACCAAATCTTGACCAAGGGTTCAAACGGATGAATTTTCACCAAAAATTAGATAATGGCTAATAAAATGTGGTGGATCAAAGAATAAGGTTTAGGTCCAAATGAGCTTCTAATGGTGATTATGTCGAGGTGGGAAAATATAAGCCAAGCGGGTTATTCCTAATTGCCTTTATCACTTTACTGCATGAGAACACTAACATAGTCTTGACATGTATAATTGATTAAGTTCTAGCATGAACACAACACGTTCGACCCACAAGAAGAAATAGTGAGCATGTATATGTATAATTATTTATATATGTGTGTATTTTGCTCTACGGCTCAAAACTCACGAATAAAAAGGGCTTGTGCCATGAATCCCTCACACTTTTATGCAAATCCAAAATCAAGACTAGTGAACTACCCTAATTAAAATCAAACTAGTCAATCATATCCATCTCCTATGTCAGGCCATACTTAAATCCCCAATACACGAACTTGATTCAATCACACAAATTTAGCTAAGGACAATTTTAAATATATTACATCACAGTTTCCAAATTCAATTAATCATTCCGACTCCAATTTCCCCAAACTTAAAATTCAGCACACGACTCTAAAGAAAGGAAGGAAGAGAAAAAAAATAAAAGATAGTAAAAAGTCTAGAGTAGGAATCACCGGGCTAATGGGGTAGAAGGGATTCCAGCTGCTCGGTTCGGTCCTCCATCCCATGTTTCTTGTGCACCTCTGTCGCATTAGCTTCAACATCTTGACGGCGATCTCGAACGGGCGGCGCTTGAGGCTGATGTCGACTGAAAAGAGAGATGGAGAAGTTAGGGGTTGCAGAGTAAAAAGAAGATAATGAGAAAGAGAGAAACGGAGAGAGAGAAAAAGAAAAAGAGAGAAGGAAGGGAATAAAAATAAAAATAAGGGAAGTAATAGAATAGAAAAAAATAAAAGGGATAGCATAAAAAAATAAAGAAAGGTAGAAATAAAATACGAAATGCAAGAAATAGATTACCACATACATAAAATATAATTAGCAGAAAAAATAAATAATAAAAAGAAAATTGGACTAAAAAATAAAAGAAGTAAAAAAATTGGGTTGCCTCCCAACAAGCGCCTTTTTTTTTACGTCGTTGGCTCGACGAAAAACTTCCCTTTTTAGTGAACACACCAAGGAGGTTTTGGTATGGGTCTCAATAGATGTACGATTGATGACTCGTCTTCTTGAACCACACCAAACTTTCTCGGGGTGTTTATTGAAAACTTTCCTCCCTTGAGATGCTCGTCGAAGGCTAACTCTGGTTCACTTTTTCCATATAATTTCTCATATATTGGCTGTAATTCTCTTTGAAGCTCCGCAAAATCATTTTCTTTATCATCATCCAAGTTTTTAGTAAGCACCACTTCGAGTCTACCCCTGCAATGCAACTCAAACACTTCCTCGACAATAGGGTCAATCACGCTTAATGCAAAAATAGAGCAATCTTCCTCAGGAAATTTCATAGCATCATAAATATTAAACCGTATGATTTGGTCATCAAATTCCATCGTGAGAGATCCCTCACGAACATCTATTTTGGTATTGGCGGTATTTAGAAATGGCCTTCCTAACAAGATAGGTGTTGAATTTGATGACTCGTTCTGCATATCAAGAACATAGAAGTCGGCTGGAAATACGAGCTTATTGACTTGGACAAGAACGTCCTCAATTACCCCTTCGGGATACACAAGGCTACGATCCGCCAATTGTATAATTATCCTTGTTTCCCGAAGAGGTCCTAGATTTAAGGAGGTGTATATAGAGCGTGACATAACATTTATTGATGCTCCTAAATCTAGCATAGCTCGTTCAAACCCCATATTTCCAACTCGACAAGGAGCAAACATACCTGGATCTTCCCGCTTTGGTGGCAATTTTTTTTGGAATACAGCGGACACATTTTCTCCCATTACCACCTTCCCATTCCCCTTGAATCTCCGCTTGTTGGTGCATAAGTCTTTAAGGAATTTTGCGTATTTTGGAATTTGATGAATTGCGTCGAGTAAGGGAATATTGATCTCAACCTTACGAAATACGTCTAGAATTTTCTTCTCTTTATTCACGACCGCTGCCTTTTTGACCCTAGATGGAAAAGGTAACTCGTTAGCCTCAAAAGGAGTAGTTTTAGAATAATTTACCTTGCTGCCCAGCGGTTTTGCACTGGGTGCTGATTCTGCACTGGGTGTCCCAGTGTTGATCTGTTTAGTGAGTTTTTCCTCCTCGTTTTCATATTCTTCCACTTTCTTAGGCTCCCCAAGATACTTCCCACTCCTTAAGGTTACAGCACTCACGTTCCTTGGGTTCAGCTCAGGTTGTGATGGCAATTTTCCACTATTTTGACTCTCCATGCGGCTCACCGTGGTGGCTAGTTGACTCACTTGATTCTCGAGAATTTTGATACTCGACTTAGTGTCATGCTGGAACTGATTCATGCCCTGTTGTAGCTGCATAGTATTTGCCATAAGGGTCTTCATCATCTCCCCCAAGGATGGTGTCGGATTTTCGGTGGGCTGCTTGTAGAATTGTCCCCTATTTTGCGGAGGTGCCTCTTGCTGGTTTTTCCATCGAAAGTTAGGGTGATCCCTCCATCCTGGGTTGTATGTGTTTGAGTACGGATCGTTCTTCCTCCCATAAGAATTTTTAGTTCCAATTGCATTGGCGTGTGCCTCGATTTCATCAAGCAAAATCCGACAATTCTCAGTTGTATGCTCTATGGTTTTGCAAAGACGACAGGGTACGACTGGCGTGCTATTACCTATAGCAAGTTTTCTAACAAAAGTAGTTACCTCATTCAATTTTTCCTCAAGGGACGAGTCATGCATCTCCTTCACCATCCTGATCGGTGCATCGCGGCATCCAAATTGTTGTGAATTAGCCGCCATGTTGGATATGAGAGCCCTTGCGGCCGTGGGAGTTTTGTCCACTAGGGCTCCTCCACTTGCCGCATCTATCATGTTTCGCTCCATCAGATTAAGTCCTTCGTAAAAATACTGAATAAGGAGTTGCTCGCTAATTTGGTGTTGCGGGCATCGAGATACCAACTGTTTGAATCGTTCCCAATATTCACGCAACGTTTCGCCGGTCATTTGCCTTGCACCACATATCTCTTTCCTTAGGTTGGCAACTCGAGAGGCCGGAAAATACTTTTGCAGAAATAAGATCTCCATCTCGTTCCACGTTGTGATAGTGGCCGACGGTAAATAAAATAATCAATCCTTAGCCGAATCTTTTAATGAGAATGGGAAGGCTCTAAGTTTGATTTGTTTTTCAGTGACACCGTTTGGCTTCATGCTTGAACAAACGACATGGAATTCCTTGAGATGTTTGTGCGGATCCTCTCCTGATAGACCATGAAATGCAGGTAACAAGTGAATCAATCCCGACTTTAATTCAAAGGTGTTGTTGTTGTCAATAGCCGGGATTGTGATGCATAGCGGTTGTTGAGGTAGCTCCGGATTAGCTAATTGCTTCAATATCTTTTCAGCGTTAGTTGCCATGATCTCGCTCTCGTTCTCCGATTCACTGGGTGATGTTTCGAAAGAAAATGGTAAGTGCCCGACTGCTTCTTTGGTTTT
This sequence comes from Orobanche coerulescens, assembly GCA_033398695.1. Lineage (NCBI taxonomy): Eukaryota > Viridiplantae > Streptophyta > Magnoliopsida > Lamiales > Orobanchaceae > Orobanche > Orobanche coerulescens. The sequence goes on from CM065816.1 coordinate 147,069,213, forward strand.
TTTTGCTTTTCGCCTGAAAACTCGATCTCGTTTGGTGATTTCTGGAAAGTATTGTAAGTCTTTATCCCCTCGGGACCTTGTATTCATGCAAAGCTAAAACAAACGGATTAGTGCACAAAAGTTTTTAACCCAAAATAAGTAAAATTAATTTAACCCAAAATCAATTTCCAGAACTGACACTGGGTCACCCAGTGTCAAAATTGCAGAAAGTTTTTAACCCAAAATAAGTAAAATTAATTTAACACCGTTCCCCAGCAACGGCGCCAAAATTTTGACCGCGCTGTCGTGACACGTCAAAATTAGTTATTTTTATTTTCCTTGGCTTACTTCTACTAACTAGTAGTATCGGCAAGTAAGGGTCGATCCCACGGAGAACGGTAAATCAATTATACTTTTTAAGGATTAAGTACTTTGTGCAATTAAAATAAAATAAAACGAAAAAGAGGGGGTTTGTTTCTGATCTTAGCTAAAATAATTTGCGTAAAATAAATTAAACTAAAATAAACAAAGGAAATAAAAAGTTGAAGATATCAATTGAGGAATAATTTAGTCCTTAGCTCCGTTATCCACCGTTTCGAATTAATTCAAGTTTCAGCGCTTATCTCTTCTCTAATCTCATGAACTCATATTCCGAAGCCAACAACAAGCTCTGTTGACCCCAATTATTTCTTAAGTTTATTCAATTAAAACAAGCTCTTTAACCGAACCTATCTATACGGTGGATTCAAAACAAGCTCTTCAAATCTCGCTCGCTAGATGCATTAAAAACCAAAATAATGGAATAGGCGAGATATTAAGTTCATAAGCTCGACTTAAGGGATCTCGATTTTGTGTTACTCAATTGGGAAAATTCAATTGTTTGCTACTTGTGAAATTAAAATTGCAACAATTACGGATTACAACTCAATTTCTAGCATGAGACATAAAACTCCTAATCTAGTTGGCCAAACCAAATCAAGAAATTATATGGCATAGTAGTGCATTCAGTAACACAAAAGTAATTCAAGAGAATTCGAGTTGAGAATACGCTACGGGATTAAAACATGAATAATTCAAATATGGTTTCAAACTTCACTAAGAACTAGAAGAAAAAATTAGCCGGATATGTTGGCTTTAGAAAACATCAAATTAATAGAAGACATGAGAAGAAAGAAATTCAAACGGTGTAGTCTTCTTCCTCGCACGTCGGAAACGGCTAAGTTGCTCCGGCGAGAATTTGGTTCGGTCGTCCCTTTTCTTTCTTCTGCTCCAGCCGTAAAAATTGGTGATCAAAGATTGAAAATAATTTTAGCCCTCCTCTCCTTTTATAATAATTCTTTATCTCTTGGTTTCCTTCTTTAATTGGATCTCCTTCCTTCTTATCCTTCTTGAGTTTTGATTCCCTTGGAGTCTTTCTTTCCAATTCTATTCCAATTCATTTTCCCAGTCTAGGGACCGATTTATTGCCTTGTGGAACTGATTGGGCGGTTTTTGAGTCGTTTCTTGGGCCTCAAGTAAGATTATTTCCGGAACAGGACTGACACTGGGTCACCGAACTGACACTGGGCCACCCAGTGTCGTGCGGCATTTTCTGTATTTAAGCCCAAATCACATTGGCTTGGTCCGTTTGATGATCCAAATTATTCCTTAAGCTTAAAAACTCCATCAAACACTTAAATTAAACAACAAATTGTCAAGTGATGTAAATTACATCCAAAATATAAATATATGAAAAATAACTAAGTGTGCCAACATAAAATTCATTAAAACCTTATAATCAGCAATGATTTTAGCACACTATTTTCGATCTATCATCTGCCTCCCAGGATAAAACAACATCTCGATGCGTTGATAAATCGATCATCGCACCCTCAGCGAACTAGAATAAAATCTGAACTATCACCGACGCGACCGAAAATATATGAAATGAAATTTTTTCTGAAAAAAAAGGACTCGAAAATCTACTGGGAGAAACGGACGAAATTCTATCTCAAAATAAGACCCCTCACATCTGTATTTATAGGTGAAGATAAGAGAGAGACATGTGCTGGAGGAACTCTAAACTGATCAGGATTGGTATCTCAATACTTATCCAGATCTGTTTAATTCGATAATTATCAATTAAATTGATATTTATCTGGATCCAAATAAAATTACAGTAAAAAGATAACTTCGAGAAGCCGAGACATTTTGCCCAAATCGCCCTTCGACCGAGACCGAGCCGAGCCGGCCGGCCGGCCGGCCGGTGGCGGCGGCACGCGCGTATGTGCGTGTGCGCGCGCGAGGGACGCCTAGTCACACATCCACTCATGTCTCACTTTTTGAACAAGACTTTGTCCACATCTCCTTATATACTCACAACTTTTCTCTTCTTTTTCCAATGTGGGATAACATCCCAAACCCATTTCTAAAGGGTTCACTTTGGAACATTACATCTCATTCATACCTCAATCATTTTGAGTGTTCTTACATGTTTTGGAAACCTCATACGGAGTACAACATATTCCAACTAAGTCCCGACTTTAACTCGTAGTCGAACCCACTCAAAATTGCCTCTCAAGTGGGCTGCTCAAAACAGCCCATTTCCTCTATTTTTCCAACAATCCCCCACATGAATGAGATTGATGGTCCAGCAGTACACGTCAGACACGGAGTTGACTTGGTGATAGTTACTGCAGTTAGACATTGCATAGGATAGGTAGAGTATGCTCCTTGAACCTTCCCTCGAAAAGATATATTCTCCTTACTGGCTAGACAGTATGACTAGATGCCTTTGAACTGCCCGACCGCTTGTGTAAGTGATCGTATATCCTTCACAAGTGCCCTCCCTGATTTATTCTGTTCTCATTATTGTGCCCGTTTTGGCCATGGACACCGTCCTGGTTCTGCGAGAGTTTCTAAAGAATTGTGCCTTGCAATTCTCCTTTGAAGTGGCCCCTCTTCACTCCAACATAGGTGATTCTTTTTAAGTGTTTTGAGTAAACCCATATTTTACTCCACCCAACTATTCGTTGTTGACTTAAGAATCATTAAAAGCATAAGCTTAACCTCTCCCTACGGGTATCACTGTTTTCATCCTAGGAATGGTCGGTTCGGGGTAACCCCCACAGTGATCGTGCCCAATTTTATGAATTGGTTGTCCCATTGAACCCAGATCTTGGGATCTCCAGTCAGCTTAGGTTGGGTATTCTCCATAAAACCATTAGCTCATGGCAATAGACCCATTCCTCTTGATGATTTATCAACAAGGTCTTTTGATAACCCTTTGGTTACGGATCCGCGATGTTATCTCTTGACGAATCGTAGTCAATAGTGATAACCAATGTTGATAGCAAAATGGTATTATGTCTTTGCCTCATATGACGAGACTTACCATTATAGTTTTGCTCTGTGCCCTGTCAATCGTAGATTGACTATCACAATAAATACATATTGCGGTCACAGCTTTGCCCATTTTGGAATATCTTCTAGAAATTGGTATTGCATTATGCCTCTTATGCATATTTGTCTAAGGTTATGAACTCAGATTCCTTTGTAAATCGAGCAATAACCATCTATAGTAAAGATTTCCATACCACTGTTGCACTGGATAGTGTGAAACATATTCACTATGTTGTGCGGCGATTAATACGCCTCGATAGGCGATCGGCATCACGATCAGGGAAGCCAACCATGGAAGACATACTCTGGACAAATGCCCAGAGTTCGGCACAATACAGCGACCGTCTTTTGGTATCCAGCGATCGTCTTTTGATATCTGACGATCGTCTTTATTGAGCGAACCAGAGGCGATCGTCTCGTGCCACGTATGGATCTAGCATCCGTCAAAGTCGTCGAAGACCGAATCTTGGACGGTGGCCCACGTGCGGATCTTCAAAAGGCGCCGACAGATAGGACATTTGACCACAACCTGTCACCTACCTCACCTACCGACAAGGCCGCCAAAAGGTACAAAGTGGGTCCTCCTGACAATGACTCAAGACGCGTCTTTGGTTTCCCATAGTTCGCCCACTGCCAGCAGCGACCTCGGACCTCAAGGGAACAGGCCCACGTGACGGGATGATCGGCCATCTTATTTTAATATAGAAAACGGCGGTCGCCCGCGATCGCCTGAGGAGTCCCAACTACCTTGTCCCCTATAAATAAAGAACTCACTGCAATGGCCAAAGGGACGCGAATTTACTGTGAATTCAGTGCAAAATACACACAAAAAGAGAATAAAAGACTCTTTTGGCAACCACTTATACATTCATAGTGATATTCATACACATTTATCATATATCCCAAGCAAGAACTCACAGATTTACCTATCTGGTTCTTCCGGCAATCTACGCGCTCTAAAGCCTAGATAACTAGAAATCTTTACACTCCTTGTAATAGATTCTAACATTAATATTTGTACTCGACGGTATATTTATTAATAACATCTCGCGAGAGCATTCAAGTCCGGGATTAACAACCCCGGCAAATCTTGTGTCATCTATTTTCTCACGGAAGTGTTCTCGCATTTGTTTGTTACTCGATCATTCCAGCAATATTATCTCCGGATAATATTTTGGGTAACAACAATTGGCGCTAGAAGAAGGGCTGTGTCAAAACCTTCATTTTTATTCCTACCGTCTCGAAGAACACTCACTGTTCTCCGGACATACACTTGAAGAAACTCTCACTGTTCTTCAATAGAAAAGCCTTCAGAAAAATGACATCTGCAACGACCTCCAAGAGAGCCACCATAAGATCTGCCGGAAATATCATTCCGGCGCGGACCGAATCCCAGCCCAAGGCAGAAGGCGACCGTGGCGACGCTAGGCTCTCACTCCCGCCCCCGAGGGACGGTTCTAGCCTCTCACTCGATCAGCCTGCATCAAGGAATGATTGAGGAGGCTATAGCCATCCTCAGGGAGCGACGGAAGGCCTACGACTCGCCCACCATCACTCCATCGACCATCCGCCGGGCAGGCAAGCGGAAGCTTAAGGGGATCTATGTCGAGAAATCGACAGAAAGCCCTGAGCCGCAGGAGAAGGCTCTCGTTAGGCGGGACGATTCCGTCTTCATCCGCCTAGGGAGCGATCCCTCATGGCGACCCGGGTACTCAGGCCCCAGCCGGGAGACATCGGAATCTGAATCCTTTACCAGGAGTTCGGCATATCCGACTCCCAGGAGACAAGTCGGTCAACGAGCCCCTGCTCGCCCAAGGAAGGAACCCACTGGCAGGGAGCTCGTCATTCACCACGGGGCTAGGGGATTAGTACACGATTGCCTTGGTTCACGTTCTGAGAGCCAATCGGCGAGCAGTCAGGCGACGGCGATGGCCGCCATGCAACGCCAGCTCGACGAGATGAAGGCGCTCCTAGAAACTGGGCCAGGTGCCAGGAGATCGATCGCTGGGCTAAATGAACCACTCGCGGTTCAGATCGAGATCGCCCCAATTCAACCAAAGATCGCTCCCCCACAAACGCCTCTGTATGAGGGGAGGTCGGATCCGGAGACCCACTTGGGCAAATTCCGGATCTACATGACCGGATGCGGAGCATCAGATGCGACGAAATGTCGAATGTTCCCGTTAACTCTGGGCGATCTCGCCCACAGGTGGTACATCTCACTACCATCTCGCTCAATCAATTGCTTTGAGAAGCCGCGACGACTTCACGCCGTACTTTGCCGCCAAAGTCGCCGCCGGAAGGTCCCCACCGCATGATGAAAATCAGGCAGGGGAAGGACGAATCAGATGAGGATTACATCGACCGGGTAGACGAGATAGTCCTCACCGGTGAGCCCATCAGCGACGAGCTCGCTCTCCACGCAGTCCTGAGCGGATTCCACGGACGCTCGCCCATGTTCAGGCACCTCACAAAGGATATTCCCCCGACCTATACGGTCTTCCGCGTCAGAGCCGCCGATTTTCTGGCCAGGCAGAGGATGCTCTCCCTCCGTTTGGGTGAGGAACCCTCCGGAGAAGGGAAGACACCTTCCCATGTCCAGAAGAAGGCGGTCGCCAAGCCCAGAAAGGCGGTCGCAAAGCCGCCTGGTGAGTTCAAAGCCTTCGAGGATGTGGAGGTCCACCTTCTCCACAACCTCAACTTATCTCCGGCCCACATCTTCAACGCAATCAAAGGTTGCGAGTGGCTCTCCAAACCAAAGCCGATAAGGGACCACGGTCACCTAGATCGCAGTAAATTCTGTGCATACCACAAGAGTCCCGGCCACAACACCAGCCAATGCCGCGACCTCCTCAGAAAGCTCTGGCGACTATTTGAGGAAGGTAAACTGGACAGCTTGGTCACCAAGCTAGAACCTAGGACGGAGAGAACCGGAGGGCGCGATCGCCGACAAAACAAAAGAACTCCTCCCAATCCGGTCGCCAGAATCGAGCATGAGCCGGAGTACTCTGATGAGTCGGTCCCTCCGATCAACCCTGGCGGTCGGATCAACATGCTTCAAGTAGGAGGTGGAAACCTCGGGGGCCTTTCCCCGGTTTCCACCTTGTCAAACAGGAAGCGAAAGGCCGAGCTGAGGGCGTTCGCTGGGGTCCATGTCGTGGTACCTCCGGAGCCGACCATTTCTAAAGAGGCACTCATCACCTTCTCCAACAGGGACAGGTAGGGAGTGCAGTGCCCCAAAGAGGATGTACTGGTGATCTCCGCCTGCATCCTTAGGAAGACGGTCGATCGCGTGCTGGTCGACAATGGGAGTTTCTGCAACATCATGTTCAAATCCGCCCTAGACCAACTCGGAAACTTAATCAAATTCATCAAGCCGTTCGACACCGTGCTCCAAGGGTTCGGCGACAACACAGTCCAAGCCTACAGGAGGATCAAGCTCTCCGTCGAGCTAATATGCTTCTATGATCCCAAGGTTAGGATTACTAGGAACCTAAGTTTTGTAATCATAGATAGGCCCAGCATCTATAATGGGTTCCTAGGTCACCCCTTTTTAGAAACCTTTGAGGCGGTCGCCTCGTCTTTCTTTTACTGTATCAAATTCCCCACTGCCGATGGGACGGTCGGTACTGTAAAGGGATATCAGCTAATGGCAAAAAGATGTTTGAGTTATTCCTATGTTGTTACGGCTTTCAATACTTCCAATAATATGTGTAACATTGAAGCGATCGACGATCAACCCATGGAGATCGACGAGCCGAGCCCATCATACCAACCCGACTCAGGGGACGCCATCTCGGTTCGAGTAACGGACGACATCGAGCCAAGGATCGGTTTCGAGCCAAGTCTCGACATCGATCCGAGAATCGAGTCCGGAAATCGTTCCAAACGAGAGGCGACCGTCCCCGTCGAAGAGTTGGAGAGTATAACAATTGATTCGGAACATCCAGAACGGGAAGTACAGATCGGCGCGAGCATCGACCGCGAACTAAAAGGGGATCTGATCAATTTGTTACGTAAGAACATCGGAGTCTTTGCCTGGTCGCATCAAGATATGGTCGGCATAAGTCCTGAGCACGCTTGCCACTATCTAAAGATCGACCCGGCAATGAAGCTCGTTCACCAAAAACGTAGGAAATTCGGTCCCGAAAAATACGCGGCGCTCGACGTGGAAGTCCAAAAATTACTCAACAACAAATTAATCGGGGTGGCTACAGACGAACCACAATGGGTCGCCAACGCGGTACTCATCAAGAAGCCGACTGGTTCCTGGAGGTTATGCATCGACTTCACCGACCTCAACGCGGCATGTCCAAAAGATCACTTTCCGATGCCTCATATTGATCACTTGGTCGATAGCACAGCAGGTTGCGAAATGATATCGTTTATGGATGCCTTCGCCGGATATCATCAAATCCCAATGGCGGAGAAAGACATAAAACACACATCTTTCCACACGGAAAAAGACATATACTTTTGGGTCCGAATGCCGTTCGGCTTAAAAAACGCAGGGGCAACCTACCAGCGACTAGTCAACAGAATGTTCGCCAATCAGATCGGCAAGACCATGGAGGTCTACATTGACAACATCGTGGTCAAAAGTCTCAAGAAGGAAGATCACCTCAATGATCTCGCCGAGACGTTCGCCATCCTCGAAAGATTCAACATGAAGCTAAACCCCAAGAAATGCAACTTCGGGGTGGGCTCCGGAAATTCTGGGCACATTGTGAGCCAAAGGGGATCGAGGCGAACCCCACCAAGATACAAAGCGATCCTTGACATGCAGGAGCCGCGAAACATCAAGCAGGTACAACGCCTTACAGGTTGTCTAGCCGCCCTCAACCGTTTCATATCTCGACTCGGCGATAAAAGCAAGCCTTTCTTCGCGACCATCAAGAACAAGAAGTTCGCATGGACGAAGGAAAGTCGGATAGCGTTCGCCAAAATAAAGGAATATCTATCTAACCCCCAGATCCTGGCAAAGCCGATCCCCGGTGAGAAACTATTCCTTTACCTGGCAGCCTCGGAGGTCGCACTAAGTGCCGTTCTGGTGCGAGCGGAGGGACAAGCCCACTTGCCGATCTGCTATGTTAGTCAAGCACTCCACGACGCTGAAACACGCTATACACCATTGGAGAAGATCGCCTACACCCTTGTCATGAGTGTCCGTAAACTAAGGGCTTATTTCTTCGAACATCAAGTGGAAGTCCTGACAACTCTACCTCTAAGACAAGTCTTACATCGACCAGACACCAACGGGCGACTCCTCAAGTGGTCGCTGGAGATCGCCCAATACGGTATCACTTACGCCCCTCGCACGGCGATCAAAGGCCAAGCTCTGGCTGACTTCATGGTGTAACTGACGTTCCCTCACAGTCCAACCCAGGTCGGCCGACCTGCCTGGAAGTTATATGTGGATGGCTCGGCGACCACCCGAGAGCAAAGGTGGATTGTCCTCATCAGTCCCGACGGACAAAGTTTCACTAACGCAGTGCGTTTCAGCTTTCGTGCGACCAACAAACAAGCCGAATACGAAGCCTTGGTAGGCGGGCTCGATCTGGCCCTCGCCCTAGATGTTCATCGCCTCCATATCTTCATGGACTCCCTTTTGGTCGTGAACCAAGTTAAGGGAGAATATGAGGCGCGCGGCGAACAGATGGTCAAATACCAAGAGCTGGTTGCCGAAATGTGCACAAAATTTGAAGAAGTGCTAATCGAACAAGTCCCGAGAGAGCAAAACTCCCAGGCTGATGCACTTTCCAAGCTAGCATCATCGGATGGGGCAGCCGATTTCTCCAATATACAAATCACAAAGTCAGCAAGGCCGGCGATCGATAGAAGCCTGGTTACCACGGTCGCCATCGCCGAGGAGAACTGGATGACTCCGTTCATCAAATACTTAAAGGACGGAACGGTCCCTGACGACCGTGTTAAAGCTCGCCAACTCCAGCTTCGTGCGACCAGATATACCCTATTGGACGACCGGCTTTACAAGCGAGCCTTCAGCCTTCCCCTCCTCAAGTGTATTACACCGGAGGAAGGTCGGATCGTTTTAGCTGATATCCATGACGGGATTTGTGGAAACCATGCGGGCGGGCGAGCTCTCATCCATAAGACAACCAAACAAGGGTTTTTTTGGCCATCACTTCAGAATGATGCGATCGCCTATGCCAGATCGTGTCATAGGTGTCATATAATGGGCCCCAACATTAAACTATCCCCCGAACAGCTCACCTCCATGTATAGCCCTTGGACATTTGCGCAATGGGGCATCGACCTTATAGGTCCCTTGCCGACGGCTCCAGGGGGCTGTAAGTTCGCCATCGTAGGGGTCGACTATTTCACCCAATGGGCTGAGGCCGAACCGCTCAACAAGATCGGCCAAGAGCAAGTGATCAAGTTTATTTGGAGAAACGTCGTATGCCGATTCGGTCTGCCCCAGGCCATCATCTCCGACAACGGAAAGCAGTTCGACGGCTTAGAAGTCATGCAATTCTGTGAGAAATGGGGAATCGACCTAGACATGCTCGACCAGGAGATGACGACCGACAACGATGTGGCCTGACGAATCGACCTAGACATGCTCGAAGAACGACGGCTGACCTCAGAAATAAAGAACACAATCCACAAAAGGAGAGCCGAGAAGTTCTTCAATTCAAAGGTCAAAGAAAGAAAATTTCAAGTGGGCGATCTCGTCCTCAAGAAGATTCAAACCCACACAGGCGTTTTTGGTCTGAACTGGGAAGGACCTTTTAGGATATCTAAATGGCTAACTAAAGGAGCTCATTTAATGGAACATCCCGACGGTACTCGGATGAATACCTGAACGCCCGTGCATCCGAAAAATACTACCAGTGAAAATTTTGTATTCAATTTCAATGATGTACAAGGAATATAATGAGATTTTTTCCTATCCCATCTATTCTGGCGATCGCCCCACCAGGCATATCGCATACCGCAGACGATCGTTGATCATGACGACCCGAGGTAAAATCAATGCAGCCATGGTCCTGGAGGTCGATGGAACCGACAGCTTCGCCCATGCAAGGTTCCTTTGGGGATGAGATCGCCCGCATTTCGCTTAAATACGAGGCCGGGATAGCCGAAGGACCCTCCAAAATAATCAGTAGACACGATCGCACGTCCTCAAGGTACATCATCTAACATGGTGAACCCGGACAATGCGACGTGCCACTACCCCCGTCTCAACGTACACCGTCGAGGGTCGCCATCTTCATGGCGGGCCGAGGTGGAAGCAGAGCTGACAAGCCGCGGACGTGAAGTCTAATAAGCCGACGACGCCCCGCGCAAGGACTCCTCCAGACCAAGATCGCCCGCCTTTCGTTTTAACACAAGGCAGGCGTAGCCTAACGGAGGACCCTCACAAAACGTGAGTCGCGGGATACACAATATCCCTCGCACACAAAGACACGATTGGGGAGGTCGGTCCATCGAACACCCCAACCGTACATGATTCTTCAGAATCGGCAAAACGGAAGATAGCTCGCCAGACAAACTAGTTTTTGTTTCCTCACTTACAATAAGTAGACAAAAACAAGGGGGCAGAGATAGGTCGAGCTAATCCCAAATACGATCGAACAAAAAGGAACCACGCACGATCGGCTTCGCTCAAACACACGCAGGACGATCGGAGTCGTTCGACAAAAATTACAAGTAAGAATTCCGATTCAAAACATATCAATGCTTTCAACACTCAGACAATCGGTCGGATGAACAAAACGTCGAAAGCAATCATACACGTACTTGTAAAAATTGCACGCAAACATTCAAAAGCGATCGTATGTAAAGAGACAGTATGAAAAGAGGAACATTTTATTCATAACGCAAGTTTCGTACATTACGGGGCCCGAAGGCATTACAAAAGGAAAACAAAAAAGTACAAGTTACAGAGGAAAACAAAAATGTCTCTCAAGGCCCCACCGGCTGGTCATCGCCCTCAGGTTGCGGATCGGCTTGGGCCCCCCCATCGGCCTCGGGATGAATGAGTTTACCAGTATACCAACTCAAGTCGATCCCGAAGTCGACAAAGTCAAGGATCGGCAAGGAGAACTCCGGATGCAGAGGATGCTCGGGGGCATAGGATTTGAAGCTCTCCATCAAGGGACCGATCTTGATCCCTGCCTTTTTAGCGGCTCGAACAGCGTCAGCATAGGCCAAGTAATAAGCGAACTCGCCGACGAGCGCAACGTTGAGGTAGGGATCGGCCTCGATCGCCTTCAGCTGCCCCTTCAACTCCACGGCCGTCTTCTCAGCCTCCGCCAGCTCGACCACCTTGGCGGCATTCTCACCCTTGGCCTTCTCCAGCTCCTTCTTCGCCACCTCCAGCTCACCGCTGAGCCGATCCACCATCGCCTTCAGCCCGGACGCCTCCTCCTGCGAAGCCGCATACTTCTGGCGGGTTTCCTTCTCCTTATCACGGGACCGGTCGGCAACCTCCTTAGAGCGGCTCAGCTCCTGCTTCAATCAGTCAACGTCCTGTTTAGCCCTTTTGGCCGTCTCCTCATACTCCTTCTCCATAGACTGAATCCGGTTAGCAAATTCAATGTTTTTATTCTGGGCGGCCTCGAGGTCGCTATGGAGACGAGCAGTGGAGGGTCGCCCCTCAAAATCCCTAGCGGCTTGGACGGCCATCGTCGCCGTCTGGAGAGCCAGGGCAAAGGTCGCCTGCATGGCATCTCCAGATCGCCGACGAGCGATCGCATCAAGATCGGTCGTCCAAGCCTTGGGCAGAGAGGTGATAGCCTGCCGGACATAAGTAGGAACTTTGAAGGACTTTTGAGGAACCTTACTCGACAAGAAGTCCAGCACCATAGGAGCGACGTCCGGGTCGGCAAGACGGACCCTGCAACACAAACCAAAAAGACCAAGGAGTTAGACCACACATTACTCAGAATGCCTAACTCGGAAATTTTGATCCTTTCTTACCTGTTGACCAGCTCAGGATCGCGGCCAAAATAAGGCTTGCCCCGAGAGGTTTCCGCCTCAGCAATCACCACCTTCTTCGTGGGGCCACCCGATGACCGGGAGCCGGACGCCGAGGGCCTAGGGCCTGATCCCTCCGTCATCGGGATGGCAGAGATAGGAGCCGCAGCAACCGGAGGCTCCAGAATGGAAACATCCGCCTCAGTGGTCGGTAGGACTCCTCCGGCCTCCCCCTCTTGCGACGCTGAAGCTGTTCCTCATCTTGAACTTCCAGTTCGGCGACCGGCTCCTAAGCAGGCCTCACCACCGGAGCAGGGCGAGACGTCGTCGCAGGAACGCGACCAGTCTTCTTACCCAGGTGAAGGCGACCGATGAGTCCTGGGTTTGACATGGCGATCTCTGGCGGTGGCTCGGTAAATCGGGGAAAATGAACCTCTGTCAAAGAAGAGGTACAAACAAGTTAGACAACAACTTAAACGATACGACCTCCTGGAGACGATCGTCAAGCAAGGAAGCACCACTTAAGCTCATACCTGGAACTTTCAAGTGACGGGGGAAGCAAAACAATCGAGCCCCCAACCGATGAGTTTCGTTACCAAGCGAGCGAACGTCAATAAAGGAATCCGGCAAGGCACGGATCCGCTTCCAAACGATCAAGAAATCGAAAGGAAGGTCTCCGATCGCTGGAACGAGAGGTCCTACAAAAAGAAAACAAAATTAGATCAGTCCAAGACAAGCTCAATCAAGGGGAGAGTTAAAATCCTTACTCGGATTCCTCTCCCGGAAAGTGGTAGGGATCTCCAACTCCTCATTCGGCCTGTCACTCGATGCCGATCGCCACACCCCGCTGGTCCAGCACCATTTAGCCAGGTCACCCCTGGTCTTGTTCGGCACACCGAGGACCACTCTCCTCATTCGGCTTTGGATATGATTGCCGCCGATCGACCCTTTCTGCGCGGCCAGTTTAAATAGATAATTCATCTCCAGCGCAGTAAGGAGGCGGAACAACCGGTGACCGCCAAACAGTGTCAACGTGCAGATGACTCAGAGCTGCCGTTCGGCGTTAGTTGAAGAGGCGCCAAATTCCAGGCGATCAGCAAGTAGGAGACGGCGAACGGCAGAGGAAATCGCAGACCGGCCTCCATAATCATCTCGCTGACGGCAACCATATCCTCGGGCGGTTGGTCGGCACGTTCATTCTCCGAGGGCACGTGCAAGGAAACGTCAGAGGGAATGTGATATTTGGCCCTCCAACGGCTCAGGTCTTTCTTGATCGTCGTACTCCGGATCTTTCCGAGAGTCCACGGAGACGGGACGACGGCCCGAAAAACCGTCCGCTTCACATGTTCGTAAGGGTGAGCGGCGGAATAGGCTTCGAAGTCGAATTCCGGACAGGGTCCGGCAATCGCTTCCATCATCTGAGCAAAAGCCACATAGGCAGGGCCGAATATACTCTCTCGTTCACAGGCCGCCCGCACCAAATCATCCTCATCCACCGGCGAGCCCCCCTGCTCCGCCGTTGCCGCCGTCCTCGCCACTTCGGCCTCGTTGAAAAGTTCTTCGAGTTCTGCGGGTGCAATCCCCGCACGAATAGCTTCAACGGCCGTCTCCATATCCACTCCAACGGGAACCTCCTCCCGTTCAGGCGACGCTGCGGCGGCGGAAGAACTTCCGGTCTCGAAGGTTTTGGATCCTCCCGACATGTTAGAAAGTAAAGGAAGAGAGAAGATTAATTTTTCTTACCTAGACAAAAGAAGGAGATCGGCACAAGAAGCTCCAGAAATTTTTGCAGAGTTTCGGATATGGATGCAAGGACGCGTAAAGAATGAAAGAGAAGAAGACCTAGCCGTTTTATAGATGGAGGCGGGGGTCTAAATGCAAATAGGTGAAATCTCGAGGGCCGGATCGCAACCGTCATCGTGGGGACGCATTAAATGCTGCCCTCGAATCTCGCGGACGCGTCTTTTCGAGGGCACGCCAGGCGACAAAGTCTGACAAACCGTCAGACTCCCCCAACAATAGCACGACGCGTGTCCTTGCAACTTTTCGAGAGCCCGCCTTCATTTCCCGCTGCTCCCGGCGCAAAAGGAGATCATCCAGATTTGAATTCAGGTCGGCTGATCGGCTAAACATTGGCGATCGCCAACAGTGCCACCTCACCCCGTGTTTTCAACATTGAGGTGAGCTGGGGGGCAATTGTTGTGCGGCGATTAATACGCCTCGATAGGCGATCGGCATCACGATCAGGGAAGCCAACCATGGAAGACATACTCTGGACAAACGCCCAGAATTCGGCACAATACAGCGACCGTCTTTTGGTATCCAACGATCGTCTTTTGATATCTGACGATCGTCTTTATTGAGCGAACCAGAGGCGATCGTCTCGTGCCACGTATGGATCCAGCATCCGTCAAAGTCGTCGAAGACCGAATCTTGGACGGTGGCCCACGTGCGGATCTTCAAAAGGCGCCGACAGATAGGACATTTGACCACAACCTGTCACCTACCTCACCTACCGACAAGGCCGCCGAAAGGTACAAAGTGGGTCCTCCCCGGACAGCGACTCAAGACGCGTGCTGGTTTCCCATTGGTTCGCCCAGCTGGCCACCAGCAGCGACCTCGGACCTCAAGGGAACAGGCCCACGTGACGGGACGATCGGCCATCTTATTTTAATATAGAAAACGGCGGTCGCCCGCGATCGCCTGAGGAGTCCCAACTACCTTGTCCCCTATAAATAAAGAACTCACTGCAATGGCCAAAGGGACGCGAATTTACTGTGAATTCAGTGCAAAATACACACAAAAAGAGAATAAAAGACTCTTTTGGCAACCACTTATACATTCATAGTGATATTCATACACATTTATCATATATCCCAAGCAAGAACTCACAGATTTACCTATCTGGTTCTTCCGGCAATCTACGCGCTCTAAAGCCTAGATAACTAGAAATCTTTACACTCCTTGTAATAGATTCTAACATTAATATTTGTACTTGACGGTATATTTATTAATAACATCTCGCGAGAGCATTCAAGCCCGGGATTAACAACCCCGGCAAATCTTGTGTCATCTATTTTCTCACGGAAGTGTTCTCGCATTTGTTTGTTACTCGATCATTCCAGCAATATTATCTCCGGATAATATTTTGGGTAACAACACACTATTTAGACATTAAATTCATAATGTCAGATATCCAATTTGTATTACTATGTCATTTTTAATAGTTTTTTAATATCTCATGTCGTGCAGCATATACACACAAGTAATCTTTATATTATTGTAATCACCAATTGATGATTAGTTTCCTGATTACTCGTGTATCCACATAGTCTACTCACGATATAGACTGTGTTTAGTCTTGTACAATTCACTTAGTACATTAGACTTTTAGTTACTCTTGAAAGATCAGTTACCTTTGTGCTTGGATAGATGCACCATATGGCATTCCAATTGATTCTGGTGATCTTTCCAAGATTCATGTCATCATAGTATGACTGACCTCATATGAGACATTGTGAACGACTTGAGATTTTACATCTTAGAATCACCTCTTTAGTCTCATATATTTATCTTTTTAGACTTTGTTGAATTGATCCCCTTGTCATTACTTACATCAATGACTTGATCATTCAAATTCATTCTTAAAATGAAATAGTCGTCATGTGTACTTAACATATACACACTTGATATATTCATTGTCTTGAATCTTTTTGACATTATAAATTGGCATTTTTAACGCTTTGAAATTACGTTACCAACTATTAACCGAGACTTCAATTTCTCATAGATCAAATTACTAATTTTAAACATCCCCAAAATTAGCAATTTTTGATTAACTGCATTACCAAATTTGAGCGTCCCCAAATTGGCACTTTTCGGTCATTTAATCACCATATTTGAGCATTGTCAAATTGGAGATTTTATCACATCCTTTGAAGTCATTGCTTGACATCACAGTGTCAAAGATTTTATGCCACTATTTTAGTGTCAATTTAGATTCATAATACTTTCACTAAGTTGCAGACTTTCAATCGTTGCGCTAGGCACATATGCCTTTGGTTCTTCCAAGTTAGCTTTTCTCAAAAACGCCATTTAGAAAGACTACATGTATGTTCATTTGATATAATTCTACGTATATATCATAATAATTAACTTTATTCGCGTTACTAGAGAATATATCTCAAAGTACTTTAAGGCTCTCATGTTACTACAACCTCAGTTAGTAGTTTCGCCTCTTATTTATCCATGGATCCACTGAATTTTATTTTCGAATTGAATTTACGTTGGATCCTAGTGGTAAATATTCCCGAGGAAGATCTACCGAATATTAAACACTACTACAAAAAGGGCTATTCTTGACGCGCAATGCGCGTCAAGAAGAGGAGTTATGACGCGCAAATGCGCGTCAAGGATGGACCCGTCATAAATTTTAATGACTCGCATATGTGCGTCATCGATCTATGACGCGCATTTATGACCCGCATTTTATGACGCTCGTTTTTGACCTTCGTAGTAGCGCGTCATAACTTTTATGACCCACTTTTCTGTCATATGTTTTTGCGTGTCATTACCTTAAAAAATCATTTTTTTTTTATTTTTTCTGTTTTTTAAAACCTGATTATATACAATAAACCTGATTATATACAATAAACCTGATAATTATACAAAATTAAGTACATTATTCATTACATAACAATTCAACATACAATCAAATTTGACACAAGTTTACGATTATTGTTTATCTCCAAATGAAATTCGACACATAAATTGCCCATTCTTCTCGAATATCGTCGAAATCCGCCTCCGTGTACTCGTTGCTATCACCACCAATCTAGTCAAATAAAACAACATTTTAGAAACAATTAATTACTACTTAAACTACTTAAAACAGTTAAGTACTTACATTGTCATTTTCGAGAATCCGAACTCCATGTTTAACTACTTCCTTCATAAACTTCAACGTGAAGTACCCACATTCGGTGCATCCGGCCCGACGTGGAAACTACACAAGAAACACAAATTGTATATGAAGTACCCACA
Source organism: Orobanche coerulescens (assembly GCA_033398695.1). NCBI lineage: Eukaryota > Viridiplantae > Streptophyta > Magnoliopsida > Lamiales > Orobanchaceae > Orobanche > Orobanche coerulescens. The sequence goes on from CM065816.1 coordinate 147,086,559, forward strand.
TAACACAAATTATTTTGCTGTTTTGGGACCTCTATTAAAAGTTTTTGTAGGTTTGTGAGTGTTTTACCAGATTGAATAATTAATTTGGGTATAACAAGAAAATGAGAAAGAATTCAGCTTAAAAAACTACCATGACATCGAAATTTTGGGTCGGGTTGAGCTGACCGAAAGAACAGAGTTTTCATGGTGAAAGTATTACTATAATTACAATATTTGATATTTGTGGAAGGACTATATAATTATAGAGAAAACTAAATCAAAAAAATATGAGGATGTTATTATTGCTTTTTTTTTATCATTAAATGCAAATACCATATTACTTGTTCCGACAACAGAGATACGGACGTGCAAATCAGTAAACGAACATAAGTAATCTTAGTTATGCATTCATGATGCTACTTTCGATATATACAAGTTCAAATTTTTTTATCATCCCCATAGACAATCAGTTCATATTGTTCCTTTCAATATATACAAAGATCAAATTTTTCACCATACCCACAGACAGTCAGTTCATGTTGTTCCTTTCAATACATAAAAGAACATTTCAATACACAGACAGTCAGTTCATATTGTTCCTTTCATGAAGTCATTTCAAGAACATTTCAAGAAAAGTCTACTACTAATTTAGTATACTAATTCATCTATCAAACACAAACTACTTAAAACATCTTTTAACAAGAATCAGTCTACTATTGGAACTCATTGTATACATCTAAGACTAATTCAGTCTACTAATTCATCTACTAAGTCATTTCAAGAACATTTGCAACTATAGCAGTGTTACTTAACAAACAGCAACTAACTACACACAAGATAATAGTGTTACTTAACAAACAGCAGCAACACAAGATAATAGTCAACAAATAACTAACCTTAGAATTAACCCAGTTAAGTTTAGTCCTCTTATTGATTCCAGCTTCTACATCATACAATGCAAGTGCCCTACAAAGAATTAACCCAGTTAAGTATTACATCATACATCATAAAGATTCTATAATTTGTATTACTTACACATCCACTATTTGCTTGAACTGATTACTGACGTCGCTAATCGATAGGGAATCAAGATAATAGCAGGTACTTGTCTTCATGTTAAGCACGCCTAACACCCAATGTCTTCTACAAAAAACAAAAATCAAATTCTGTTAATTACTGTTAATTTTTATTAATTAATTTAAATGTTGTCGAAAATCTAACCCGGGATTGTATGGCAATAAGACGAGGTCATTTTGCTTCCTTGTAGATAACCTTTTTGCAATAACTCGACTTGCATCCTCGATATTCTTGGCCCTCGCTTTACGTTCATGATGCATGATCGTAGTCGGGGTCATGAAACAAACTCCATGATCTCTTTGTGACCCATTCTTGATTTGCTCATACAGGTACCTGTTAACAATTAAACATACAAAGTTTACATTCAATTAGTCCTGTTAACATACAAGTACCAATTTTTTATAAACTGTATTTATCACTTACATGATATAAGAACCAATGACAGCCCCGCTTAACTCATTCATTGCAAATAGACTGTCAAAATCATTCCAATTTAAGTACGTGTAACTATGGTGCCCAAACATATCGTCCTCGCATTGTACTTTTATGCAATCGACCATTGCAACTTGTCCATCAACCATCATTGCAATCATTTTCAATCCCATCCTTTCTTCAATTCTTTTCCTTCCTCTCTTCTGACCTCTCGTCATCATTTTTTTCAACAGATAACTTTTCTTAGTCCTTTTTGCAGCGGAGGCGCGATTTTCTGGGCTCAAACCTTCTTCAACTGCAACTGTAAAAAAACACAAATGATATTCACACATACTAACTGTCTTACATTTACATGCACCCATATACACTTACATAACCGTTGACATCAATGGTTGTAACTGTCCAAACCAAGTGATGCAACGCTTCATCAATTCGAACTAATCATCAATCTAAAATACGACTTTGGATCCATTTGATCTGTTGGCCTTCGGCCCAGATCAAATGACCAATTGGGTGGGCTTTATTGTTATTATTTACAGGCCCTGAGAGTTCTAACTTATTATATATATATAGCATAAACTATCGAATTATGTTAAGTAACATATGATCTTAAAAAAACTCCCAGTTTTTGGCATCGTACCTGTTTTTGGCATCTTCGCTTCGTCTTCGTTGTCGGGTTCTCTTTGTCGCTTCTTCTTTTCTTCTTCTTCTTTTCTTTCTTCTTCTTTTCTTTTTCCTTCTTCTTCTTCTTCTTTTCTTTGTTCTTCTTCTTCTTCTCTTCTTTGTTACTGCCTGCCTGTTCTTTTCCTTCTTCTTCTCTTCTTTGTTACTGCTTCTTTTCTCCTTGTCATGACCTTTTTCTCCTTCTTTTGGCCACTATCTTGTTCTGCAAAAATATAAAAAGTCTTACCAAACCATTTTGTTCTAATGATTAAAGCGATTTATAAAAAAGTCTTACCAAACCAGAGCATGGAATGACTAGGTGACTCGGCCAGCTTAGTATGTACCCAATGGCATCTTTAACAGTCTCAACGAACTCCTCGGGAATTGGATTCGGTATCAAAGCTTCTGCTTGAACAGATGTGTCCACCTTAACTTCAATGTTCACATCTAATATATGATTCATTATGGTTCCTTTGGCGACTATATTTGAAGGATTGTCGACCGCAAGAAAGCATGATTTATCCTACAAATTAATGTACACAATATTATTAAAACAGACATGAGGATTGCAATGAATTTATGACAAATGAAGACTTACATTTGGTTCTTCGTCTCCATCGCTCCACATTTGACAATTACTTGCAACCTCCGAATCATTGGTACTTGCCCATCTTCTTATTTTTAACTCATCTTCAACAGCTTTTAGCCGTTTATTCATCATGTTATCATGTAGTTTCAGGTATTGCTTGACATTCCTGGGTATTAAAAAATACTGGTTCGGTGTTATATATCGACCCATCCCACGTACACGCCCACGTTGTTCTTCAGTACCCAGGGCCTCTGTAAGCAAATCTAGTGATCCCATTGGATCCTCTGAATAATCCTTGTCCTTCTTTAGCATCTCCTGAGTAAACAAACATACCAAAAATAGACAGTTAGCACCAATCTGCAAAGGGAGACCTGATCTAGTCCATCTAATTTCCTAGATCTACTAAAGCTAGAAGGTCACAACTTTAACTAACTGAACATCAAATAACTTAACATCAAAAGTCAAACTTTAAATAAAACTGTTAAATCTAACTGAAAGTTAACAAAACTAACTAAAACATACCAAAATAAAACTGTTAAATATGAATACTTACAATTTTATCGAGAACTTTTTGGACAGCTGGGTCGAAACCTCCTTTTTTCTTTTCTCTTGCTTTTTTCCAACATTCTACCCTATCAATCTCCTCTTCCTCTTTGCCGGTTTCTTCTATCTAAAAAAGTTAAAAGCAAAAGTTAAAAAGCATCAACATAAGCAATAAAAAAGTTAACATAAGCAATAAATTACATACTATCTCATAAATGAGTCCGGCATATCCCTTTCGGCTCAAACGATGGTTGTACTTATTACGTGAACGGTTAGTCAAGCCTTCGACTTATGTCCCGCATAAGTATATATTAACATGTTAGTAATCGCTTTTGTGATAAATAATCATTTTTGGAAACTTAAACAAATACCTCAAACGAAGTCTTAGTTCTTTGTGATACGAAAAGTTTCAGTTTTTTTTTCACTGACGGATACTTTGCAGGAGGAGTATATAAGTGATTCCTGGCCTCCTTAGACTTATCATCTTTTAGTGGCTTAATGAACTTCTTATAAAGATAATGTTTGAAGTTTTTCCACTTTGTCCCGATTGATTGGAGAACTTGCTTCCGACTCTTTTGGTGAAGTTCAAAATGTGTCTGAAACGTAAAAAATGAATCAAAACATAGTTAGAATAGAATACTAAAACTAAAACATAGTTAGATATAAATAATAAAATACTTACCTTAACATATTGCCAACAAGCTTCCTTTGTTTCGTTATCTACGTGCAACCAAGAATCATAGGTTATGAGAACCATAGATCTTGCCACCAATCCCTCAAAAGTAGACGCTTTTTTGCTCCGGTCCAGTTGGCACACCTCTTTTATTATAATTAATAATCGCTTTTTTATTCGCCTTCGCTTTTATTGTCGGGCCTCTATGCGATTTGGAATCTAATTCGCATCCAAATTTCGCCGTAACTGAACCCGCATTATCTTTGCGGTCCGAATCAAATCGAGGCCATCTTTTATTACCAAAAAGCAACTGTTTAAAATAAACAAAAACAGCTTATTTTCATACCAACAACTTTAAATAATCAATAATGCTTGACAGACTTTAACAAATAAATAGTTATTTCATACCAAAAACTAACGATCTAAAATGAATATGCCCTCGTCATCCGAGCGCGTACACTTAAAATCATCGTCTAGGTCTATTAAAGACAGTTCATATCTTGTGTAACATCAAATTCAAACACATCATCAGTTTCACCATTATTATCTCCATACTTATGCATCCTATGTGGTATGAAGCCAACAATGCATGTGTTCCTATCTTGTTGATCCCGAACATAAAAACTTGTCTTGCTTGACTAGGTAATATGAAGGGTTCGGACCCATGACCAAGCCTATCAAAGTTAACCACCGTGAATCCTAAATCATCTTTTTTACTCCACGACTATCTACCCACTCACACATGAAAACAGAACCGTAAATGTACGATAATCAAGATCCCATATTTCCAATATACGATCAAGTAGGTAATGACGCCGTACGGATTGGAGTCTTTTGCACTAGCAATCTGCATAGCATTTGCAACTATAGATACTCCACTACCTTGAGTGGTTTTAGATTCATCACGCTCTTTTGTATGGAATTGATACTCATTTACGGCAAACCCGGTATATTTACTAACAGCAAAATCAGGGCCTTTTGCCAACCAACGAACACTTTCACCGATATTTTCCCCGTTAGCCAAACACTTTTCAACCTCATTCTTAAACCAGTCAATAAACGTCCGACTATGTTGGCTCTGCAACCATGTATTATTTCGACGCGGGTTAAGATCCTTCAGTTCTAACATATGCTGCTTTATGTATGGTTCAACGTCGGCGGAGTTTCCTAATACATAAAGATGAGCTTGATCAAGTAACTTAGAATCCACAGCACGGATGGTAGCCTGCAATAAAGGTTTACCAGTGCGGTTTCTTTCATCAGCACGATCATGAGGATTGCCAATTGATTTCATGTTTTCCAAGTAATAGAATGCAATTCTAATGCTTCCTCTCGCCTCATAACATTCTCGCTACGCCATCCCTCGGGTCGATAATGATTTCGTACATAACCTTTTAGTGTTTTCATGTACCTCTCAAACGGATACATCCACCTAAAGTGGACTGGGCCACATAACCTGACCTCTCTGACTAAATGCACCATCAAGTGAATCATGACATCGAAAAACGAAGGCAGAAAATACTTCTCTAGTAAACACAAAGTTACTACGATGTCACTTTGCAGCTTGCCTAGCTTACTAACATCAACTACTTTACTACATTTCGTTGAAGAAGTGACACAAGCTTATAATAGTCTTCCTAACTTTCACGTCTAACACCCCCTTTATTGCAAAGGAAGAATCTTGCATTAGTACGTGATGTCGTTGGACTTCAATCCATTCATCTTGAATTATCATCGGACACGAGATTCTTGAAATTGGAGGAATACCCATCGTGCACTTTTATGTTAGATACGTGTCATAAAACATGCGTTTCTCCGTGCTATTTAATGTGTATATGGCAAAGTGCGATAATGACCCTTCCCTTTTGGTTGACTTATTAACTCAGGCTTAATCCCTAACTCCTCGAGATCTTGTCGTGCCTTTAAACCGTCCTTCGTCTTGCCTTGCAAATTGATAACGTCCCATAAACACTCTCACATACATTCTTTTCTATATGCATAACATCTAACTGATGACGAACAAGCAAATGCTTCCAATACTCTAGTTCAAAAAAGATTGATTTTTTACGCCAAACTTTCGATCTCGCATCGATAGTTTCTTTTTTCTTTTTTGGCCTTCTCTGCTGACGTGGCATTTTCTTCTTTGATTTTTTCTTCTTTAACGCCCTCCAGATAACTTCCTTCTTTGCCTTTTTCTGCTTCCCCCATTTAGTCGTAAAACCTTCCAGATAGTCGTAAACTTGTTCACCTGATCTCGATTTTTTCATCACACCGCTCTCTTGTTCATTATTGAAATCTTTTTTTCTTTTGCGAAAGGGATGTGTAAGTGGGAGGAATCTTCTATGCCCGAGAAAGCATACTTTTTTGGATTTTGGCAACCACTGTGAGTAGGTATCCTCTGAGCATACTGGACACGCATTATAACCTTTGGTAACACACCCCGACAGGTCACCATACGCGGGAAAGTCATTTATAGTCCAAAGTAAGACTGCTTTTAGATTGAAGAACTGTTTCTTATAAGCATCATACGTCTTAACGCCAGGTTCCCACAACTGTTTCAGATCTGCTATTAGTGGTGCCAAGTAGACATCAATACTGTTACCAGGTTGCCTTAGACCTGATATCAGTAAAGTCAACATCATGAACTTTCTTGACATACACAAATAAGAAGGCAGATTGTATGTTGCTAGGGTAACCGGCCAACAACTATACTTTGCACTTAATGACTTGTGAGGGTTTATACCATCTGCGGACAAGGTTAATCTCAGATTCCTATCTTCCTTTCCAAATTCTTTCCACTTGTCGTCAACAATCTTCCAAGATGGGGAATCACAAGGTCATGTCTTAGCTTGCCATCACTGACCCGACCTTGCGCGTGCCAAGTTAGGTCATGTGCGGTTTCTGGTGACAAGAACATTCTTCTAAATCTAGGAATGGGCGGGAAATACCAAACAACTTTTCTCGGCACCGTCTTGCTATTCTCCTTCCACCGAGAAGTGCCACAAGTTGGACATTGAGAAGCATCCTTGTGCTCATCCCAGAACAAGACACAATCATTCTCACAAGCATGATACTTAATGTATTCTATGCTTATTCCTTTTGGCAACTTCTTGGCCTCGTATATCGACTTAGGGATTGTATTATTTGAAGGTAAAACATCATTTAGCTCGCCCAATAAAGCATCAAAGCTTGTATCAGACCAGCCAAATTGACCCTTCAAATGTTGGAATTTCAGCAATCCATTTAGTGCATTATACTTAGACCCTTCATACAGTGGCTTGTCGCATTCTTCGAGAAGTGACTTCAATAAACTAGGTTCATTCTCTGCATATGTGAAGGCCTCATGTAGCATCTCCTTTGTGTAATCGAACTCGGGAGGTCTAGACTCATTAGGGCATTGAGCTTCATCCTTAGATGAATTTTCTCCATGGAAGGACCAAACACTATAATTCTCATCGAAACCGTGTTTAAATAGGTGATAACGCACGTTGGAGATGGAAGTGTGACACAAATTGATACAATTTACACAAGGACACGGAATGGCGTCGGAATTTGGGTTATTGCATTGTGCAAACTCTAAAAAGGCATTCACACCTTCCTCGTATGCGATTGATAATCGATCGGACAAAATCCAAGATTTATCCATTACCTAAATGTCGAGTAAGTGTATAAATGTAATCAACCCAAAGAAATCGGACTATGTATGTTTACAAATATTCAAGTATTTTAATTCTTAGTTACACGTATAATCGTAGTTCAAGAGGGGCGGACAACTAATGGTTCTCAGAGGCTGTGAACTAATAGTCCCTAATAAACACTCACTATAAACAAAAACTCTACAACAGATAACAAGTAACATAAACAAATAGGAACTGAAAATACGTTCAATATTTCAACCCTTTAAATTCGTAATGATAACAAAGTTTTACCTGGTGGGTGGCGACGATGACGGTGACGGAGTGGCGACAGTGACGGTGACGGAGTGGCGGCGGTGGATGGTTGCAATCGGTGAAGATGAATAGATTAGGGCAAGGTGAGTGTTTTATGTGTGTGTTCTGGTCGATTGAAAGTGAAGATGAATAATTGAATATAGGCGCTTGTATTTTTCACTTCCCCGTTTAACTGATTATGACTCATATGTTATGACGCTTCTGAAAATGAGTCATCCCCAATAGAAAAATGACTCTTATTTTATGACGCTCATTTTTTAGCGTCATCTTTCAGCGAGCGTCATAAAATGTGCGTCAAGGATAGCCCTCTTTCTAGTAGTGAAATAAAATTCTGCACAACAGAATTATTCTTTCTCTCTTATATGACCATATGAAGAGTGTATGTTTTCCACACATCATTACAAATTATCTTCTAGCACGTAGTGATTTTCCAAGTTCAAGCCTTTTGCTTCAACTTTAAAATCACTTGGTGATTCATTTCAGATTGACAAATCCACAGTGTCTCATAATTGATTTAGTTTTTAAATCAGTTATGCGTTTGATACACTCTTTTCCTTAACTCGATTAGTACATACTGATATGTCAGACTATCAGATTTTTACACTATGGATTTATACGTATCATGCATCTTGTGCATATCCAGTGAAGATGCAGTCGACCATCTTAGGTCATACCTTCACTTTGTTTGGCATAGGAACTTTAGCCTTAGCCAGGCACTCCCACATTTTTAGTATTTCTAAAATTGTTTTACTACATTTCAGAACTAATAGGAAATTCCAATTATTTCCTTGCATGGTATCTTGTTTTAAATTAACTAGTCTCCACATGACTAATATCCTCATATTCAGTGATAGTTTGAATTGGTTAACTTTGTTTTTGCGTCTCCGTTAGAGTGCAAGTCAACCATCTTAATTTCCGGATTAAGTTGGTTTTCTGTCTCGAGCTTTTAAAGCGTAAATTTCTCTTTTTGCTTTACTCATTATCGAGTACACGTAATTAATGTATCACTATCTTTATAGAGTAATCACATTTCTTATTACAACCTCTCATAAGAGTAGGTTTCATCATCATTTAAAACCTCTCTGGTTTTAATATTCGATTAAAGAACTTTTATGTTCTTAGCATTAAAATTCAATTATTGAATTTCTCCGAAATTTCAGCATAGTTCCAAGGAGAACCAAAATTTCTTGCAAAAACACTGATACACCATCTTCATCAAGCCATATAGAATGATCTTGTGCCCACGGAAAACACAAGCTTCCATTAAACCCACATTCAGTGACCTCGGCCAACCGATGCGTTGGCATTAACAACTCCTCGAATTTCTCCGAATTTTCCGCGTATAGAGCAAATATCAATATTTTCCGTATTAGGTATCACATAAATCACCGTAATAGGCTCGTGTGTCACTGCCGAGGCAGACCGACACCAACACGAGAAATAATAAATTAGCTGGAGAAACAAATCCAACCAGAAATATTATAATTCTCATGCCGAGCCATAACATGTACTCACTAGGTACCAGGCCCGTTAGGGTCTTTAATGTCTGAGCATCCGACCAAGATTGATATTCCATCACATAAAAAGATTAAAATCAATCAACAAATACTATTTAGTTAATATTTTAATTAAACTAAATAAGCTTAACATCTTAATCAAATAATCAATTAATAATTGATTCGGCTCTTAGCAAGCAATGTTATACCTTATTAAAATTATCATATGCATGATTATATAATAGCAAATATAATCACAATCTTATTTAGCAAAACGCATGGCAACAAATAATATAAATTCTTCTCATTTATAATGATCGATGTGTAATCCATAATATTTTTATTCTAATCAGCTATTAGTGTAACTCAATTAAAAAATCAGACTTGATATTGCAATGCCACATATGTCGGATAAATGAATTAGAGTCGAATAAGCATCGTCGATCCTACCATTCATGGGTCAACACAACAAGTCACACAAATATGTTTACGCAAATTTTTACCATTAATAAACAATGAACTAGTGTAAACATAAGTACTTGTAATACCCGATTGTAAACTCATTCATTATCATTCAGTTAATTGTCATTCAGTAATCTTTCACTCAGTAATAATCATTCATCATTCATGTGCGTTCATCGTGTTCACTGTTTGGCATATTTGGAATCTTGGATCAGTTGTCATTCGTCGTTCAACATTGTTTGAGATTCGAGTCGAGAATTCTATCATTATCATCGTTTTGGTAGCCTGTGTATGGGGTGTAGCATACGTTACATACTCTCTAATAGCGCACGCTATTCGAGTATAGGTAGCGCACGCTACCATTGACCATTAGCGCACGCTACCATTGACCATTAGCGCACGCTAGTGCAATTGAGGCAGAGTCCAGTAAGGTACTGGACTGAATTGGATGATTTGTAGCGCACGCTATGATTGGAAAATAGCGTACGCTAGTTGTGAGTTGTAGCGCACGCTATCGCTTCATCAGCGCGCGCTAGCGTTTTGGAGAAGGCAGTCCAGTAGGTACTGGACTAAGAGTGGGTATAGAGTACACAAGAGTTATTATTGGGTAACGCACGCTAAGGAGAAGGCGTTAGCGCACGCTACCAAGTTCGTAGCGCACGCTAACGAAGCAGTCAGAGCTCACTGGACTGTCCGGTAAACCCGCTAGCGCACGCTAATATCAGGACCTAGCGCGCGCTAAGTTGGAATTAGTATATATTGGACACTTCACTCTTCATTTCGTCAATTCCTCAACCATTCCGGGCGATTTTGGGCGATTCACGAAGGGTTCTTCGAGCTGCAATCATCTAGAATCATCTTCAAGCTTCTAGTTTGGATTAGTCAACAGTTAATCTTCTCCATCACACCAAATCAAGGTAACTTTGCTTGAATCTAGGATTTTGGGATTTGAGTGTTTTCATTTCGATCTCTTCAAGTTAGCTTAATATTATGGTGGAAAATGTTGGATATGGATTATCTACCTTGGATACATGTATTTCTACGGATTTATTGGTAGATTTGTCGGATTTGTTGAATATTTAGGGAATTATTCAAGAACCCTTGTTGGTTGACTTTGATAATTTTGGGGGTTTCCGATCTATTGGATTATTGATTGTATTAATGACGTTTTGTTGGATTGAATTACTCATTCGGAGGTTGGTTTCGATATTATTGAGGTTGGTTGTAATCAATGGAAGGATGTTTGCAACGTATTCGTTAGAATGTCCCAATGAGTTTGGTTATTGTTGTATCGACTTTTGAGTTGGTTATGATCATGCGTGATACGTATATTAAGCGTTTGTTGGTAATTATGTTATTCAAGGTTGTTCGCGCGACCGATAATTCCATTAAGGACGTTTGTTCGAGAGAGGACATTTCATCACCGGTATTGTGTAAGTTAATTCTTACTCGGTTAAAAGGATACTCATTCCTTTCGTTGTTGCTCATTCATATTGATAATTCATTCATGGAATATTAATCATGTTGAGACTTGAAATTATCAAACTAATCATTCAATTCACGAGGAACGACGGTTCCAATCATTTCAGTGAGCCATCAATCATTTCATTATTATTTCATCTCGGTGAGTCATTCTTGGCCCTTGTCGGATTGTTATTCATTAATTTCTTCATGGTCACTTTTGTTCTTGTGACCTTCTGGGATCATATTGCGTGGCCGGGTGGTTATGTGTGGATCTTTTAGTCGGGCACACGATAGTCATGTGATGCGGGTTCACCGACACAATGGACTGTGCACACGGTAACGTGCCTCCGTAAGACTAATTAGGTACAAGTGCGGGTGTGTCCAAACACTCGTCTTGTGCACTTGCACGTCCCATTACGGGTGTACTATGATGCCCCACTTCAGCTTGATTTCATAACTAAGATATGTAATTATTGTGGTTGTTCAACTCTTGAGGATTGTTGTTCTGTGTAACTGACCCCATTGGGGATATTGTTTTTAGGTCATGGCAAGGTAAAAGCACGGGAAGAGAACGTTGACGGCGAGAAGTTCCAGTGATACTAGTAGAGGGGCCCAGTCTCTTCATTTGTCCATGTTTCTTTGTCATGTATTTTCCGCTGCAGTTCTGTTTGGATTTTTATTTCATTCAGTGTTGTATATTTTATCTTCATATGAAATATACATGTATTCTATATTCCTGGGTGTGTTGTACTTGAAACTCCCCATCGGAGTAATTGATGACATAATGTGGTTCGGTACTACATTGTATTGTGTAATTTATTAATTTTCATTCGCCTGGTGGGTCCCAGTCGGGGGTCCACGGCACTGTAATGTCCGCCTAGTTTTGGGTGTTACAGTGTTGGTATCGGAGCGTGGTTTTGAATACTACCTTCCGAGTCATGTCTCATTTGAAATCATCGTTCATCAGACTAGTATCATTGGACTTCCGCGTCACGTGTGACCTGTGCAAGCGCCAAGCCCATCAGACCGAAAGAACTGTAAGATTTCTGACCCCATGGTATAATTTCTGGCAATAAGAATCACTCATTCATCATTCATCAGTCAACAATCCTTATTCATCATTTTCTTGTGGATCTTGCCGATTCATGTTAATTCATTTATCACTCAGTCAATCTCATTATTCAGTTGTCGATCTTGTAGATCGTATTTTCAATCTCGTTAACTTGTTCAAGTTGATCATTTCAATAATTTCATCAGATAATCATGTCACCTCAGTTGATCCTTCATGTAATCATTGTGTTAGAGCGCGTATGCTCATTATTATCATTTCATAATGTAATCATAATGCGATATTCATACGAGATCTATAATTATCATGTGACTTTCCCACTTCAGTATGGATAGAGCTGTCAGAGGACGCAGGGGAAGAGGCCGCGGTGCGGGCCGAAACCCGGGAGCTCGAGTGAATACCCGTGCGAACGCGAGGAATAATATCAATTCAGCGAGCAGCGACGCTGCCACTCATTCACCTGGAAATAATCATTCACCGTCAGGAAGCCGTACCTGAGATACAGCTCGATCAGAAGGTGTTCGGGTTGATCCACTCGCTTTTATGCAGGGCATGATGGCCCAAATGACTCAGATGGCATGTATTATGGAGACGATGCAAAACTCAGCCACTCAGGCTCAGCAGGCCCCTCCGCCGCCACCTCAGGGTCAAGAGAGGAGTGTGAGCAGTATTATCGGCGACATATCTCGCCAGAGGTCACCTACTTTCGAGGGCTCATTTGAGATGGCAGATATTATTCACTGGATTGAACATTTCGAGAAATTATTTCCTATGGTGGTGTGTCCCGAAGGGCACAAAGTTTCAGTCGCGGCTTACTATCTGGGTAAGAGCGCTCACTCTTGGTGGCTATCTATGAAGCCCACCGATGGATCTTGTACTTGGGACTAGTTCAAGACCCTCATGATGGAAAGGTATTATCCGGCCCCACTTAGGGAGGCCAAGTTATCGGAGTTACTCAGTCCCGACCCCTCAGCGGAAGATGATGTTCTCGCCATTGCCGAGAAGTTTTAGGAGCTACTTCCCTTCGTCTCATCCATTATCCACTCCGAGGCGGATAAAATCAAGTATTTCAGTAAGAGGTTGAAACCTCGTATGCGGATACAATTGCTTAATCATAATTGCACCACCCTGGCCGAATTCATCGAGAAAGCTCTTGCTTATGAGCTTACTGCGAAGGAGATTGCTAAGCATTAAACTTCATCTTCTGGCAAGAAATCGAAGAAGCGTAATCAGTCCGAAGGCAGTCAGGCAACCTTCAAGAAGCCTCATGCGGGTCCGACTTTTTCTGAGCGACCTCCTATGGCGCCTAAACCTGCAGAATCTCAGTCCCGAGCGACCAGTTCGGCCATCACCTGTTTCAACTATGGAGAACAGGGTCATTTCAGTACCAAGTGTCCGAGGCAGACTATCACGTGTAACAACTGTGGAATTGCCGGGCATAAGGCCCGTTTCTGCCGAAGAGATTCCAAACCTACTCCAGCGACATCTCAAGCCCCGAAACATTCAGCGGTTCAGAATCAGGCCACTCAGTCCGCGTCGTTCAATACGACGGGAGCGAATAAAGGTGGAGCCCACAGCTATCAGACAGGAGCATCCGGTGCGGGGACTAGCAAGCCCCAAATATATGAGATGAAGAGAGCCGACGATCCGGAGGCCCGAATGATCTCAGGTACACTCGAAATTTTATCTCAACATGTATGTACCCTTTTTTATACCGGTGCATCACATTCATTCATTTCCGAGTCATGCTTGAGTAGACTTCACCTGGATAGTGCTACTAGTTGTGAACCTTATATCATTGGTCTACCAGACGGTAGAAGAATTATCGGAGATCGTGAAGTTAAGAATTGTCCGATTCAGCTTAATGGTCGTGTTTGGTTGGCGGACCTGATCGTGGTAGATTTACCTAGAGATGATGTTATTTTGGGTATTGATTGGATGGATCGTCACGATGCCATCCTTAGTGTCCGTAAGCGTATGGTCACTATCATTTAGACGATGGAGTCGAGTGTGTATTTCAGGGGGGTAACCCCAGTCGTTTCGGAAAAGTTATTAATATGATGAAGGCAGTGAAGTTACTCAATCAGGGGTGTGTAGGTTATTGGTGCTATATGACCAAGACCGAGAATTCATCAGTGATGTTGGCAGATATTCCTGTAGTGAGAGAATATGCTGATGTATTTCCAGACGAGTTACCTGATTTACCTCCGCAGAGAGATGTGGAACGCACGATTGATTTGGAGCCTGGTACATCTCCCATATCGAAAGCACCATATCGTATGACCCCGACTGAAATGCAGGAATTAAAGAATAAACTAGAGGAACTGGCCGAGAAAGGTTATATCCGACCGTGTGCGTCCCCGTGGGGAGCACCATTGCTATTTGTCAAGAAGAAGGACGATTCATTTCGCTTCTGTATTGATTATCGAGAGTTGAACTGTGTCACGATCAAGAATAAATATCCCCTACCCCATATTAATGATCTCTTAGATCAACTTCAGGGAGCTTCAGTACTTTCCAAGACCGATTTAAGATCTGGGTATCATCAGTTGCGAATTCGAGAGTCGGATATCGCAAGGACGGCATCTCGAACACGCTATGGGCACTACAAGTTTGTAGTAATGCCGTTTGGGTTAACTAATGCACCTGCGGTATTCATGGAGTTAATGAATCGGGTTTTCATCGACTATTTGGATCAGTTCATGGTTGTTTTCATAGACGACATTTTGATTTATTCTCGTGACCGATAGGACCACGAAGTTCACCTTCATCAGGTTCTCGACGTGTTGAGACGAAAGCAACTCTATGGAAAGTTTTCCAAATATGAGTTCTGGATGTCCGAGGTGACGTTTCTCGGACATGTGATTTCATCAGACGGAGTACGTGTCGACCCTCAGAAGACGGAGGCTATCTGAGATTGGCAACCTCCGAAGAATGTTAAGGAAATCCGAAGCTTTCTCGAATTAGCAAGCTATTACCGGCGATTTGTGGAAGGATTTTCTAAAATCGCTCAACCTATGACGAACCTTTTGCGGAAGGATAAGAAATACACATGGTCTGACGCGTGTCAGCAGAGTTTTGAGGATCTCAAGAACCGTTTAATTTCAGCACATGTTCTTTATTTACCACAAGGGATGGAAGGATTCGTGGTTTATAGTGATGCATCCGGACACGGTCTCAGATGTGTACTAATGCAGAACGGGAAAGTTATTGCCTATGCTTCGCGGCAGTTGAGACCTTATGAGGTCAATTATCCGACCCACGACCTGGAGCTAGCAGCCGTGGTATTCGCGTTGAAGATTTAGCATCATTATCTTTATGGCGTCACCTATCAGATTTTCACCGATCATAAGAGTTTGAAGTATATATTTACTCATAAGGAGTTAAATATGCGATAGACACGGTGGTTGGAACTAATCAAAGATTATGATATTGAGATACTATACCACCCGGGCAAGGCGAACGTTGTATCCGACGCCATGAGTCGTAAGTCCGTTCAGGAGCAATTGCTTGCTCGTTTGACAGTTCAGAAGGAGCTTCAGCAGGAATTCCTGAGACCCGAGATCGAGGTCTGGTTACAGCGAGTACAAGGGCAACTTTGCATGTTAGAGATTTCATCGCCACTTGAGGAGGCGATCAGAGTGAATCAAGGTTCAGACCCGTTTTTGTTTCACATCCGAGAGGATGTGGCTCAGGGGAAAGCCCCTGGATTCGTGGTCCACGAGGATGGACTTTTGTGATTTAAGAATCGGCTTTGCGTTCTGGCGGATGAAGAGTTGAAAAACTCGATTTTGATAGCGGCCCATGCTACCCTTTATTCTATTCATCCGGGGTCTAGCAAGATGTACAAGGACATGAAACAAAATTACTGGTGGAGTAATATGAAGCGAGAAGTCGCAGAATTTGTTTCAAGATGTCTGACCTGTCAGCAAGTCAAGATAGAACATCAGCGACCGGCGGGTATGCTGAAACCGCTTCCTATCCCAGAATGGAAGTGGGAGTATATTTCAATGGACTTCATCACGAGTTTGCCGGCGAGTCGTCGTGGCATGAATACAATTTGGGTTGTTGTGGACCGTTTAACTAAGTCAGCTCATTTCCTTGAGATTAAGGATACGTGGGGACCCGAGAGGCTTGCCCAGTTGTTCATTAAAGAGATAGTGAGACTGCATGGTACTCCCAAGAGTATCGTTTCTGATCATGACGGGCGATTCGTGTCGCATTTTTGGAAATCCGTTCATCGTGCCATGGGAACTCAGCTCAATTTCTGCACGGCTTTTCACCCTCAATCTGACGAACAATCAGAGAGAACTATTCAAACATTGGAGGACATGTTGAGGGCATGCGTCCTTGATTGGAAAGAGGATTGGAAAGCTCAACTACCATTGATCGAGTTCACGTACAATAATAGTTGGCATGCTTGGATTCAAATGGCACCTTACAAGGCCTTATACAGTCGTCGTTGTCGATCTCCCTTATGCTGGGATGACTTATCAGAATCAATCGGCACTGAGCCCGATATGCTTATAGCCGCCCGCGAGAAGGTAGCTTTGAACAGGAGTCGTTTGTTAACTGCTCAGAGTCGACAAAAATCATATGCCGATAATCCTCTTCGACCATTAGAGTTCGAGACAGGTGACCACGTCTTGGTCAACGTATCCCCGAGTCGAGGTATTTTCCGTTTCGGGAAGCGGGGAAAGTTGAGTCCGAGATTCATTGGACCGTTTGAGATTTTGGATCGAGTAGGTGATCTGGCTTATCGACTGGCTTTACCTCCAGCCTTGAGCCGAATTCATAACGTGTTTCATGTCTCTCAGTTGCGGAAGTATGTTGCCGACCCTAGTCACATACTTCAGTTTGATGAAATAGAGATCGTGGATGATCATACGTATGAGGAGCACTCTGTACGAATCTTAGAGCGGCGAATCAAACAGTTGAGGAACAAGACGATTCCTTTGGTCAAGATTCAGTGGTCTATACACAAATCAAAGGCTACTTGGGAAACCGAGGATAGTATGCAGGAGAGTTATCCCGGTTTGTTTGACCCTTAGTTTCGAGGACGAAACTCTTTTTAAGGAGGGGAGTATGTAATACCCAATTGTAAATTCATTCATTATCATTCAGTTAATTGTCATTCAGTAATCTTTCACTCAGTAATAATCATTCATCATTCATGTTCGTTCATCGTGTTCACTGTTTGGCGTATTTGGAATCTTGGATCAGTTGTCATTCTTCGTTCAACATTGTTTGAGATTCTAGTCGAGAATATTATCGTTATCATCATTTCGGTAGCCTGTGTATGGGGTGTTGTGTACGCTACGTACTCTTTATAGCGCACACTATTCGAGTACAGGTAGAGCACGCTACCGTTGACCATTAGCGCACGTTAGTGCAATTGAGGCAGAGTCCAGTAAGGTACTGGACTGAATTGGATGATTTGTAGCGCACGATATGATTGAAAAATAGCGTACGCTAGTTGTGAGCTGTAGTGCACGCTATCGCTTCATCAGCGCGCGCTAGCGTTTTGGAGAAGGCAGTCAAGTAGGTACTGGACTGAGGGGGGAAATTCTTAGCGCACGCTAAGAGTGGGTATAGCATACGCAAGAGTTATTATTGGGTAACGCACGCTAAGGAGAAGGCGTTAGCGCACGCTACCAATTTCGTAGCGCACGCTAACGAAGCAGTCAGATCTCACTGGACTGTCCGGTAAACCCGCTAGCGCACGCTAATATCAGGACCTAGCGCGCGCTAAGTTAGAATTAGTATATATTGGACACTTCACTCTTCATTTCGTCATTTCTTCATTCCTCAACCATTCCGGGCGATTTTGGGCGATTCACGAAGGGTTCTTCGAGCTGCAATAATCTAGCATCATCTTCAAGCTTCTATTCGGATTAATCAAGAGTTAATCTTCTCCATCACACCAAATCAAGGTAACTTTGCTTGAATCTAGGATTTTGGGATTTGAGTGTTTTCATTCCGATCTCTTCAAGTTAGCTTAATATTATGGTGGAATATGTTGGATATGGGTTATCTACCTTGGATACATGTGTTTCTACGGATTTATTGGTAGATTTGTCGGACTTGTTGAATATTTAAGGAATTATTCAAGAACCCTTGTTGGTTGACTTTGGTAATTTTGGGGGTTTCCGATTAGATGTTGTTGTAAACTTGAATTGAGTATTCCTATTGGATTATTGATTGTATTAATGACGTTTTGTTGGATTGAATTACTCATTCGGAGGTTGGTTTCGATATTATTTAGGTTGGTTGTAATCAATGGAAGGATGTTTGCAACGTATTCGTTAGAATGCTCCCAATGAGTTTGGTTATTGTTGTATCGACTTTTGAGTTGGTTATGATCATGCGTGATACGTATATTAAGCATTTGTTGGTAATTATGTTATTCAAGGTTGTTCACGCGACCGATAATTCCATTAAGGACGTTTGTTCGAGAGAGGACATTTCATCACCGGTATTGTGTAAGTTAATTCTTACTCGGTTAAAAGGATACTCATTCCTTTCGTTGTTGCTCATTCATATTCATAATTCATTCATGGTATATTAATCATCTTGAGACTTGAAATTATCAAACTAATCATTCAATTCACGAGGAATGACGGTTCCAATCATTTCAGTGAGCCATCATTCATTTCATTATTATTTCATCTCGGTGAGTCATTCTTGGCCGTTGTTGGATTGTTATTCATTAATATTCTTCATAGTCACTTTTGTTCTTGTGACCTTTTGGGATCATATTGCGTGGCCGGGTGGTTATGTGTGGGATTTTAGTCGGGCACACGATAGTCATGTGATGTGGGTTCACCGATACAATGGACTGTGCACACGGTAACGTGCCTCCGTGAGACTAATTAGGTACAAGTGCGGGTGTGTTCAGACACTCGTCTTGTGCACTTGCACGTCCCACTATGGGCGTACTATGATGCCCCTCTTCAGCTTGATTTCATAACTAAGATATGTAATTATTGTGGTTGTTCAACTCTTGAGGATTGTTGTTCTGTGTAACTGACCCCGTTGGGGATATTGTTTTTAGGTCATGGCAAGGCAAAAGCACGGAAAGAGAACGTTGACGGCGAGGAGTCCCAGTGATACTAGTAGGGGGCCCCAGTCTCTTCATTTGTCCATGTTTCTTTGTCATGTATTTTCCGCTGCAGTTCTGTTTGAATTTTTATTTCATTCAGTGTTGTATATTTTATCTTCATATGAAATATACATGTATTCTGTATTCCTGGGTGTGTTGTACTTGAAACTCCTCATCGGAGTAATTGACGACATAATGTGGTTCGGTACTACATTGTATTGTGTAATTCACTAATTTTCGTTCACCTGGTGGGTCCCAGTCGGGGGTCCACGACACTGTAATGTCCGCCTAGTTTGGGGTGTTACAGGACTTTCCTACATGACATGCCAGCTAATTCAAGTCATCCTTATACAACAAAATAAATATGTTTATAACATACATGTGCAGTTAAAAGAACCGGAGTAGATCGCGGCAAACGCACGCCAAATTCACAACATAATTACGCACAGTAGCTTTTGGTACAAAAGAGGCCTACATATATGCATAAGTACATGAATATTGACATGAAAATACATGATAAATAATAGATCATTTATTAATTCACAGAAACATTAATGAAAGTATACAAGCAACAATATCCATGCTTTTAACATTCAAAAAGAGGCGTCAGTTTATATAGATCAATCCTCAATTGTCATAGCTCAACAAGAGTATTAACATGATTAATTGAATAATCACCGCACCATTAAGGCAATTAGATTTGTGAACGAAACGGTAATCGTTTACTGTTCGATACCATATCCAGAAGTATTAATCAAAATACTAATATAACCAAGAATTTGCTTTAAGATTATTGGGATAATTACCACGCTTTGAATCTAATTCATGAGCTGCAAATCTGAAATTAGCAAGTAAGAGACAGATTCGTTAATTATGCAATCAGCAAATATATATATATATATATATATATATATATATATATATATATATAAGTAATTCAAGGAAATAAATCTGAAGATGGGCGATGTTGAGTCCAGAATTTCTGTCTCCTTAAAGCAAATTTGCCCCCACCGTAGTGTATAACGTCTGCCTCCCAGGATAAAACAACATCTTGATGCGTTGATAAATCGATCATCGCACCCTCAGCCTGAACTATCACTGACGCGACCGGAAATACATGAAAAGAAATTTTTTATGAAAAAAAAGGACTAGCAGGATTGGTATCTCAATACTTATCCAGATATGTTTAATTCGATAATTATCAATTAAACTGATATTTATTCGGATCCGAAAAATTCAGAATTTATAATTGAGGTATTTTAGTAAAATAAATTTTTACCGAATAAAATTGCAGTAAAAAGATAACTTCGAGACGCCGAGACATTTCGCCCAAATCGTCCTTCGACCGAGACCGAGACCGAGACCGACCGACCCGACCCGACCCGAGCCGAGTCGGACGTACGGCGACGGCGGCGCGCGCGTGTGTGTGTGCGCGCGAGGGGTGCCTAGTCCATCCACTCATGTCTCACTTTTTGAACAAGACTTTGTCCACATCTCCTTATATACTCACAATTTTTCTCTTCTTTTTCCAATGTGGGATAACATCCCAAACCCATTTCTAAAGGGTTCACTTTGGAACATTACATCTCATTCATACCTCAATCATTTTGAGTGTTCTTCCATGTTTGGAAACCTCATACGGAGTACTATGTATTCCGACTAAGTCCCGACTTTAATTCGTAGTCGAGCCCACTCAAAATTGCCTCTCAAGTAGGCTGCTTAAAACAGCCCATTTCCTCTATTTTTCCAACATATAAAACCCACAAGATTAGGTTACTCAAACACATCACATGTTTAAAATAAATAAAGTAATTTGAATAAAGTAAAATATCTAACCTAGTTCGTAGGAAGGCAAAGTTACACTTGTTTATTTATTACAAAAAGGAAATACTCAATCGTTTTAAATTTAAAAGATGCAGTCATGCATTCTCTGCTCCTTCATAACGTCATGCCTACACTCTTGAAGTCCTTTCAACTTGCAAATATAACAATACCATCCCATACCCGGATCCGTCATAACACATCACAATTCATATATTCACATATATAGACTTCTAGTCCAAAATCACCAGCACACACACACGCACGCACACACACACACACACACACACACACACACACATATATATATATATATATATATATATATATATATATAGGGCGGCTTCAGGTGAGAATGCAATTTAAGTTAAGAAATAAGAATGAATTTCATCCATAGATCTTGATAAATGGATGGACTCACAAAAATTTGATGCATATAATGCAATATTTTAATGCATCTATATTTTGATGCATATAATGCATATTTTAATGCATTGCAATTTTGATGCACGAAATGCATATATTTCATGCATAATTAGTACAACACTCATGCATATTCGCAATTCGCAGGATAGGAACCATTCACATTTGATCATAAATCTATATATATTTCAGGAGAAAGTAAGAAAGCTATAAATACGAGTCAATCAATTGTATTCATAACACTGATAGAGGGGCCTTTATATAGGCATTAAAATGAGAGTCCTTCCATACATAGGATTCCTATATAAGGTAAGAAATCTAATAGGATCCTACTACCTCTAGAAGGATCTAACCTTCCGTCTATGTATCTTCTTACAATCAGTATTAGGTAAGACACATCACGGGAATAATAATTCCCGGAACACTCCCCCTGTGTCGAGCACTAATACAACAATAGTGCAGAAGATGTTGTCTTCGTAAAAAAACCTATTCCAAGCCAAAACAAAACCCCATGGGAAAAATAAAGGCTTGGTGAGGAAAAGATTGCAACGCACAAATATAACATGTCATGTATACTCCCCCTGATGTATACATAATGACTCCCCCTGATGAATATCTCAAATCACAGGAGTCAGATGCCAAGTTGCCCTCACAACTATACCAAGGAAAAACCTAGTGGGAAAAATACCTCTTGGTCTAAGTTGAACAGAAGTACAATGCATCATTGTATGGATGTTCTCATAGGTCGCCTCGTTAAAAACCTTACCAAGTGAAAACCCAATGGGAAAAAACAAACATTGGTCTAAGGACAAAAAGAGCGCGACACATCCAAAAGTGCAGAGTCGCTAAGTATTTATCATTTTTTCCAAAGTCTTGACCTTCATGCACTAAATCAGTCATAACTTCTTCGATTCAATAGGTATCAACGAAACTGTATGAACTTATGAAAACTAGACACCCATAGCTTTTCATTCACATACAGTACGTAACCTAGATCGACCTGAGCAGATCACAAAGCTCTATCGAAGTTGACTAAGCAAATTACCGGACATATCCTGTCCTACTTTGCAACAATAGTCATATGTCACTCAGCATGATGGATGTGATCAAATGGTTGGTTTCCTTGAAAAGTAGACATAAACCTTTCAAATGGTACCAATTTCACCATTTTCCAAGAAGTGAGCTTCCCTGTAGGTCATATGGGAGATAGACCAACACATTCTGGGCAAATTCGGGTAACGGTTTTCAAGTGTCCTTTTATTGAGATAGAGCGAGCTTCAAGCTTCTTGTCAATCACAGACATTGCGTGAGCACATCCTAGGCTATCATCACAGTGGCTTTAATAGATTATTACGAATAAGTACATTGAGTCAACCATGAGTACATAATACCGTACTTTTCTCTTAAGATTGCATCATCACTTATGTGAGCCAAGTCTTATTATAACTTCGACTAGTCATTGGGAATCATATAGGCATTACTTTATCGTCTCTTAGGGAACCGTCCCTTAGATTACCTTAAACCGATTGATGAATACGCATCATCAAGTGTCCCCAAGATCCTTTCATTCTTAACTTTGGATTTAGCGGAATCGCTTAGTCTCACAAGAATACATCACTATAAACCCTTAGTTTTACACGCAAAAGCTCCATATCTCTTCCAAATCAAGTATATACTTAGTATGCGTTCCCGACAATCACTTGTCAATGCGCTTCGTGGTTAGTAGCCACTTGATTTGAGGCTGATCCACCACGAGATCCTTTTATCACTTAACCTAGTTCCCACTAAGATAAGATTTAACCACAAGATGCATGTCAGTTTTTGGGAAACTATCTAACTGAAAAGAAAGTGGATGCTATAACATCCATTACGATAGCACAACTAAGTTTTGTGTCATCGTAGTCGATTCCAGTGCGTTCATGCGAAACCTCGGCCCATGAGGTGAGTTTAACTCATTCTCTCACCCGCTTTAACAAAGTATACAAATAGATCTTATCTTTGGAGTGTCGGCACCACTTCAACAAAGGGCTATCACTTTGTTCATACTGGAGTCGCATATATTTCTATTTTAGGCCAACGCTACAACGTTGTAGACTTTCAACGAAGTATGGTTCGACTAAACTCACATTCCACATCCTCATGAACCGGCTTTATTCATAGAGTACTCTTTATGGATTGGTGTTCAATGAGGCGTCCCCCAATGATGATTATAATCCAGAATCACATGAGACGTAAGAGTTCATTTGATCAGATGATCAAGTTTCATGTACCAAACTCGCATACATTCTTAGCGAGAGTATTTATCGAACCAAGTGTCATCCCAATACTCGATGAGATCCACGACCTAGTAACACCGTCTACCACAATTCGTGGTGTTACCATATCACCATTTATAGGTGACGAACGTCCATGACCGGACACAATCCTTGCAGACATGTTTGTAGCATGTATTGAATCTCGTCACCTTAGGGAACTTGGTGAGGCACAGTAGGGACAAACTACAACAATTCCAAGTCGTTCTACTTGAACATGATCGTTCGCATCTCCCCCTAATGACCGGAAAACTGACTCATCAAAGTGACTTACGAGATCTTCTGCCAAGGTATATTTTAAGCAGACTATGAGTGAAAGCGCATGTCATATTCATCATTTATAACCCATCATAATGCGTTGTGGTGACGCACTTTGGCACATGAACATTTGGACGATAAAGGTTTTTCATTGTTAACACAATCCAGTTAACAAAATGCGTACTGTTACACTCGTAACTGTTGGGATTCAGTGTCTAAAACGAAGGCCCAGCGGAAGCGGTAAAACGAAAATTAATTCGATCTGAATCCCTACGAGGATCGATCGAGCTACGTATATACGAATATATAAACAAAAGGCAAGAGTTGTAAGAAACTAACCCTTGAAGTCCGTTGATTAAATGGTAATCTTCTCTTGAGCTATTCCCCAAGCTTTGCTTGATCTCTACGAATCCAATCCGCTCCAAGCTCTTGAACGATCCAACGCCGAAAGCACCGCGTCTCTACTTGCCACGCGCCGGAAAAACGACCGGAATGACAACACTCGATTAACCTCTAAGGTTATGGCTAGAATCAAGTGATGAAGCTTTTTATTATTACACTCTAAGTGTATAATATATATATATATATATATATCTCAATGTATCTTGAATTTTCTCCAAGAAAACTCAAGAACAAGATGAAGAACAAGAGGAAGACTATTGAGAAAACTATTTTCTCTCTCTCTCTCTCTATCTCTCTCTCTTTTCAAAACTCACGATGGAAAAATGGATGAGGATAAGTGAGAGTTGTCTTCCTTTATTCTACTTCCAAATCCCACACAATCCCTTTTATCCTTATTATAAAAGATATGAAATCTCTAAGGTGATTTGTCTTCACCCACCAAAGCAAGACTAAGACTAAAGGTAAGAGATCAAAAAGTGGGGCCGGCCTCTAGAAGGAATCCGACGAGTTCGGTTCATTTCGGACTCCCGAGAGTCCAAACAGATAAACTCTGATTCCGTTCCGATGTATTTATATCGATTAATTAATCCAATTAATTAATCATATTAAATACATAATAACATAATTAATTTCTCCAAGAAATAATTATATTCATGAATTAAATTAATCACCCGGTAATTTATTTAATTAATTAGGCCGTAAATTAATTTATCCAATAAATCAATTTAGACATCCAATGTCCCAAATTAGATATCCAATATATAATATTCATAATGAGAGATTAAGCTCGATTCATTCCGTCGTCAATCCTATTGCACGACTCGGTGGGTCCGTCTCAGTCAGCAATGGGAGGAACCAAAGAGTAGTAGCACCACCTAGCCGGCCTGGCGGCCTTCACTGTACCCCAACTGAGAATGAATGATGGGATCATTCAAGAACCATTCTGTCGTGAATACCAGTAAACGTATAAACCCTTCTTTCAAATGTCCCGATCAAGTTATAGGGTCACGGTCAGTCAAACCCTATCTGTACTTGACGCTATGCATGCGTTAATGCAAATCGAGATCATTGAGCTCTCGTGTATCCAATACAACTAGCTCCAATGCTTTGGCCAAAGACTTATGATCTCATATGCCAATAACCACATAGGACATATAACCCGCTCACTAACAGGAGAAAGAATTCTATCTTGGTATTCAGTAGGACCTGCTACTTGCCCGTTAAAATGCACGTCGAGGTTGACCCCCACCTCCCTGTTTATAGGGTCGAACTACTATAATGAAAATCTTAACGTCACAAGCACATCCCTACTAAATCCTCAAGTCGAAGGTTCACGAATACCTATCACAACCTTTCGATTCCGTCATTGACTGTCCCGGAGTGAAATCCGTGTGACGAATCGAGGGTGAGTCGGTTCGAGTATACTAATCCAATTAGCATACCTATAACGTGTGCTCCCACTAACCATTAGTGTGCGACAGGCACTCTCCATGTCAAAGAACACGTCATATAAGTCTTCACATAACCTTATTGTCCAGTCAAGTTTCATCGACTTGCGAACGATTAAGTATTTGAGCTATAAACCTTTCCAGTGCCGACCCCCTTATCCAATAAGGAGTGGAACGTTTTGCTCTCAAATACACGGACTAGTTTCTATATGTATATTTATGAGTTAGGAATGCCAGTAACTGCCAGTAAATAAAGAAACATCCATTGCCTTATATTAATGATTTACATAATTACAAGTACAATGCCCTCACTCAACATCCTCTGAGTGGCATTCGAGGGCATACTCCTAACAATCTCCCATTTGCATTCAATGTCACACACTATGGTATCTAATACCCATGTTCTCCAGATGACGCTCCAAGCTAGTCTGAGAAAGTGGCTTGGTCAGTGGATCAGCGACGTTGTCGGCCGAGTCTACTCTGTGCAGCACAATGTATCCCTTGTGAACAAATTCTCTTACGAGATGATACTTCCTCTCAATACGTTTGGTGCTGTTGTGAAACCTCGGCTCTTTGGCCTGCGCTATAGCTCCGTCGTTGTCGCAAAGACAATGAACAGTGACTCAAGACATGGTATCACTTGAAGTTCTCCCAGAAACTTTTTAATCCAGAACCCTTCCTTGGAAGCCTCCGAGGCTGCTTGATACTCAGCCTTACAGGTGGAATCAGCAGTCGCGCTTTGCTTGGCGCTACGCCAAGATATTTCTCCTCAATTAAGAGTAAATATGTAACCAGAAGTAGACATCGAGTCGTCCTTCAGTCCTTGGAAGTCCGAATCAGTGAATCCCACCACATCCAATTCTCCACCGCCATACATCATAACCATATCTCTAGTGCTTCTTAAGTACTTGAGAACGTTCTTTACGGCAGTCCAATGTTCCCTACCTGGGTTTGCCTGAAACCTACTCACCACGCTTACAGCATGCGCGATGTCAGGTCTTGTACACAACATAGCATACATAAGGCTACCCACGGCCGAAGCATATGGTATATTACTCATTTCCTTTCGTTGTTCCTCACTTTGAGGACACATCTTCAAGGAGAGTTTTATTCCATGTCGCATCGGTAGGAACCCTATTTTAGAATCATCCATCTTCAATCGCTTTAAGATCTTATCTATATAGAGGGCTTGGGAAAGACCTATTGTTCTCTTCGCTCTATCCCGGTAGAGCCGAATACCAAGAATATAGGTTGCTTCTCTCAAGTCTTTCATGGAGAAATTACTCGAAAGCCAAGCTTTCACAGAACTGAGCATTCCCACATCATTTCCTATTAGTAGAATGTCATCTACATATAGTACTAAGAATGCGATTTTGCTCCCACTAACCCTCTTGTATACACAAGGTTCTTCTTCATTTTGCACGAAGTCAAACTCTTTGACCGCCTCGTCAAAACGAAGGTTCCAACTACGCGACGCTTGCTTCAGTCCATAAATGGAACGCTGAAGCTTGCACACTTTCTGAATATCGACTTCGGACACAAAGCCTTTAGGCTGCTCCATGTAGATTTCCTCCTCGAGGAATCCATTAAGGAAAGCCGTCTTTACGTCCATTTGCCATATCTCATAATCGTGGTAGGCAGCTATAGCAAGCATCATGCGAATAGACTTGATCATGGCTACGGGCGAGAAGGTATAGTGGTAATCGATCCCTTCTTTCTGGGTATAACCCTTTGCCACAAGCCTGGCCTTATAGGCGTCAACCTTGCCATCACCATCAATCTTTCTCTTGTAGATCCACTTGTTCCCAATAGGCACTATGCCCTTGGGGCGGTCTACTAGAGTCCAGACCTGATTGACATGCATCGAGTCTATCTCAGCTTCCATAGCTTCACGCCATTTCACGGAGTCTACATCCACCATCGCTTGGTCATAGGTCGTTGGGTCGGTCTCTTGGCTATCACTTGGAACCTCATGGAGACCCAGCTCCTCCAAGTGCACAAGCCCATACCTCTCAGGTAAATGAGACACCCTACTAGACCTACGAGGTGGTTGTACTTGTGTTTCAGAAGGTTCGGTTCCAGTTTCTTGCACAGGTGTCTCCCGAGGAGTTTCATTGTATTCTTCTAAAGAAATACTTCTACCTGCTCCTCCTTCCTGAATGAACTCATCTTCCAGGAAGTGTGCTTGTAAAGCAACAACGATCTTTCGATCTTCGGGCATGTAGAATAGATATCCCATCGTCCCAGACGGGAATCCAATGAAACGTCCCTTCGCGGACCTAGCTTCCAACTTCTCCACCTTAGTCTTCTTGACATAGGCGGGACATCCCCAAATCCTAATATGATTAAGACTTGGTTTCCTGCCCTCCCACATCTCATGTGTAGTTTTAGGAACGGATTTGGAAGGACATCTGTTCAAGATGTAAGCGGCAGTCAGGAGTGCATACCCCCACAAGTAAATCGGTAAGTCAGTATTGCCCAGCATGGAATGGACCATGTTCAACAAGGTCCGGTTCCTTCTTTCTGACACACCATTTAACTGAGGAGTACCTGGAGGTGTTAGTTGTGAAACTAATCCATGTTCCTTAAGGAACTCGTCAAACTCCGTACTCATATACTCGCCACCTCGGTCCGACTGAAGTGCTTTGATATAATTACCAGTTTGTTTCTCGACTAGGACCTTGAATTCCTGGAATTTCTCAAAGGCCTCGGATTTATGTTTCATTAAGTATACATAACCATACCTAGTATGATCATCCGTAAACGTAATGAAATATTGATATCCGTCACGTGCTGCTTCCAAAGAACCACATACGTCGGTATGGATTAATCCCAGTTTATCAGTGGCTCTTTCAAAAGTCCCTGTGAAGGGGGACTTAGTCATTTTGCCTTTAAGGCAAGATTCACAAGTAGGAAAGGGATCCGATCCCAATGGACCCATAAGTCCATCTTTTTCCATCTTGTAAACCTTGGTCTGGCCAACATGACCAAGTCTAAGATGCCATTTCAAAACTTAATTGGTTTCATCCCTACCACGTTTTCTAGTCATAGTATTCACAACTACTTTGTTGCTGAGATTTAGATGATACAATCCATTTAACAATGTAGCAGTACCCACTAGTTTATTTCTGAAATAAATTTTGCAGGAACCATCACCTGTAATACCCGGTTGTAATTCAGTCATTATCATTCAGTAATTTCATTCAGTGATTGTCACTCAGTGTATTTTCACTCGATTATAATCATTCATCAATCATGTTCATTCACCGTGTTCACCGTTCGGAAAAACTTCGAGTTGTGTATCGTTATTGTTCATTGTTTCAACTTTCCTCATATGAGCTCGACTTTGTTAGATCACCATTAATTTTTGGTAACTCCAAAAATTCTAAATCTTTGCAATATTATAGAGCATCGAGTTAGCTTTCCAATGGTTCAAACGGTGAGTCAATCGAGTCCTGACGAGAGAGTTATGGTCGCTTTAGCTCAACCGCTCACTTTTCGCTTATTGGCGATCATCGCCGAACGAACTCGGCCGTGTCGTCCGACACGGCCCGTGCCGTACTCGTCCGGAAAATGCCGAAGTGTACGCCTCAGACCCGACCGTTTGCCTGCACGGCCGAGTCGAGCCCTTCCGGATAAGCGATCGTCGCCAAGACGCCCGACCGTGTCGTGCAGCACGGCCGAGTCATGCCGAGTCGCCGTCGGACGGTCATCGTCGGATGGCCCTCGCGACGCGACCGTGTCAAGCGAGACACGGTCGAGTCCTCGCCGCCACCGTCGGCCAATCAGCGACACGACCGTGCCGATCGGCACGGGCCGTGTCCGGCAGCGATCAACTCCCTTAAATTCGTTTTTTCGAGATTTCAGCCATTTTTCTCCCTTTTCATCACCTTCAACCGAGAGAAAGCTTGAGGGAAGGTTTTTCCTTCACAAATCATTTGGGTGTTTGATTTTCTTCATCTCCTTTCGATCGTGAAGCCTTGATAATCAATTTAACGCGTGTTCTTCGGATTAAAGTACTTGGATCTTCAAAGGTAATATTCTTCAACACCTTGGATTTCGATTCTATGTTGAGATATGATGTTTTGGACGTTATAATCATGTTATATGAAGGGACATGTATATGATTATGAGTTTATATAAGGATTCATTGGATTATTGTGGGATTATTCAAGAACACTTTGAATATCGAGTTGAAATTGGGGGTTTTCGATTAATTGTCGTTATAATCACGTTTTCGGATATTCATTTTGGATTAATGATAGTATTCATGGGGTTTTGTGGGTTTGAATCATTCATTGGAAGTTGGTTTCGGATGTAATTGAGTTTTGGTTGTAAACAATTGGAGATCGTTTACAACGCGATTGTTTTAATGCCCCAATGAGTTTCGGGTATTGTTGTATCGACTTTTGAGTTGGTTGTGATCATGCTTGATTCGTGTATTAAGAGAATTGTTGGTATTTATGTTATTCAAGGTTGTTCGAGCGGCCGATAATTTCATTAAGGACGTTGATCGTGGAAGTACCTTCTCGCCTTCGGTTTGAGGCAAGTTTTATACTTGTACTAGTCAATGAGATTAATGTCATCATATATGTGTATAAATGTGTTGTATCATTCCGAGACTTAGTCTCTTCATGAATTCATTGATATTAAGAGATCGTTCGATACGATACCTTTCGGCAATTTTGCCAAATATTTATTGTTATTCCTTTTTGGATTGTCATTAAAACTGTACACGCCGATTAAAGGCATTGGCTTATTCATTTCTCACCTTCGTCGTCGGTAACCGATTAAAGGTACCGAGGCATCCTTCATATCATTGTTATCGAATTGCCGTTCGCAGGCAAATCGAAATGTTCAATCATTCACTATATTATTGTATCGATTGACCGTTCTAAGGCAATCGAGGTATTCAATCATTCATCATATCGTTCATATCGATTAGCCATTATAAGGAAATCGAAGCGCTCAAGCATTCATGGAATCATCCGCTGCATCATTGTCATCGGTTAGCCGTTCTAAGGCAATCGAGGTGTTGAGTTGGGACTGTCGAGGATGGTGCTGGCCGACTCAAGACAGCATACCATCCCTAATTGTGATACGGCTTTCATGCCGTGGCTTCGGCCCTAATTGTGATACGGCTTTCATGCCGTGGCTTCGGCCCTAATTGTGATACGGCTTTCATGCCGTGGCTTCGGCCCTAATTGTGATACGGCTTTCATGCCGTGGCTTCGGCCCTAATCGATAACAGCTCCGGGCTGTTTCGGCTTCATGTGATTGTGATATTTGTGTGTTTGTGTTGAGTGATTTTTAGGCCTTGTGATTGTCTTGTTAATTTCATTGGAGCCTCCGGGCATTGTGATTCATATTTAATCCTGTTCTGGTTTGGTTCATGTCGTGTAATTCATTGTGGTGTTCTGTGATTATGATTCGCCGTTGGGCACTTATGTTCTAACTTTGTCGAGCAGTGTTAATAGTATCTTTGTGGGTATAGTATTTCATGAATGCTCGGTTCTTACCTTGGTTTGTGAGCATCTCGTATTATTATCATCATTATACCGTTTCATTACGCCTTTAGATGCATATCATGTTATACATGTATTTGATGTTCATTATCTGGATGACTGACCCAGTGGGCGGAACATGTTTTCATGTTTTAGGTGCTTGCGAGGAGAGAGTTGAGACACGGGGGCATGATGATGGCGGCGAGGCATTCGGCGATACTAGTCCGAGTCGTTCATGTTGGTCGATCGGTTGGAGTGTTCTTCATTGTCGGTCTTTGTCATTTTGTANNACCCGNGCAGATGCTCGTGGATGTTGTATTTTTACTCTTGGCCATGTAGGCCCATCGTTGTCGTTGAAATTCCTTCTCGGAATATTGTGTCGGATATCATGGTAGGGACTATGATTTTCGCTTGTTGTTTAATTTAATGTATTTTAGTCATGTTCGCCTGGTGGATCTCCTGGCGAGGGGTCTACTGACCTTTGTGATAACTTGATAGGATTTGGGGTGTTACAGAAAATGGTATCAGAGCTTTGGGTTGTGAAATACCCTGAGATGTGAGTTATGTGGTCCTACCGACGCAGTAGTAGTGGGATTGTCAGGTTATGACAATCTAGTCAGTCAAGTTTTGTGAGTCGTAATATTAGTGCGACTGCACGAGTCATTCATTCATCGAGTCGTCGTCAGTGAAGATTAGTATCGCGAGACCTCGAAGCTTCGTATGACCTGTGTAAGGACTCGATTCTCTTTGTGTTCATACATTCATCATGTTATTAATTTTTCATGCTTGTTGAAACATATATGTGATATTAGTGTTATGATTGATTCATGACTAATTGTTTTGGAGCACGCATGACTTGTGTAAGCATTAAGGATCAACTCATTCATCAGTTAATAATCCTCAATCATCGTTTTGATCTCATCACTCAGTTAATTCGTTCATCACTCAGTCAATATCATTACTCAGATAATTCATTCATCACTCAGTTAATTCGTTCATCACTCAGTCAATATCATTACCCAGATAATTCATTCATCACTCGGTTAATTTATTCATCAACCAGTCAATACCATTTCTCAGTTAATTCATTCATCACTCACCAATTCCTTCATCACTCGATCAATCTCATTGCTCACCAATTCATTCACCACTTAGTTAATCCCATCGCTCGGTTAATTCATTATCACTCGATTAATCTCATTGTTCAGTTAATTCATTAATCATCCAGTCCACCTCACGGTTCAGTTGTTGACCTTGTGGATCGAATTTTCAACCTTGCAAACTTGTCCAAGGTAATTATTTCAGGAATTTCATCATATAATCATGTTGCCTCACTCGATCTTTCATGCGATCATATCGTATTCCGGCGTCATGTCGACGATCATTTTATTGCATAATTAATGCGTTCATTGTTGTATAGCGTGTATGTTCATCATTATCATTCAGTAATATAATCATAATGTGACCTTCATGCGAGATCTGTAATCATCATGTGGCTTTCCTGCTTCAGTATGGATAGAGCTGTCAGAGGACGCAGGGGAGGAGGCCGCGGTGCGGGCCGAAACCCGGGATCTCGTGTGCATGCCCGTGCGAATGCGAGTGGTATCATTAATTCATCAAATAGCGAGGCTACTCATTCATCAGCAGATAATCAGTCGCCGTCAGGGAGTCGTACCCGAGAGGCATCTCACTCGGAAGGTGCTCGGGTTGACCCACTCATATTTATGCAGGGCATGATGGCCCAGATGACTCAGATGACGCAGATGATGGAGACCATGCAGACCTCGATGGTTCGTGGTCCACCGCAACAGGAATTCCAGGAGCCGTTTAATGGACAGACTGGGAGAGTGAATCAGATTGTTGGCGATATCTCTCGTCAGAGGCCGCCTACTTTTGAGGGTTCGTCGGAACCAGCTGATATTGTTCATTGGCTTGAGCATTTTGATAAACTCTTCGACATGGTTCAGTGTCCGGAGGAGAGTAAAGTGGCGGTAGCGACTTACTACTTGAGTAAGGGTGCTTATTCTTGGTGGCTTTCTGTGAAACCCACCGATCGAGATTGTGTTTGGGGCGAATTCAAGACTCTCATGATAGAGAGGTATTATCCGGCCCCACTTCGGGAAGCCAAGTTATCGAGGTTTTGAACCCCGAATCTGGCCGAGGACGAGGGTGTTATTGTCATTGCCGAGAAGTTTCAGGACTACTTGATTTGCTTCATCAGTTATCCGTCTTCAAGCGGATAAGATCAAGTATTTTAGCAAGAGGCTAAATCCGCGATTGAGGATGCAGTTGTTCAACCACAATTGTAGTTCACTTAGTGAGTTCATTGGGAAGGCTCTTGGAGCGAGCTTTTGATCAAGGAGCTTACTCGGAAACATCCTTCGATTCCTTCGGGTGAGAGGACTAGGATGCCGATTCGTCGAGAGGGACATCGGGCTCCGGCGTCCAAGAGGTCGTTTTCCGATCGTCTTCGTGCTGAGAAGGCTTCTTCCTCTCAGACGACGAGTTCGACCGTTGTTTGCTTTAATCGTGATTCAAGGGACACGTTAATACTCGGTGTACGGTGCCGGCTATTGTTTGTTTTCTGTGTGGGAACCCGGGACACCTTGAAATCTGCAGAGTTCTGGTGCCGCTAAATCTCGAGAGGGCTCACAAGCCTCGAGGAATTTTGTTACTCCAGTCCGTACTTTATCCAAGGGGTCCTATCAGGCTTCGAGAACCCGAGGTAAAGACATTCATCACCGATTTTGAACAAGTTAATTCTTGCTCGGTAGTAGGACAATCATTCATTTCATTGTCGTTCACTCATTCATCTAATTCATTCATCATATATATCAATCATGGTGGGACTCATAATTATCGATTAATCATTCAATTCACGAGGAACGCAGCCCAATCACTTCGAATAGCTATCACTCATGACGTTATTAATTCACCTTGGTGAGTCATTCCAAATCCTTGTCGGATTTGTAGCCATTTATCATTCATCATTCATTTTAGTCACTTTCATTCTCGTGACCTTCCGAGATCATATTTAGCGGCGAGTTCATCTGTGGATATACCTTAAATCGTTGAGATAGAGGAGATCGATGACATGGAAGGATAACGATGTTGACTACATTTGAGATGTAACCTTGTTTTTGGATGACTGCGTAACTCAATCCGTAGTAATGTATCGTGACTATGGATCATTTATTCTTGGTCTATTTTATTATGATCATATTTGAGAATCTTGAGATTTGGGTCAACTGTTGGGAGTTCACCCCTTCGGCGTTGTGCTCAAGATTTTTTGATAAATTGGGAAATCATTCACTGAGATTCGAGACGTCAAGTCTTGGGGACTTGAGCGTGCGATTGATTTGGTCCCGAGGACTAGATGTGCATTATTGTTTTCAGATCTTGATGGATAGTTCATATCCCGAGTTGTTTACCCTGAGTTTCGAGGACGAAACTCCTTTTAAGGGGGGGTGTATGTAATACCCGGTTGTAATTCAGTCATTATCATTCAGTAATTTCATTCAGTGATTGTCACTCAGTGTATTTTCACTCGATTATAATCATTCATCAATCATGTTCATTCACCGTGTTCACCGTTCGGAAAAACTTCGAGTTGTGTATCGTTATTGTTCATTGTTTCAACTTTCCTCATATGAGCTCGACTTTGTTAGATCACCATTAATTTTTGGTAACTCCAAAAATTCTAAATCTTTGCAATATTATAGAGAATCGAGTTAGCTTTCCAATGGTTCAAACGGTGAGTCAATCGGAGTCCGGACGAGAGAGTTATGGTCGTTTTAGCTCAACCGCTCACTTTTCAGTTATTGGCCGATCACTGCCGAACGAACTCGGCCGTGTCGTCCGACACGGCCCGTGCCGTACTCGTCCGGAAAATGCCGAAGTGTCTGCCTCAGGACCCGACCGTTTTGTCTGGCACGGCCGAGTCGAGCCCTTCCGGATAAGCCAGTATCGCCTCGCCAAGACGCCCGACCGTGTCGCCCGCACGGCCGAGTCATGCCGAGTCAGCCGCCGGACGGGTCACTGCCGGATGGCCCTCGCGCCGCGACCGTGTGTCCGGGCAGACACGGTCGAGTCCTGTCGGCCACCGGCCGGTGCGACACGGCCGTGCCGATCGGCACGGCCGTGTCCCAGCATCAACTCCTTAAATTCGTTTTTTCAGATTTCACCATTTTTATCCCTTTTCATCACCTTCAACCGAGAGAGAAAGCTTGAGGGAAGGTTTTTCCTTCACAAATCATTTGGGTGTTTGATTTTCTTCATCTCCTTTCGATCGTGAAGCCCGGATAATCAATTTAACGCGTGTTCTTCGGATTAAAGTACTTGGATCTTCAAAGGTAATATTCTTCAACACCTTGGATTTCGATTCTATGTTGAGATATGATGTTTTGGACGTTATAATCATGTTATATGAAGGGACATGTATATGATTATGAGTTTATATAAGGATTCATTGGATTATTGTGGGATTATTCAAGAACACTTTGAATATCGAGTTGAAATTGGGGTTTTCGATTAATTGTCGTTATAATCACGTTTTCGGATATTCATTTTGGATTAATGATAGTATTCATGGGGTTTTGTGGGTTTGAATCATTCATTGGAAGTTGGTTTCGGATGTAATTGAGTTTTGGTTGTAAACAATTGGAGATCGTTTACAACGCGATTGTTTTAATGCCCCAATGAGTTTCGGGTATTGTTGTATCGACTTTTGAGTTGGTTGTGATCATGCTTGATTCGTGTATTAAGAGAATTGTTGGTATTTATGTTATTCAAGGTTGTTCGAGCGGCCGATAATTTCATTAAGGACGTTGATCGTGGAAGTACCTTCTCGCCTTCGGTTTGAGGCAAGTTTTATACTTGTACTAGTCAATGAGATTAATGTCATCATATATGTGTATAAATGTGTTGTATCATTCCGAGACTTAGTCTCTTCATGAATTCATTGATATTAAGAGATCGTTCGATACGATACCTTTCGGCAATTTTGCCAAATATTTATTGTTATTCCTTTTTGGATTGTCATTAAAACTGTACACGCCGATTAAAGGCATTGGCTTATTCATTTCTCACCTTCGTCAGCTTCAGAACCGATTAAAGGTACCGAGGCATCCTTCATATCATTGTTATCGAATTGCCGTCCGCAGGCAAATCGAAATGTTCAATCATTCACTATATTATTGTATCGATTGACCGTTCTAAGGCAATCGAGGTATTCAATCATTCATCATATCGTTCATATCGATTAGCCATTATAAGGAAATCGAAGCGCTCAAGCATTCATGGAATCATCCGCTGCATCATTGTCATCGGTTAGCCGTTCTAAGGCAATCGAGGTGTTGAGTTGGAACTGTCGAAGATGGTGCTGGCCGACTCAAGACAGCATACCATCCCTAATTGTGATACGGCTTTCATGCCGTGGCTTCGGCCTTAATTGTGATACGGCTTTCATGCCGTGGCTTCGGCCCTAATTGTGATACGGCTTTCATGCCGTGGCTTCGGCCCTAATTGTGATACGGTTTTCATGCCGTGGCTTCGGCCCTAATCGATAACAGCTCCAGGCTGTTTCGGCTTCATGTGATTGTGATATTTGACAGTTTCGGCTGAGTGATTTTTAGGCCTTGTGATTGTCTTGTTAATTTCATTGGAGCCTCCGGGCATTGTGATTCATATTTAATCCTATTCTGGTTTGGTTCATGTCGTGTAATTCATTGTGGTGTTCTGTGATTATGATTCGTCGTTGGGCACTTATGTTCTAACCTGTCGAACAGGTGTTAATAGTATGCTGTGGGTATAGTATTTCACGAATGCTCGGTTCTTACCTTGGTTTGT
The DNA here is from genome assembly GCA_033398695.1 of Orobanche coerulescens. Lineage (NCBI taxonomy): Eukaryota > Viridiplantae > Streptophyta > Magnoliopsida > Lamiales > Orobanchaceae > Orobanche > Orobanche coerulescens. The sequence goes on from CM065816.1 coordinate 147,124,073, forward strand.
GAGCATCTCGTATTATTATCATCATTATACCGTTTCATTCTGCCTTTAGATGCATATCATGTTATACATGTATTTGATGTTCATTATCTGGATGACTGACCCCGTGGGGGCGGAACATGTTTTCATGTTTTAGGTGCTTGCGAGGAGAGAGTTGAGACACAGGGGCATGATGATGGCGACGAGGCATTCGAGCGATACTAGTCCGAGTCGTTCATGTTGGTCAGTTAGTTGGAGTGTTCTTCAGTTGTCAGTCTTTGTCATTTTGTATTACCCGAGCAGATGCTCGTGGATGTTGTATTTTTACTCTTGGCCATGTAGGCCCATCGTTGTCGTTGAAATTCCTTCTCGGAATATTGTGTCGGATATCATGGTAGGGACTATGATTTTCCCTTGTTGTTTAATTTAATGTATTTTAGTCATGTTCGCCTGGTGGATCTCCTGGCGAGGGGTCTACGGCACTGTGATAACCCAATAGGATTTGGGGGTGTTACATCACCAATGAAAAATGAAAAGCCTTTTCGGTCCATGACCGGAATGGATACAATGTTTTTGTGCCCCTTGGGCAAAACAAGTACATCTTCTAAAGTTAAAACAAAGCCGGATTCTAAACCCAAAAGAAGTGATCCTATGTCGGTCGCCTCAACACTATGCCCGCTTCCGACTGTGATCATAACTTCTCCAGCTCCAAGCTTCCTACTTTGTTCTAGATCCTGATTCATGGTACAAATATGAGAACTAGCACCAGAATCCAGTATCCACGAAGTAGAAAATACAGTAGCAGAACAATTTGTTTCCAAAACTAAAAGTTATGTACCTGAAGTGCCATGAAGAATCGGACAGTCTCTAGCCCAATGGCCCAGCTCACCGCACTTGAGACAAGCATCTTTCTTCTTCTTGCATTTTGGAACCATCGGGGCCTTTCCCTTTCCTTTAAGGTCCTTAACTTGTGGTCCAGTCTGCTTCTTGGTCTTTTTCTTCTTATTCTTAGACTTCCGAAGTCCAGAAGAAATCAAAAGGGCAGACTCCTTCATCCGCGGAGTCTTCATCTGAGACTGAGCGGTCACCAGTTTGTTCACTAGCCCAGCTAAGTTACATGCAATCTCATTGCAGTTGAAGTTCATAACAAACTGTGAGAAGGAATCAGGGAGAGACTGAAGGATAAGGTCGGTTTGGAGAGAAGTATCCATTTTAAAATCAAGAGCTTCCAATATCTCGATCATGGATATCATTTTGAGGACGTGTTCCCCAACCTTCTCACCTTCTTTCATCCTTGCACCGAACAGTTGCTTGGATATCTCATATCTAGCAGTTCTGCTGTGCTCACCATAAAGTTCGATTAAGTGAGATAGAATCTGCCTAGCAGAAGTCATTTTCTCATGAGCTCTCTGAATCTCATTAGACATAGAAGCCATCATGTAAGCACGGACTTTTATGTCATCCTTAACCCACTTTTCGTGGTTTTCGATCTCTTCCTGATTGGCTCTGGTCCGCACAGGAGGCGCCGGAATGTCTGTCTCCAAGACGTATCTCAGTGCCTCTATACTGAGGACAATCATCAGATTGCGGAGCCAGTCCACAAAGTTAAGTCCAATCAGGGTGTTCTTCTCGAGTAGAATTGTGAGTGGATTCATTGTCATATTGAGAGTTATGTCTACATTAAGTATAACAGATTAATTAGTGACTCGTTTAATTATGTTCTGAGTATAGAATTAAGGTCTTTTCTATTCTTGTTACCCAGCTCCCACTATTTTTATTGGAACAACATACTCCCATGTGAAATCCGGAAGTATCGTCGCTCTACTTCATAGTGGTGATCGAGTTCTTTATAAATCTTAATAGAGGGCAACCGAACAGGTTTCTAGTCTATTAATTTTCATAAAGTTGTGTCCAACACCAACCCATCTAATGGATGATTCGATCTTCTTTTTCCCCTTGTTCACTCCCCTCAACCTATACGGTTTCTATGGTTCGTGAACAAGTTAAGTTTATACCATCGACGCAAATCAGTTTCACAATTGAATCTTATCCGACAACCTATCAAGTTTCTAGGGATAAAATTTGCTCCAACCGAAGGCATCCAATGCGCTCCTGGTAATTTATCCATCCTCATCCGGTTTGGATTTCAATTTCCCGAAAACTCGATGGAGGGAAGGAAAACCTTGAAACCTTATAAACTTAATAATTTGTTGTGGGAGAATTTTCGCAATTAACGTTACACTTTGCAATTAATGATTTTAGCGCGTTTGTGGCATTCATACAATATGAAAAAACCGTTCACAACCTAGTTGCTACCAACATGTGGTTCATGGACCGTTCCTAGAAAATAAAAACTCCGTAATCTAATTACAAGTCTTCGTCTTGAATCTTCATCTTCTCGAAACGGATCTTCCTCCGGTCTTCGTCATTACATATAAATTTTACATTGAAAATTGCATCCTAGATACAAATATTTCTAGTAAAATAAATAGGCTCAAACGGTCTTTACTACCCATTCGAATAAAACGAACGATTCAAAAACTAAGTCCACGAACCACATCCCCATTCAAAAGCATTCATCCAATAAATACTAAATAAATGGAAAGCGTAGAGATACATTGATCCAATCAACAATACGAACCGATCCAATCGATTCACACAACCGGTAATATGAAAAAACGTTCAAATAATTTGGTCGATCACAAATATTCCAATTAATCAATTTTTCCTTATAAAATGAAATACCATAAATCATTTTAATCATATAAAATCCAATTTAAAATGTGGAAAATTATTTTTAGGAATACACGAAGAAAACAAGCCCGAAACAGGTCCGAAAGGGTTGGACTTGAAACAAGCTGTGCAAGAAGCAAGGCTGCCCATCACTGGCCGCGGCCCCTAGAGCCTGGGCCGCGGCCCCCAGTCCAGTCCCTTCCCAGGCGGGCTGCAACAGCCCTGGGCCGCGGCCCCCGAGCCCTGGGTCGCAGCCCCCTGCTTCCGGACCACTCCCGGACCGTCCAACGGCAATTCGGGGCTAGTTTTTCGATCGGATATTCAATATCTATATTTTTCAACATTCATATCTTCAATTTAAATCATATTTCCAAGAAATTAAGATTTATATTTAGACATAAACTTACGAAAAATATAACTACAACGAACGTAAAAACATATACCACGATTATGACTAAAATAATTCCAAATCATTCACCATCTAATCAAGCATTCCAAATGCTAATATCGTATATACGATCGCAAGACCTACGCTCTGATACCACTGTTGGGATTCGGTGCCTAAAACGAAGGCCCAGCGGAAGCGGTAAAACGAAAATTAATTCGATCTGAATCCCTACGAGGATCGATCGAGCTACGTATATACGAATATATAAACGAAAGGCAAGAGTTGTAAGAAACTAACCCTTGAAGTCCGTTGATTAAATTGTAACCTTCTCTTGAGCTATTCCCCAAGATTTGCTTGATCTCTACGAATCCAATCCGCTGTAAGCTCTTGAACGATCCAACGCCGAAAGCACCGTGTCTCTACTTGCCACGCGCCGGAAAAACGTCCGGAATGACAACACTCGATTAACCTCTAAGGTTACGGCTATAATAAAGTGATGAAGCTTTTTATTATTACACTCTAAGTGTATAATATATATATCTCTCAATGTATCTTGAATTTTCTCCAAGAAAACTCAAGAACGAGATGAAGAACAAGAGGAAGACTATTGAGAAAACTATTTTCTCTCTCTCTCTCTCTTTTCAAAACTCACGATGGAAAAATGGATGAGGATAAGTGAGAGTTGTCTTCCTTTATTCTACTTCCAAATCCCACACAATCCTTTTTGTCCTTATTATAAGAGATATGAAATCTCTAAGGTGATTAGTCTTCACCCACCAAAGCAAGACTAAGACTAAAGGTAAGAGATCAAAAAGTGGGGCCGGCCTCTAGAAGGAATCCGACGAGTTCGGTTCGTTTTGAACTCCCGAGAGTCCAAACAGATAAACTCCGATTCTGTTCCGATGTATTTATATCGATTAATTAATCCAATTAATTAATCATATTAAATACATAATTAATTTCTCCAAGAAATAAGTATATTCATGAATTAAATTAATCACCCGGTAATTTATTTAATTAATTAGGCCGTAAATTAATTTATCCAATAAATCAATTTAGACATCCAATGTCCCAAATTAGATATCCAATATCTAATATTCATAATGAGAGATTAAGCTTGATTCATTCCGTCGTCAATCCTATTGCGCGACTCGGTAGGTCCGTCTCAGTCAGCAATGGGAGGAACCAAAGAGTAGTAGCACCACCTAGCCAGCCTGGCGGCCTACACTGTACCCCAACTGAGAACGAATGATGGGATCATTCAAGAACCATTCTGTCGTGAATACCAGTAAACGTATAAACCCTTCTTTCAAATGTCCCGATCAAGTTATAGGGTCACGGTCAGTCAAACCCTATTTGTACTTGACGCTATGCATGCATTAATGCAAATCGAGATCATTGAGCTCTCGTGTATCCAATACAACTAGCTCCAATGCTTTGGCCAAAGACTTATGATCTCATCTGCCAATAACCGCATAGGACATATAACCCGCTCACTAACGGGAGAAATAATTCTATCTTGTTATTCAGTAGGACCTGCTACTTGCCCGTTAAGATGCACGTCGAGGTTGGCCCCCATCACCCGGTTTATAGGGTCGAACTACTCTAATGAAAATCTTAACGTCACAAGCACATCCCTACTAAATCCTCAAGTCGAAGGTTCACGAATACCTATCACAACCTTTCGATTCCGTCATTGACTGTCCCGGAGTGAAATCCGTGTGACGAATCGAGGGTGAGTCGGTTCGAGTATACTAATCCAATTAGCATACTTATAACGTGTGCTCCCACTAACCATTAGTGTTCGACAGGCACTCTCCATGTCAAAGAATACGTCATACAAGTCTTCACATAAACCTAACGCCCAGTCAAGTTTCATCGACTTGCGAACGATTAAGTATTTGAGCTATAAACCTTTCCAGTGCCGACCCCCTTATCCAATAAGGAGTGGAACGTTTTGCTCTCAAATACACGGACTAGTTTCTATATGTATATTTACGAGTTAGGAATGCCATTAACTGCCAGTAAATAAAGAAACATCCATTGCCTTAGATTAATGATTTACATAATTACAAGTACAATGCCCTCACTCAACATCATCTGAGTGGCATTCGAGGGCATATTCCTAACAGTAACTAAGACTTTGATATAGGTGAATATGACATGTTGACCTATGCTATATAACCGTAGCTACTGATCTTGAGAATCCAACAAAACCACCACCATGCACCATCGGGATCGAATATAAAGAAACGATTGAACCGATGATAGGCCATTGGTTTTATCGAACCTCTAGTCCTTTCTTGAAGAGTTCACTCCCTTCACCAGCCCCAAACACTACAAAATTTCGTGAGCATGTATAAACGGGTGTTAGGATCCAAAACCTTCAGTCTTGTGATCGGAAACCGGTCGAAAAAACATCGAACTGGTCGTTGGAACGGCTGATGGTATGTGAAAATTTCATTTAAGTAGTTCACCTCATTCCAAGTCTCCAAATGGCACCAAAATTTGTGAGAAAGTAGCCTTGGATGCTAGGAAGTACTCGTTAAAATTTCACTTTAAGACTTGGTCTAAAAGTGGGTGAACCAACCTTTACAATAACTAGTCCGCAAGTTGGACAACCATAAACTCAGGTTTCATCAACTTATCAATCATTGTCAAAGGAACCACATAACATGTAAATGTTATCACTTGAGTACGACCATTTTTGAACACCATCATAGCATCATAAGCCACCCAGGCTAACACTTATGATCATGTATGTATAAGGACTCGGTGAAAAGGGAGGACTCAGCACCATGCTTATGCGAGTTGCTACATTATTATCTTTAGCATAGGAGGGTGTCTTCTTCTAATTGTGCCAAAGAATAGGCTTTAATCAATGAAAATGGCTAAGAAGGATCATCAAAGGGTCTTTGGCATCACACATGCTTATGAAATCAATACGCGAATGACATAAATATCATCATCGGTCATGAGCCCTACTCACGACTCCACCAACGTACTTTGGTGTCTTTGATCTAGCTAGTTTCTTTGTTCAAAGAAAAAAATGATGTACATGGCAATATCGTGGTATATGGATCATCAAACTGTCCAAACTAAGGACTATTAAAGCCTAAATGTGTCAATGTCCCAATACAGCTTCTGGTTACAAAAACCGATGCAAGCCGGACTATATTGACTCATGAATATTTTTTTCTTTTCACATATACAATACAAGTGATGCATAAGATTTTATTTCTCACAAATCACAATGAGATGCTATGAGTGATACACTTTGGCATATATATCATCGAGTCATAACTTGGTTCAATTGTTACGGAACATATGTGACTAGAAAACGCCATTCGGCATTCAACAACTTGAGCATTGTACTACTCATTGATTGTGACTACCTAGTCATCATAGTCACAATGGATTTATAACACGAAATCCAAAAATATTGTGTTCCTTGGAAATAGCTTAATATGCACTCAATTTCGCTTGCAAAATTTTTATAAATATGAGCATAGCGAACACTCTAACAACATAGAGATTTTATACCTGATACGATCAAAACGATCTATCATATTGAGTGCATAACATGGCAAGGTTATATGCCTAAGGGGCAAAATTACGATACAAGCATGATGTAAAACTACCATGCACACGTCGACCTTCTTATAAGGGTGCGTATTTTGGGCTTCCCCAATGAAACTGTTTTTCAACATTTGAAAGATGACATTTTAGCGTGCAATGCATACCAAAAATTCGCATCATCTATGGCAAATTCGGCCAAAAAGAGGTTGAAAAACATGTGTCATAAGACTGCTTGCAAATTTAAGATGGGAACCAAGTTGGTTGGGACAAAAGTTAGCACAATTGCTGGAAATAAAATTCCGTGCAGCTTGATCTTTATTCACTAAAACAACGATAACTCCCTCGTTAGGAAGGCTATGGATGACAGGTCAGATATTCTGGAAACTAGACTTCCGTAGTCATGATCAAAAGTGATCAAAAGTGTAGTCAAAATCGTTAGGAAGGCTACCAAGGAGGATACGCCTAGTCATGATCAAAAGTATAGACAAAATCCATTAAAATGCATCAAATCAACCAATTATTTTAATTCTCAATTTGCAAGTATTACGTCATAATAGCCATGTTATGTAGATGCAACGCGGTGCATCATAATTAAGCATTTTGAACCATGAGACATAATGAATATACCATAACCAACTCGTCTTGACCATCTAATAAGATTGACTAAACATAGTCAAATGTATAAGGCACATGCCTTTACAAATACTTGGAAAAGTAATCGGACCTATAGTCACACGAATTATAATCGAGGTCAATGAATTCATGTACTTACCGCAATATGCCATTGCTTTACATGTCGAAATTCATGAGAATTACTCTAACATTCTTTCATATATTATATTGCAAGGAGACGGTGCATGACTACACCCACATGCAATATTTTAATAAGATGAAAGATGGAGTTTTCAAAGTATGGGATTGGGTCAAGACCAACGTGGTGGTCCCTCAATTCAACGTGACAAAATCCGTTACAAATCGATTTTAACCACGACATATCTGTCGCAATCGATGTTTGTCCCATTCGCATGTCATAAATTTGTGACTAATCATGAATAAGTCCTAACTTTACCGTTATCGACAATGTTCATTTTATTCAATTGTTGGTTTAAAATCGACAAAACAACGACGTAAAATCGGACCCAAAACGTGGTGTATGCAACAACCACAAATATCGACTTTCAACAAGTATTCGTGACTCCCCCAGGGCCGTCACACAGTTTACTTCGACATATGAGAGTGATACCAACTCTCATAGTCTCATCCACCGTAAAGTAGCGTGGGAGATAAAGAACCCAAATACCCAATTCCCCAAAAAAGTTCCAAAAGAGAGGAATTGAAAAACGGGAACTTTAATAAAGTCTTACGTGGGTACTCGGTTCCATATTTGCTTTGATCCTTGAACGGGATAATAAATTTGACTTCTCTCCATATGAACAACATATGGATATTCGGTTTCATATTTACTTTGATCCTTGAATGGGATAATAAATATGGCTTCTCTCCATAGCGTGCACATCATAATGAGCAGCATATTTTCCCATATACCACGTAAAGCAAACATAGTTAGATTCATAAACATACAAGTTAATGATAAATGAATCATGAATTAGAAAAATAGAGAGTTGAGAAACACCCGAAAAGGGCTAATGGGCTCCATAATCGGCCGAAAAAGGACTCGAAGCGGCGGTGCAGCAGCTCGGTAGTGGATGAGGTCGGATCTTCAAATTTCTTTGTAAAAATCTACTTCTGTTCGGTGACAGTTTCAGTAAGAAATATTACTCAGAATCCAATCTCCACCGTTGAATATATAGATATTTGTGTTGGGACATTGATGTCAAAATTTCATACCGATCAGACGGTTAACGAATCGGTAAACATAATTTTGGTACGACTGCGCTGTGCAGAAAATTTACTTGATGAAATTATATTCCTCGTTTCAATCGGCCTATGGATTGTCTTGATTCCTTTACGAAATAAAGCTAAAAAGATTCCCTGAAGCTATTCAAAAAAAAAAAAAATCCGTGTTCAGCAATCGTTGTTGATGTCATCGAGGTGGTCATCAAAGTCAATTATGTCCTTCCATTTTCTAGATGAGATATAAGTTGGAAGCACTGTATTTGGCTCCTTGAGAGTTAGCTGGTTGCTTCCCTTTGATCCAACTAGCTTACAACTAGATGCATCCTTGGTGTACAACTGCATCACTGGACTTCGATCTTTTCCCTTCGGTAAATTCTCGAGCCTCTTATTATCCAACAAGAGCACCACAACCTCTCATTAGCGTGAAAGTACCCAATGATACTCAATCTATTTTCTCCATAGTAATCCTCAATCATAATTGGGGCAATCTCGAGGTGAGGAAGGAGGTCGATCTGGTAGTGGAAGAGAGGGACGGAGTTGGTGATCTCGACGGCGGATCCATCGGCGGATGAACGGCTGGGAAGGACGTCGTTGACAGTGGAGGTGTGGTGCTTAAGATCGTGGGGAACGACCTTCAGGTAGGCATTTGGTGGATCTCGTACCGCGACAATTTTCTAGAATCCGAGGCAATTGGATGCAATTCGCGGGCTGTAGGATGTGCAGAGAAGAGTTGGAGGAACATCCGGGCTGGGCTGTGATGCAGATCTGAATCGAAGAGTGGCTCTGTGGAAATTAAGGTTTTCCGGCGGCAAATATTTTTTTCGAATTTTTTTTAGATGCTCTATTGGTAGACTACGTGCTGATAACGTGTTTCAGGAGAAAGTAAAAAAGCTATAAATACGAGTCAATCAATTTTATTCATAACACTGATAGAGAGGGGCCTTTATATAGGCATTACAATGAGAGTCCTTCTATACATAGGATTCCTAGATAAGGTAAGATATTTAATAGGATCCTACTACCTCTAGAGGGATCTAAAACTTTCCATCTATGTATCTTCCTACAATCAGTATTAGGTAAGACACATCACGGGAATAATAATTCCCGGAACAATATATATATATATATGTTTTAAGATCATTTGAGGACTAAACATTCTTTACATATCAAGGGATCAATCCCCACCTTCCATTCATTTTGATCTAAAGGCTGAGATTAAACTAATCTTTACACTACAAGGGTATTTTTGGACTATATAAATATTACTTTTTCCTCCCATCTCACTTAATGCGTCAGTTTTTTCACACACACAAAGTGTGTGTTTATCTTCTCTCTCATCTAACCGCTCCTCTCATCGAATCGTCTCCTTCAATTGATCAACAAACCCTAATTTTTGCTACATAATTCATCAATTGATCTCCTTATTCATCCCGTACAATCATCTAACCCTAATTTTTTATGTAAGCTGAATTCTGAGCTTGAATTATAAGCTATCTGATTCAATAAGCTGATTTATAAACTAACTTATTCAATTTTTTCATCTGATATGTAGGTTTTATGGATTCGGTTGAATGTTCTGTTTCTACTACCTCTCAGGAGATCGCTGTTAATGATTCATCTTCTACATCTGAAGAGATCGTTGTTAGTGATGATATTTCAGCTAAGTATGCTGAGGAGATTGTTGCTTATGAACACGTTGATGAATCCGAAGCTATTAAACCTACGGTCTAAAGAAGCCTTGGATATGAAGCTTATTGAAAATGATATACCGTCACGGGAGTAATAAAGTAAATGACAAACGTCCGTCGTACGGGGAAGAAATGCGATTTTACTAATTAGAAATTATCAAATTCCGCCTCCCAAAACATTGGAGAATGTATTTTTTAAGCCTAAGAAACACATCTAAATCGAAAATGACCCAAGATATTAAAATAAAAACAAAATATTATATAAATAAAGTGATATAAAGGCCGAAAGTGCGTGAAAACGGGGGAATTTAGGCTCGGGACCAGTTATGTCATGGCGGAACGCAATGAGTTCGACACGAATCGCCGTTCCGCTTCCGGAAACATATTATAATAGGAATTCTGAGCGTCGGGTCACACGATGGGCGCGAGAAGAGCTTCGCCGGCATGTGTGGTGGGTCCCGTAGATCCTCCCGGTTCGAAAGTGATGGCTATTTGAAGTTCGGGTCGAATCTACCATAAGAGTATAGAATTTGGTTCTACTTCTGGGTGCGATCATACCAGCACTAATGCACCGGATTCCATCAGAACTCCGAAGTTAAGCGTGCTTGGGCGAGAGTAGTACTAGGATTGGTGACCCCTTGGGAAGTCCTCGTGTTGTACCCCCTTTTTTTTGCCGTCCAGCGCTGCTCGATTCTTTTTTTACGCTCGATTTTCGTTTTATTAGGAATTCTCCACGGTGATCCTTCCACCTACGGTCTAAAGAAGCCTTGGATATGAAGCTTATTGAAAATGATATACCGACACGGGAGTAATAAAGTAAATGACAAACGTCCGTCGTACGGGGAAGAAATGCGATTTTACTAATTAGAAATTATCAAATTCCGCCTCCCAATACATTGGAGAATGTATTTTTAAGCCGAAGAAACACATCTAAATCGATAATGACCCAAGATATCAAAATTGAAACGAAATATTATATAAATTAAGTGATTTAAAGGCCGAAAGTGCGTGAAAACGGGGGAATTTAGGCTCGGGACCAGTTATGTCATGGCGAAACGCAATGAGTTCGACACGAATCGTCGTTCCGCTTACGGAAACATATTATTATAGGAATTCTGAGCGTCGGGTCACACGATGGGCACGAGAAGAGCTTCGCCGGCATGTGTGGTGGGTCCCGTAGCTCTTCCCAGTTCGAAAGTGATGGTTGTTGAAGTTCGGGTCGAATCTACCATAAGAGAATAGAATTTGGTTCTACTTTTGGGTGCGATCATACCAGCACTAATGCACCGGATCTCATCAGAACTCCGAAGTTAAGCGTGCTTGGGCGAGAGTAGTACTAGGATGGGTGACCCCCTGGGAAGTCCTCGTGTTGCACCCCTTTTTTTTGCCGTCCAGCGCTGCTCGATTCTTTTTTTATGCTCGATTTTTCGTTTTATTAGGAATTCTCCACGGTGATCCTTCCACCTACGGTCTAAAGAAGCCTTGGATATGAAGCTTATTGAAAATGATATACCGTCACGGGAGTAATAAAGTAAATGACAAATGTCCGTCGTACGGGGAAGAAATGCGATTTTACTAATTAGAAATTATCAAATTCCGCCTCCCAATACATTGGAGAATGTATTTTTAAGCCGAAGAAACACATCTAAATCGATAATGACCCAAGATATCAAAATAAAAACGAAATATTATATAAATAAAGTGATATAAAGGCCGAAAGTGCGTGAAAACGGGGGAATTTAGGCTCGGGACCAGTTATGTCATGGCGGAACGCTATGAGTTCGACACGAATCGCCGTTCCGCTTCCGGAAACATATTATAATAGGAATTCTGAGCGTCGGGTCACACGATGGGCGCGAGAAGAGCCCATTTTTTTACCGTCCAGCGCTGCTCGATTCTTTTTTTACGCTCGATTTTTCGTTTTATTAGGAATTCTCCACGGTGATCCTTCCACCTACGGTCTAAAGAAGCCTTGGATATGAAGCTTATTGAAAATGATATACCGACACGGGAGTAATAAAGTAAATGACAAACGTCGTCAGACGGAAGAAATGCGATTTTACTAATTAGAAATTATCAAATTCCGCCTCCCAATACATTGGAGAATGTATTTTTAAGCCGAAGAAACACATCTAAATCGATAATGACCCAAGATATCAAAATTAAAACGAAATATTATATAAATAAAGTGATATAAAGGCCGAAAGTGCGTGAAAACGGGGGAATTTAGGCTCGGGACCAGTTATGTCATGGCGGAACGCTATGAGTTCGACACGAATCGCCGTTCCGCTTCCGGAAACATATTATAATAGGAATTCTGAGCGTCGGGTCACACGATGGGCGCGAGAAGAGCTTCGCCGGCATGTGTGGTGGGTCCCGTAGCTCTTCCCGGTTCGAAAGTGATGGCTGTTGAAGTTCGGGTCGAATCTACCATAAGAGAATAGAATTTGGTTCTACTTCTGGGTGCGATCATACCAGCACTAATGCACCGGATCCCATCAGAACTCCGAAGTTAAGCGTGCTTGGGCGAGAGTAGTACTAGGATGGGTGACCCCCTGGGAAGTCCTCGTGTTGCACCCCCTTTTTTTGCCGTCCAGCGCTGCTCGATTCTTTTTTTACGCTCGATTTTTCGTTTTATTAGGAATTCTCCACGGTGATCCTTCCACCTACGGTCTAAAGAAGCCTTGGATATGAAGCTTATTGAAAATGATATACCGTCACGGGAGTAATAAAGTAAATGACAAACGTCCGTCGTACGGGGAAGAAATGCGATTTTACTAATTAGAAATTATCAAATTCCGCCTCCCAATACATTGGAGAATGTATTTTTAAGCCGAAGAAACACATCTAAATCGATAATGACCCAAGATATCAAAATAAAAACGAAATATTATATAAATAAAGTGATATAAAGGCCGAAAGTGCGTGAAAACGAGGGAATTTATGCTCGGGACCAGTTATGTCATGGCGGAACGCAATGAGTTCGACACGAATCACGGTTCCGCTTCCGGAAACATATTATAATAGGAATTCTGAGCGTCGGGTCACACGATGGGCGCGAGAAGAGCTTCGCCGGCATGTGTGGTGGGTCCCGTAGCTCTTCCCGGTTCGAAAGTGATGGCTGTTGAAGTTCGGGTCGAATCTACCATAAGAGAATAGAATTTGGTTCTACTTCTGGGTGCGATCATACCAGCACTAATGCACCGGATCCCATCAGAACTCCGAAGTTAAGCGTGCTTGGGCGAGAGTAGTACTAGGATGGGTGACCCCCTGGGAAGTCCTCGTGTTGCACCCCCTTTTTTGCCGTCCAGCGCTGCTCGATTCTTTTTTTACGCTCGATTTTTCGTTTTATTCGGAATTCTCCACGGTGATCCTTCCACCTACGGTCTAAAGAAGCCTTGGATATGAAGCTTATTGAAAATGATATACCGTCACGGGAGTAATAAAGTAAATGACAAACGCCCGTCGTACGGGGAAGAAATGCGATTTTACTAATTAGAAATTATCAAATTCCGCCTCCCAATACATTGGAGAATGTATTTTTAAGCCGAAGAAACACATCTAAATCGATAATGACCCAAGATATCAAAATAAAAATGAAATATTATATAAATAAAGTGATATAAAGGCCGAAAGTGCGTGAAAACGGGGGAATTTAGGCTCGGGACCAGTTATGTTATGGCGGAACGCAATTAGTTCGACACGAATCGCCGTTCCGCTTCCGGAAACATATTATTATAGGAATTCTGAGCGTCGGGTCACACGATGGGCGCGAGAAGAGCTTCGCCGGCATGTGTGGTGGGTCCGTAGCTCTTCCCGGTTCGAAAGTGATGGTTGTTTAAGTTCGGGTCGAATCTACCATAAGAGAATAGAATTTGGTTCTACTTTTGGATGCGATCATACCAGCACTAATGCACGGGATCCCATCAGAACTCCGAAGTTAAGCGTGCTTGGGCGAGAGTAGTACTAGGATGGGTGACCCCTGGGAAGTCCTCGTGTTGCACCCCCTTTTTTGCCGTCCAGCGCTGCTCGATTCTTTTTTTACGCTCGATTTTTCGTTTTATTAGGAATTCTCCACGGTGATCCTTCCACCTACGGTCTAAAGAAGCCTTGAATATGAAGCTTATTGAAAATGATATACCGACACGGGAGTAATAAAGTAAATGACAAACGTCCGTCGTACGGGGAAGAAATGCGATTTTACTAATTAGAAATTATCAAATTCCGCCTCCCAATACATTGGAGAATGTATTTTTAAGCCGAAGAAACACATCTAAATCGATAATGACCCAAGATATCAAAATAGAAACGAAATATTATATAAATTAAGTGATATAAAGGCCGAAAGTGCGTGAAAACGGGGGAATTTAGGCTCGGGACCAGTTATGTCATGGCGGAACGCAATGAGTTCGACACGAATCGCCGTTCCGCTTACGGAAACATATTATTATAGGAATTCTGAGCGTCGGGTCACACGATGGGCGCGAGAAGAGCTTCGCCGGCATGTGTGGTGGGTCCCGTAGCTCTTCCTAGTTCGAAAGTGATGGCTGTTGAAGTTCGGGTCGAATCTACCATAAGAGAATAGAATTTGGTTCTACTTCTGGGTGCGATCATACCAGCACTAATGCACCGGATCCCATCAGAACTCCAAAGTTAAGCGTGCTTGGGTGAGAGTAGTACTAGGATGGGTGACCCCCTGGGAAGTCCTCGTGTTGCACCCCCTTTTTTTGCCGTCCAGCGCTGCTCGATTCTTTTTTTACGCTCGATTTTTCGTTTTATTAGGAATTCTCCACGGTGATCCTTCCACCTACGGTCTAAAGAAGCCTTGGATATGAAGCTTATTGAAAATGATATACCGTCACGGGAGTAATAAAGTAAATGACAAACGCCCGTCGTACGGGGAAGAAATACGATTTTACTAATTAGAAATTATCAAATTCCGCCTCCCAATACATTGGAGAATGTATTTTTTAAGCCTAAGAAACACATCTAAATCGAAAATGACCCAAGATATTAAAATAAAAACAAAATATTATATAAATAAAGTGATATAAAGGCCGAAAGTGCATGAAAACGGGGGAATTTAGGCTCGGGACCAGTTATGTCATGGCGGAACGCAATGAGTTCGACACGAATCGCCGTTCCCCTTCCGGAAACATATTATAATAGGAATTCTGAGCGTCGGGTCATACGATGGGCGCGAGAAGAGCTTCGCCGGCATGTGTGGTGGGTCCCGTAGATCCTCCCGGTTCGAAAGTGATGGCTATTTGAAGTTCGGGTCGAATCTACCATAAGAGTATAAAATTTGGTTCTACTTATGGGTGCGATCATACCAGCACTAATGCACCGGATTCCATCAGAACTCCGAAGTTAAGCGTGCCTGGGCGAGAGTAGTACTAGGATTGGTGACCCCTTGGGAAGTCCTCGTGTTGTACCCCTTTTTTTTGCCGTCCAGCGCTGCTCGATTCTTTTTTTACGCTCGATTTTTCGTTTTATTAGGAATTCTCCACGGTGATCCTTCCACCTACGGTCTAAAGAAGCCTTGGATATGAAGCTTATTGAAAATGATATACCGTCACGGGAGTAATAAAGTAAATGACAAACGCCCGTCCTAATGGGAAGAAATGCGATTTTACTAATTAGAAATTATCAAATTCCGCCTCCCAATACATTGGATAATGTATTTTTAAGCCGAAGAAACACATCTAAATCGATAATGACCCAAGATATCAAAATAAAAACCAAATATTATATAAATAAAGTGATATAAAGGCCGAAAGTGCGTGAAAACGGGGGAATTTAGGCTCGGGACGAGTTATGTTATGGCGGAACGCAATGAGTTCGACACGAATCGCCGTTCCGCTTCCGGAAACATATTATTATAGGAATTCTGAGCGTCGGGTCACACGATGGGCGCGAGAAGAGCTTCGCCGGCATGTGTGGTGGGTCCGTAGCTCTTCCCGGTTCGAAAGTGATGGTTGTTTAAGTTCAGGTCGAATCTACCATAAGAGAATAGAATTTGGTTCTACTTTTGGGTGCGATCATACCAGCACTAATGCACCGGATCCCATCAGAACTCCGAAGTGAAGCGTGCTTGGGCGAGAGTAGTACTTGGATGGGTGACCCCCTGGGAAGTCCTCGTGTTGCACCCCCTTTTTTTGCCGTCCAGCGCTGCTCGATTCTTTTTTTACGCTCGATTTTTCGTTTTATTAGGAATTCTCCACGGTGATCCTTCCACCTACGGTATAAAGAAGCCTTGGATATGAAGGTTATTGAAAATGATATACCGTCACGGGAGTAATAAAGTAAATGACAAACGTCCGTCGTATGGGGAAGAAATGCGATTTTACTGATTAGAAATTATCAAATTCCGCCTCCCAATACATTGGAGAATGTATTTTTAAGCCGGAGAAACACATCTAAACATGGTTCTGAAAAACGCTAGGCGCTAGGCGTTCGGATTGCTAACGCCTAGCGCCCAGAGGATTATTCGGAGATTAATCGGGGATTAATCGGACTAGGCGGATTTATTTTTTATTATTATTTTAATTATTTTATATATGTAAAATTATATATATGTAAAATAATTAAAAATAATTAAAATTTAATCATTTAAACAGATATATAATCAATTATATATTAAATTTGAAATATTTATATAGATATCAAGGAGTCCATAATATCCATAATATCTCAATTTAGGAATTTATAGTACTATTGGAACAAAATAAAGAAACCAAAAAGTATAACCGTCTAGGCATCCACCTAGTCGCCCATGTAGTTAGGAAATTTGAAACATTGATATAGGTATAAAGTAGTCTATAGTATCCATAGTATCTTAACTTGCCTTCATAGGCACCCGCCAGCCAGCCTAGACGACCGATTAATCACCCAAACGCCCAGTACAAGCGCCTAGGCTATAATCGGAACGGCAGAGGACCTTCTAGGGATTAATCGGAGGATTAATCGGCCTAGGCGGGGATTTTTAGAACACTGCATCTAAATCGATAATGACCCAAGATATCAAAATAAAAACGAAATATTATATAAATAAAGTGATATAAAGGCCGAAAGTGCGTGAAAACGAGGGAATTTAGGCTCGGGACCAGTTATGTCATGGCAAAACGCTATGAGTTCGACACGAATCACCGTTCCGCTTCCGGAAACATATTATAATAGGAATTCTGAGCGTCGGGTCACACGATGGGCGCGAGAAGAGCTTCGTCGGCATGTGTGGTGGGTCCCGTAGCTCCTCCCGGTTCGAAAGTGATGGCTATTTGAAGTTCGGGTCGAATCTACCATAAGAGAATAGAATTTGGTTCTACTTCTGGGTGCGATCATACCAGCACTAATGCACCGGATCCCATCAGAACTCCGAAGTTAAGCGTGCTTGGGCGAGAGTAGTACTAGGATGGGTGACCCCCTGGGAAGTCCTCGTGTTGCACCCCTTTTTTTGCCGTCCAGCGCTGCTCGATTCTTTTTTTACGCTCGATTTTTCGTTTTATTAGGAATTCTCCACGGTGATCCTTCCACCTACGGTCTAAAGCAGTCTTGGATATGAAGCTTATTGAAAATGATATACCATCACGGGAGTAATAAAGTAAATGACAAACGCCCGTCGTACGGGGAAGAAATGCGATTTTACTAATTAGAAATTATCAAATTCCGCCTCCCAATACATTGGAGAATGTATTTTTAAGCCGAAGAAACACATCTAAATCGATAATGACCCAAGATATCAAAATAAAAACGAAATATTATATAAATAAAGTGATATAAAGGCCGAAAGTGCGTGAAAACGGGGGAATTTAGGCTCGGGACCAGTTATGTTATGGCAGAACGCAATGAGTTCGACACGAATCGCCGTTCCGCTTCCGGAAACATATTATTATAGGAATTATGAGCGTCGGGTCACACGATGGGCGCGAGAAGAGCTTCGCCGGCATGTGTGGTGGGTCCGTAGCTCTTCCCGGTTCGAAAGTGATGGCTGTTTAAGTTCGGGTCGAATCTACCATTAGAGAATAGAATTTGGTTCTACTTTTGGGGGCGATCATACCAGCACTAATGCACCGGATCCCATCAGAACTCCGAAGTTAAGCGTGCTTGGGCGAGAGTAGTACTAGGATGGGTGACCCCCTGGGAAGTCCTCGTGTTGCACCCCCTTTTTTTGCCGTCCAGCGCTGCTCGATTCTTTTTTTACGCTCGATTTTTCGTTTTATTAGGAATTCTCCACGGTGATCCTTCCACCTACGGTCTAAAGAAGCCTTGGATATGAAGCTTATTGAAAATTATATACCGACACGGGAGTAATAAAGTAAATGACAAACGTCCGTCGTACGGGGAAGAAATGCGATTTTACTAATTAGAAATTATCAAATTCCGCCTCCCAATACATTGGAGAATGTATTTTTAAGCCGAAGAAACACATCTAAATCGATAATGACCCAAGATATCAAAATAGAAACGAAATATTATATAAATTAAGTGATATAAAGGCCGAAAGTGCGTGAAAACGGGGGAATTTAGGCTCGGGACCAGTTATGTCATGGCGGAACGCAATGAGTTCGACACGAATCGCCGTTCCGCTTCCGGAAACATATTATAATAGGAATTCTGAGCGTCGGGTCACACGATGGGCGCGAGAAGAGCTTCGCCGGCATGTGTGGTGGGTCCCGTAGCTCTTCCTAGTTCGAAAGTGATGGCTGTTGAAGTTCGGGTCGAATCTACCATAAGAGAATAGAATTTGGTTCTACTTCTGGGTGCGATCATATCAGCACTAATGCACCGGATCCCATCAGAACTCCGAAGTTAAGCGTGCTTGGGTGAGAGTAGTACTAGGATGGGTGACCCCCTGGGAAGTCCTCGTGTTGCACCCCCTTTTTTTGCCGTCCAGCGCTGCTCGATTCTTTTTTTACGCTCGATATTTCGTTTTATTAGGAATTCTCCACGGTGATCCTTCCACCTACGGTCTAAAGAAGCCTTGGATATGAAGCTTATTGAAAATGATATACCGTCACGGGAGTAATAAAGTAAATGACAAACGTTAAGTAAATGCGGGGAAGAAATGCGATTTTACTAATTAGAAATTATCAAATTCCGCCTCCCAATACATTGGAGAATGTATTTTTTAAGCCTAAGAAACACATCTAAATCGAAAATGACCCAAGATATTAAAATAAAAACAAAATATTATATAAATAAAGTGATATAAAGGCCGAAAGTGCGTGAAAACGGGGGAATTTAGGCTCGGGACCAGTTATGTCATGGCGGAACGCAATGAGTTCGACACGAATCGCCGTTCCGCTTCCGGAAACATATTATAATAGGAATTCTGAGCGTCGGGTCATACGATGGGCGCGAGAAGAGCTTCGCCGGCATGTGTGGTGGGTCCCGTAGATCCTCCCGGTTCGAAAGTGATGGCTATTTGAAGTTCGGGTCGAATCTACCATAAGAGTATAAAATTTGGTTCTACTTATGGGTGCGATCATACCAGCACTAATGCACCGGATTCCATCAGAACTCCGAAGTTAAGCGTGCCTGGGCGAGAGTAGTACTAGGATTGGTGACCCCTTGGGAAGTCCTCGTATTGTACCCCTTTTTTTTGCCGTCCAGCGCTGCTCGATTCTTTTTTTACGCTCGATTTTTCGTTTTATTAGGAATTCTCCACGGTGATCCTTCCACCTACGGTCTAAAGAAGCCTTGGATATGAAGCTTATTGAAAATGATATACCGTCACGGGAGTAATAAAGTAAATGACAAACGCCCGTCGTAATGGGAAGAAATGCGATTTTACTAATTAGAAATTATCAAATTCCGCCTCTCAATACATTGGAGAATGTAGTTTTAAGCCGAAGAAACACATCTAAATCGATAATGACCCAAGATATCAAAATTAAAACGAAATATTATATAAATAAAGTGATATAAAGGCCGAAAGTGCGTGAAAACGGGGGAATTTAGGCTCGGGACCAGTTATGTTATGGCGGAACGCAATGAGTTCGACACGAATCGCCGTTCCGCTTCCGGAAACATATTATTATAGGAATTCTGAGCGTCGGGTCACACGATGGGCGCGAGAAGAGCTTCGCCGGCATGTGTGGTGGGTCCGTAGCTCTTTCCGGTTCGAAAGTGATGGTTGTTTAAGTTCGGGTCGAATCTACCATAAGAGAATAGAATTTGGTTCTATTTTTGGGTGCGATCATACCAGCACTAATGCACCGGATCCCATCAGAACTTCGAAGTGAAGCGTGCTTGGGCGAGAGTAGTACTTGGATGGGTGACCCCCTGGGAAGTCCTCGTGTTGCACCCCCTTTTTTGCCGTCCAGCGCTGCTCGATTCTTTTTTTACGCTCGATTTTTCGTTTTATTAGGAATTCTCCACGGTGATCCTTCCACCTACGGTCTAAAGAAGCCTTAGATATGAAGCTTATTGAAAATGATATACCGACACGGGAGTAATAAAGTAAATGACAAACGTCCGTAAATGCGGAAGAAATGCGATTTTACTAATTAGAAATTATCAAATTCCGCCTCCCAATACATTGGAGAATGTATTTTTAAGCCGAAGAAACACATCTAAATCGATAATGACCCAAGATATCAAAATAGAAACGAAATATTATATAAATTAAGTGATATAAAGGCCGAAAGTGCGTGAAAACGGGGGAATTTAGGCTCGGGACCAGTTATGTCATGGCGGAACGCAATGAGTTCGACACGAATCGCCGTTTCGCTTACGGAAACATATTATTATAGGAATTCTGAGCGTCGGGTCACACGATGGGCGCGAGAAGAGCTTCGCCGGCATGTGTGGTGGGTCCCGTAGCTCTTCCCAGTTCGAAAGTGATGGCTGTTGAAGTTCGGGTCGAATCTACCATAAGAGAATAGAATTTGGTTCTACTTCTGGGTGCGATCATACCAGAACTAATGCACCGGATCCCATCAGAACTCCGAAGTGAAGCGTGCTTGGGCGAGAGTAGTACTAGGATGGGTGACCTCCTGGGAAGTCCTCGTGTTGCACCCCCTTTTTTTGCCGTCCAGCACTGCTCGATTCTTTTTTTACGCTCGATTTTTCGTTTTATTAGGAATTCTCCACGGTGATCCTTCCACCTACGGTCTAAAGAAGCCTTGGATATGAAGCTTATTGAAAATGATATACCGTCACGGGAGTAATAAAGTAAATGACAAACGTCCGTCGTACGGGGAAGAAATGCGATTTTACTAATTAGAAATTATCAAATTCCGCCTCCCAATACATTGGAGAATGTATTTTTAAGCCGAAGAAACACATCTAAATCGATAATGACCCAAGATATCAAAATAAAAACGAAATATTATATAAATAAAGTGATATAAAGGCCGAAAGTGCGTGAAAACGGGGGAATTTAGGCTCGGGACCAGTTATGTCATGGCGGAACGCTATGAGTTCGACACGAATCGCCGTTCCGCTTCCGGAAACATATTATTATAGGAATTCTGAGCGTCGGGTCACACGATGGGCGCGAGAAGAGCCCCTTTTTTTGCCGTCCAGCGCTACTCGATTCTTTTTTTACGCTCGATTTTTCGTTTTATTAGGAATTCTCCACGGTGATCCTTCCACCTACGGTCTAAAGAAGCCTTGGATATGAAGCTTATTGAAAATGATATACCGACACGGGAGTAATAAAGTAAATGACAAACGTCCGTCGTACGGGGAAGAAATGCGATTTTACTAATTAGAAATTATCAAATTCCGTCTCCCAATACATTGGAGAATGTATTTTTAAGCCTAAGAAACACATCTAAATCGATAATGACCCAAGATATCAAAATAAAAACGAAATATTATATAAATAAAGTGATATAAAGGCCGAAAGTGCGTGAAAACGAGGGAATTTAGGCTCGCGATCAGTTATGTCATGGCGGAACGCAATGAGTTCGACACGAATCACCGTTCCGCTTACGGAAACATATTATAATAGGAATTCTGAGCGTCGGGTCACACGATGGGCGCGAGAAGAGCTTCGCCGGCATGTGTGGTGGGTCCCGTAGCTCTTCCCGGTTCGAAAGTGATGGCTATTTGAAGTTCGGGTCGAATCTACCATAAGAGAATAGAATTTGGTTCTACTTCTGGGTGCGATCATACCAGCACTAATGCACCGGATCCCATCAGAACTCCGAAGTTAAGCGTGCTTGGGCGAGAGTAGTACTAGGATGGGTGACCCCCTGGGAAGTCCTCGTGTTGCACCCCTTTTTTTTGCCGTCCAACGTTGCTCGATTTTTCGTTTTATTAGGAATTCTCCACGGTGATCCTTCCACCTACGGTCTAAAGAAGCCTTGGATATGAAGCTTATTGAAAATGATATACCATCATGGGAGTAATAAAGTAAATGACAAACGCCTGTCGTAAGGGGAAGAAATGCGATTTTACTAATTAGAAATTATCAAATTCCACCTCCCAATACATTGGAGAATGTATTTTTAAGCCGAAGAAACACATCTAAATCGATAATGACCCAAGATATCAAAATAAAAACGAAATATTATATAAATAAAGTGATATAAAGACCGAAAGTGCGTGAAAACGGGGGAATTTAGGCTCGGGACCAGTTATGTTATGGCAGAACGCAATGAGTTCGACACGAATCGCCGTTCCGCTTCCGGAAACATATTATTATAGGAATTCTGAGCGTCGGGTCACACGATGGGCGCGAGAAGAGCTTCGCCGGCATGTGTGGTGGGTCCGTAGCTCTTCCCGGTTCGAAAGTGATGGCTGTTTAAGTTCGGGTCGAATCTACCATAAGAGAATAGAATTTGGTTTTACTTTTGGGTGCGATCATACCAGCACTAATGCACCGGATCCCATCAGAACTCCGAAGTTAAGCGTGCTTGGGCGAGAGTAGTACTAGGATGGGTGACCCCCTGGGAAGTCCTCGTGTTGCACCCCCTTTTTTTGCCGTCAGTATTGCTCGATTCTTTTTTTATGCTCGATTTTTCGTTTTATTAGGAATTCTCCACGGTGATCCTTCCACCTACGGTCTAAAGAAGCCTTGGATATGAAGCTTATTGAAAATGATATACCGACACGGGAGTAATAAAGTAAATGACAAACGTCCGTCGTACGGGGAAGAAATGCGATTTTACTAATTAGAAATTATCAAATTCCGCCTCCCAATACATTGGAGAATGTATTTTTAAGCCGAAGAAACACATCTAAATCGATAATGACCCAAGATATCAAAATAGAAACGAAATATTATATAAATTAAGTGATATAAAGGCCGAAAGTGCGTGAAAACGGGGGAATTTAGGCTCGGGACCAGTTATGTCATGGCGGAACGCAATGAGTTCGACACGAATCGCCGTTCCGCTTCCGGAAACATATTATTATAGGAATTCTGAGCGTCGGGTCACACGATGGCCGCGAGAAGAGTTTCGCCGGCATGTGTGGTGGGTCCCGTAGCTCTTCCTAGTTCGAAAGTGATGGCTGTTGAAGTTCGGGTAGAATCTACCATAAGAGAATAGAATTTGGTTCTACTTCTGGGTGCGATCATACCAGCACTAATGCACCGGATCCCATCAGAACTTCGAAGTTAAGCGTGCTTGGGTGAGAGTAGTACTAGGATGGGTGACCCCCTGGGAAGTCCTCGTGTTGCACCCCCTTTTTTTGCCGTCCAGCGCTGCTCGATTCTTTTTTTACGCTCGATTTTTCGTTTTATTAGGAATTCTCCACGGTGATCCTTCCACCTACGGTCTAAAGAAGCCTTGGATATGAAGCTTATTGAAAATGATATACCGTCACGGGAGTAATAAAGTAAATGACAAACGTTAGGTAAATGCGGGGAAGAAATGCGATTTTACTAATTAGAAATTATCAAATTCCGCCTCCCAATACATTGGAGAATGTATTTTTTAAGCCTAAGAAACACATCTAAATCGAAAATGACCCAAGATATTAAAATAAAAACAAAATATTATATAAATAAAGTGATATAAAGGCCGAAAGTGCGTGAAAACGGGGGAATTTAGGCTCGGGACCAGTTATGTCATGGCGGAACGCAATGAGTTCGACACGAATCGCCGTTCCGCTTAAACATATTATAATAGGAATTCGGCGTCGAGTCATACGATGGGCGCGAGAAGAGCTTCACGGCATGTGTGGTGGGTCCGTAGATCCTCCCGGTTCGAAAGTGATGGCTATTTGAAGTTCGGGTCGAATCTACCATAAGAGTATAGAATTTGGTTCTACTTATGGGTGCGATCATACCAAAGACTAATGCACGGATTCCATCGAACTCCGGTTAAGCGTGCACAGGCGAGAGTAGTACTAGGATTGGTGACCCCTTGGGAAGTCCTCGTGTTGTACCCCTTTTTTTTGCCGTCCAGCGCTGCTCGATTCTTTTTTTACGCTCGATTTTTCGTTTTATTAGGAATTTTCCACGATGATCCTTCCACCTACGGTCTAAAGAAGCCTTGGATATGAAGCTTATTGAAAATGATATACCGTCACGGGAGTAATAAAGTAAATGACAAACGCCCGTCGTAATGGGAAGAAATGCGATTTTACTAATTAGAAATTATCAAATTCCGCCTCTCAATACATTGGAGAATGTATTTTTAAGCCGAAGAAACACATCTAAATCGATAATGACCCAAGATATCAAAATTAAAACGAAATATTATATAAATAAAGTGATATAAAGGCCGAAAGTGCGTGAAAACGGGGGAATTTAGGCTCGGGACCAGTTATGTTATGGCGGAACGCAATGAGTTCGACACGAATCGCCGTTCCGCTTCCGGAAACATATTATTATAGGAATTCTGAGCGTCGGGTCACACGATGGGCGCGAGAAGAGCTTCGCCGGCATGTGTGGTGGGTCCGTAGCTCTTTCCGGTTCGAAAGTGATGGTTGTTTAAGTTCGGGTCGAATCTACCATAAGAGAATAGAATTTGGTTCTACTTTTGGGTGCGATCATACCAGCACTAATGCACCGGATCCCATCAGAACTTCGAAGTGAAGCGTGCTTGGGCGAGAGTAGTACTTGGATGGGTGACCCCCTGGGAAGTCCTCGTGTTGCACCCCTTTTTTTTGCCGTCCAGCGCTGCTCGATTCTTTTTTTACGCTCGATTTTTCGTTTTATTAGGAATTCTCCACGGTGATCCTTCCACCTACGGTCTAAAGAAGCCTTGGATATGAAGCTTATTGAAAATGATATACCATCATGGGAGTAATAAAGTAAATGACAAACGCCCGTCGTACGGGGAAGAAATGCGATTTTACTAATTAGAAATTATCAAATTCCGCCTCCCAATACATTGGAGAATGTATTTTTAAGCCGAAGAAACACATCTAAATCGATAATGACCCAAGATATCAAAATAAAAACGAAATATTATATAAATAAAGTGATATAAAGACCGAAAGTGCGTGAAAACGGGGGAATTTAGGCTCGGGACCAGTTATGTTATGGCAGAACGCAATGAGTTCGACACGAATCGCCGTTCCGCTTCCGGAAACATATTATTATAGGAATTCGGCGTCGGGTCACACGATGGGCGCGAGAAGAGCTTCGCCGGCATGTGTGGTGGGTCCGTAGCTCTTCCCGGTTCGAAAGTGATGGCTGTTTAAGTTCGGGTCGAATCTACCATAAGAGAATAGAATTTGGTTTTACTTTTGGGTGCGATCATACCAGCACTAATGCACCGGATCCCATCGAACTCCGGTTAAGCGTGCTTGGGCGAGAGTAGTACTAGGATGGGTGACCCCCTGGAAGTCCTCGTGTTGCACCCCCTTTTTTGCCGTCCGTCAGTATTGCTCGATTCTTTTTTATGCTCGATTTTCGTTTTATTAGGAATTCTCCTCTGTGATCATTCCACCTACTGTCTAAAGAAGCCTTTGATATGAAGATTATTGAATATGTTATACCGTCTCGGGAGTAATAATGTAAATGACAAACGTCAGTCGTAAGTGGAAGAAATGCGATTTTACTAATTAGAAATTATCAAATTCCGCCTCCCAATACATTGGAGAATGTATTTTTAAGCCGAAGAAACACATCTAAATCGATAATGACCCAAGATATCAAAATAGAAACGAAATATTATATAAATTAAGTGATATAAAGGCCGAAAGTGCGTGAAAACGGGGGAATTTAGGCTCGGGACCAGTTATGTCATGGCGGAACGCAATGAGTTCGACACGAATCGCCGTTCCGCTTCCGGAAACATATTATAATAGGAATTCTGAGCGTCGGGTCACACGATGGGCGCGAGAAGAGCTTCGCCGGCATGTGTGGTGGGTCCCGTAGCTCTTCCTAGTTCGAAAGTGATGGCTGTTGAAGTTCGGGTCGAATCTACCATAAGAGAATAGAATTTGGTTCTACTTCTGGGTGCGATCATACCAGCACTAATGCACCGGATCCCATCAGAACTCCGAAGTTAAGCGTGCTTGGGCGAGAGTAGTACTAGGATGGGTGACCCCCTGGGAAGTCCTCGTGTTGCACCCCTTTTTTTTGCCGTCCAGCGCTGCTCGATTCTTTTTTTACGCTCGATTTTTCGTTTTATTAGGAATTCTCCACGGTGATCCTTCCACCTACGGTCTAAAGAAGCCTTGGATATGAAGCTTATTGAAAATGATATACCGTCACGGGAGTAATAAAGTAAATGACAAACGCTCGTCGTACGGGGAAGAAATGCGATTTTACTAATTCGAAATTATCAAATTCCGCCTCCCAATACATTGGAGAATGTATTTTTAAGCCGAAGAAACACATCTAAATCGAAAATGACACAAGATATCAAAATAAAAACAAAATATTATATAAATAAAGTGATATAAAGGCCGAAAGTGCGTGAAAACGAGGGAATTTAGGCTCGGGACCAGTTATGTCATGGCGGAACGCAATGAGTTCGACACGAATCGCCGTTCCGCTTCCGGAAACATATTATAATAGGAATTCTGAGCGTCGAGTCATACGATGGGCGCGAGAAGAGCTTCGCCGGCATGTGTGGTGGGTCCCGTAGATCCTCCCGGTTCGAAAGTGATGGCTATTTGAAGTTCGGGTCGAATCTACCATAAGAGTATAGAATTTGGTTCTACTTATGGGTGCGATCATACCAGCACTAATGCACCGGATTCCATCAGAACTCCGAAGTTAAGCGTGCCTGGGCGAGAGTAGTACTAGGATTGGTGACCCCTTGGGAAGTCCTCGTGTTGTACCCCTTTTTTTTGCCGTCCAGCGCTGCTCGATTCTTTTTTTACGCTCGATTTTTCGTTTTATTAGGAATTTTCCACGATGATCCTTCCACCTACGGTCTAAAGAAGCCTTGGATATGAAGCTTATTGAAAATGATATACCGTCACGGGAGTAATAAAGTAAATGACAAACGCCCGTCGTAATGGGAAGAAATGCGATTTTACTAATTAGAAATTATCAAATTCCGCCTCCCAATACATTGGAGAATGTATTTTTAAGCCGAAGAAACACATCTAAATCGATAATGACCCAAGATATCAAAATTAAAACGAAATATTATATAAATAAAGTGATATAAAGGCCGAAAGTGCATGAAAACGGGGGAATTTAGGCTCGGGACCAGTTATGTCATGGCGGAACGCTATGAGTTCGACACGAATCGCCGTTCCGCTTCCGGAAACATATTATAATAGGAATTCTGAGCGTCGGGTCACACGATGGGCGCGAGAAGAGCTTCGCCGGCATGTGTGGTGGGTCCGTAGCTCTTTCCGGTTCGAAAGTGATGGTTGTTTAAGTTCGGGTCGAATCTACCATAAGAGAATAGAATTTGGTTCTACTTTTGGGTGCGATCATACCAGCACTAATGCACCGGATCCCATCAGAACTTCGAAGTGAAGCGTGCTTGGGCGAGAGTAGTACTTGGATGGGTGACCCCCTGGGAAGTCCTCGTGTTGCCCTTTTTTGCCGTCCAGCGCTGCTCGATTCTTTTTTTACGCTCGATTTTTCGTTTTATTAGGAATTCTCCACGGTGATCCTTCCACCTACGGTCTAAAGAAGCCTTGGATATGAAGCTTATTGAAAATGATATACCGACACGGGAGTAATAAAGTAAATGACAAACGTCCGTCGTACGGGGAAGAAATGCGATTTTACTAATTAGAAATTATCAAATTCCGCCTCCCAATACATTGGAGAATGTATTTTTAAGCCGAAGAAACACATCTAAATCGATAATGACCCAAGATATCAAAATAGAAACGAAATATTATATAAATTAAGTGATATAAAGGCCGAAAGTGCGTGAAAACGGGGGAATTTAGGCTCGGGACCAGTTATGTCATGGCGGAACGCAATGAGTTCGACACGAATCGCCGTTTCGCTTACGGAAACATATTATTATAGGAATTCTGAGCGTCGGGTCACACGATGGGCGCGAGAAGAGCTTCGCCGGCATGTGTGGTGGGTCCCATAGCTCTTCCCGGTTCGAAAGTGATGGCTGTTGAAGTTCGGGTCGAATCTACCATAAGAGAATAGAATTTGGTTCTACTTCTGGGTGCGATCATACCAGCACTAATGCACCGGATCCCATCAGAACTCCGAAGTGAAGCGTGCTTGGGCGAGAGTAGTACTAGGATGGGTGACCTCCTGGGAAGTCCTCGTGTTGCACCCCCTTTTTTTGCCGTCCAGCACTGCTCGATTCTTTTTTTACGCTCGATTTTTCGTTTTATTAGGAATTCTCCACGGTGATCCTTCCACCTACGGTCTAAAGAAGCCTTGGATATGAAGCTTATTGAAAATGATATACCGTCACGGGAGTAATAAAGTAAATGACAAACGTCCGTAAATGCGGAAGAAATGCGATTTTACTAATTAGAAATTATCAAATTCCGCCTCCCAATACATTGGAGAATGTATTTTTAAGCCGAAGAAACACATCTAAATCGATAATGACCCAAGATATCAAAATAAAAACGAAATATTATATAAATAAAGTGATATAAAGGCCGAAAGTGCGTGAAAACGGGGGAATTTAGGCTCGGGACCAGTTATGTCATGGCGGAACGCTATGAGTTCGACACGAATCGCCGTTCCGCTTACGGAAACATATTATTATAGGAATTCTGAGCGTCGGGTCACACGATGGGCGCGAGAAGAGCCCCTTTTTTTGCCGTCCAGCGCTGCTCGATTCTTTTTTTACGCTCGATTTTTCGTTTTATTAGGTATTCTCCACGGTGATCCTTCCACCTACGGTCTAAAGAAGCCTTGGATATGAAGCTTATTGAAAATGATATACCGACACGGGAGTAATAAAGTAAATGACAAACGTCCGTCGTACGGGGAAGAAATGCGATTTTACTAATTAGAAATTATCAAATTCCGCCTCCCAATACATTGGAGAATGTATTTTTAAGCCTAAGAAACACATCTAAATCGATAATGACCCAAGATATCAAAATAAAAACGAAATATTATATAAATAAAGTGATATAAAGGCCGAAAGTGCGTGAAAACGAGGGAATTTAGGCTCGGGATCAGTTATGTCATGGCGGAACGCTATGAGTTCGACACGAATCACCGTTCCGCTTCCGGAAACATATTATAATAGGAATTCTGAGCGTCGGGTCACACGATGGGCGCGAGAAGAGCTTCGCCGGCATGTGTGGTGGGTCCCGTAGCTCCTCCCGGTTCGAAAGTGATGGCTATTTGAAGTTCGGGTCGAATCTACCATAAGAGTATAGAATTTGGTTCTACTTATGGGTGCGATCATACCAGCACTAATGCACCGGATCCCATCAAAACTCCAAAGTTAAGCGTGCTTGGGCGAGAGTAGTACTAGGATGGGTGAGCCCCTGGGAAGTCCTCGTGTTGCACCCCCTTTTTTTTGCCGTCCAACGCTGCTCGATTTTTCATTTTCTTAGGAATTCTCCACGGTGATCCTTCCACCTACGGTCTAAAGAAGCCTTGGATATGAAGCTTATTGAAAATGATATACCGTCACGGGAGTAATAAAGTAAATCACAAACGCCCGTAAATGCGGGAAGAAATACGATTTTACTAATTAGAAATTATCAAATTCCGCCTCCCAATACATTGGAGAATGTATTTTTAAGCCGAAGAAACACATCTAAATCGATAATGACCCAAGATATCAAAATAAAAACGAAATATTATATAAATAAAGTGATATAAAAGCCGAAAGTGCGTGAAAACGGGGGAATTTAGGCTCGGGACCAGTTATGTCATGGCGGAACGCAATGAGTTCGACACGAATCGCCGTTCCGCTTCCGGAAACATATTATAATAGGAATTCTGAGCGTCGGGTCACACGATGGGCGCGAGAAGAGCTTCGCCGGCATGTGTGGTGGGTCCCGTAGCTCTTCCTAGTTCGAAAGTGATGGCTGTTGAAGTTCGGGTCGAATCTACCATAAGAGAATAGAATTTGGGTCTACTTCTGGGTGTGATCATACCAGCACTAATGCACCGGATCCCATCAGAACTCCGAAGTTAAGCGTGCTTGGGCGAGAGTAGTACTAGGATGGGTGACCCCCTGGGAAGTCCTCGTGTTGCACCCCTTTTTTTTGCCGTCCAGCGCTGCTCGATTCTTTTTTTACGCTCGATTTTTCGTTTTATTAGGAATTCTCCACGGTGATCCTTCCACCTACGGTCTAAAGAAGCCTTGGATATGAAGCTTATTGAAAATGATATACCGTCACGGGAGTAATAAAGTAAATGACAAACGTTCGTCGTACGGGGAAGAAATGCGATTTTACTAATTAGAAATTATCAAATTCCGCCTCCCAATACATTGGAGAATGTATTTTTTAAGCCTAAGAAACACATCTAAATCGAAAATGACCCAAGATATTAAAATAAAAACAAAATATTATATAATTAAAGTGATATAAAGGCCGAAAGTGCGTGAAAACGGGGGAATTTAGGCTCGGGACCAGTTATGTCATGGCGGAACGCAATGAGTTCGACACGAATCGCCGTTCCGCTTCCGGAAACATATTATAATAGGAATTCTGAGCGTCGAGTCATACGATGGGCGCGAGAAGAGCTTCGCCGGCATGTGTGGTGGGTCCCGTAGATCCTCCCGGTTCGAAAGTGATGGCTATTTGAAGTTCGGGTCGAATCTACCATAAGAGTATAGAATTTGGTTCTACTTATGGGTGCGATCATACCAGCACTAATGCACCGGATTCCATCAGAACTCCGAAGTTAAGCGTGCCTGGGCGAGAGTAGTACTAGGATTGGTGACCCCTTGGGAAGTCCTCGTGTTGTACCCCTTTTTTGCCGTCAGTATTGCTCGATTCTTTTTTTACGCTCGATTTTTCGTTTTATTAGGAATTCTCCACGATGATCCTTCCACCTACGGTCTAAAGAAGCCTTGGATATGAAGCTTATTGAAAATGATATACCGTCACGGGAGTAATAAAGTAAATGACAAACGCCCGTCGTAATGGGAAGAAATGCGATTTTACTAATTAGAAATTATCAAATTCCGCCTCTCAATACATTGGAGAATGTATTTTTAAGCCGAAGAAACACATCTAAATCGATAATGACCCAAGATATCAAAATAAAAACGAAATATTATATAAATAAAGTGATATAAAGGCCGAAAGTGCGTGAAAACGGGGAATTTAGGCTCGGGACCGATTATGTTATGGCGGAACGCAATGAGTTCGACACGAATCGCCGTTCCGCTTAGGAAACATATTATTATAGGAATTCGAGCATCGGGTCACACGATGGGCGCGAGAAGAGCTTCACGGCATGTGTGGTGGGTCCGTAGCTCTTCCCGGTTCGAAAGTGATGGTTGTTTAAGTTCGGGTCGAATCTACCATAAGAGAATAGAATTTGGTTCTACTTTTGGGTGCGATCATACCAGCACTAATGCACCGGATCCCATCAGAACTTCGAAGTGAAGCGTGCTTGGCGAGTAGTACTTGGATGGGTGACCCCACAGGAAGTCCTCGTGTTGCACCCCCTTTTTTTGCCGTCCAGCGCTACTCGATTCTTTTTTTACGCTCGATTTTTCATTTTATTAGGAATTCTCCACGGTGATCCTTCCACCTACGGTCTAAAGAAACCTTGGATATGAAGCTTATTGAAAATGATATACCGACACGGGAGTAATAAAGTAAATGACAAACATCCGTCGTACGGGGAAGAAATGCGATTTTACTAATTAGAAATTATCAAATTCCGCCTCCCAATACATTGGAGAATGTATTTTTAAGCCGAAGAAACACATCTAAATCGATAATGACCCAAGATATCAAAATAGAAACGAAATATTATATAAATTAAGTGATATAAAGGCCGAAAGTGCGTGAAAACGGGGGAATTTAGGCTCGGGACCAGTTATGTCATGGCGGAACGCAATGAGTTCGACACGAATCGCCGTTCCGCTTACGGAAACATATTATTATAGGAATTCTGAGCGTCGGGTCACACGATGGGCGCGAGAAGAGCTTCGCCGGCATGTGTGGTGGGTCCCGTAGCTCTTCCCGGTTCGAAAGTGATGGTTGTTGAAGTTCGGGTCGAATCTACCATAAGAGAATAGAATTTGGTTCTACTTCTGGTGCGATCATACCAGCACTAATGCACCGGATCCCATCAGAACTTTGAAGTTAAGCGTGCTTGGGCGAGAGTAGTACTAGGATGGGTGACCCCCTGGGAAGTCCTCGTGTTGCACCCCCTTTTTTGCCGTCCAGCGCTGCTCGATTCTTTTTTTACGCTCGATTTTTCGTTTTATTAGGAATTCTCCACGGTGATCCTTCCACCTACGGTCTAAAGAAGCCTTGGATATGAAGCTTATTGAAAATGATATACCGTCATGGGAGTAATAAAGTAAATGACAAACGTCCGTCGTACGGGGAAGAAATGCGATTTTACTAATTAGAAATTATCAAATTCCGCCTCCCAATACATTGGAGAATGTATTTTTAAGCCGAAGAAACACATCTAAATCGATAATGACCCAAGATATCAAAATAAAAACGAAATATTATATAAATAAAGTGATATAAAGGCCGAAAGTGCGTGAAAACGGGGGAATTTAGGCTCGGGACCAGTTATGTCATGGAGGAACGCAATGAGTTCGACACGAATCGCCGTTCCGCTTCCGGAAACATATTATTATAGGAATTCTGAGCGTCGGGTCACACGATGGGCGCGAGAAGAGCCCCTTTTTTTGCCGTCCAGCGCTGCTCGATTCTTTTTTTACGCTCGATTTTTCGTTTTATTAGGAATTCTCCACGGTGATCCTTCCACCTACGGTCTAAAGAAGCCTTGGATATGAAGCTTATTGAAAATGATATACCGACACGGGAGTAATAAAGTA
The DNA here is from genome assembly GCA_033398695.1 of Orobanche coerulescens. Classification (NCBI taxonomy): domain Eukaryota; kingdom Viridiplantae; phylum Streptophyta; class Magnoliopsida; order Lamiales; family Orobanchaceae; genus Orobanche; species Orobanche coerulescens. The sequence goes on from CM065816.1 coordinate 147,157,600, forward strand.
AATGACAAACGTCCGTCGTACGGGGAAGAAATGCGATTTTACTAATTAGAAATTATCAAATTCCGCCTCCCAATACATTGGAGAATGTATTTTTAAGCCGAGGAAACACATCTAAATCGATAATGACCCAAGATATCAAAATAAAAACGAAATATTATATAAATAAAGTGATATAAAGGCCGAAAGTGCGTGAAAACGAGGGAATTTAGGCTCGGGATCAGTTATGTCATGGCGGAACGCTATGAGTTCGACACGAATCACCGTTACGCTTCCGGAAACATATTATAATAGGAATTCTGAGCGTCGAGTCATACGATGGGCGCGAGAAGAGCTTCGCCGGCATGTGTGGTGGGTCCCGTAGATCCTCCCGGTTCGAAAGTGATGGCTATTTGAAGTTCGGGTCGAATCTACCATAAGAGTATAGAATTTGGTTCTACTTATGGGTGCGATCATACCAGCACTAATGCACCGGATTCCATCAGAACTCCGAAGTTAAGCGTGCCTGGGCGAGAGTAGTACTAGGATTGGTGACCCCTTGGGAAGTCCTCGTGTTGTACCCCTTTTTTTTGCCGTCCAGCGCTGCTCGATTCTTTTTTTACGCTCGATTTTTCGTTTTATTAGGAATTCTCCACGATGATCCTTCCACCTACGGTCTAAAGAAGCCTTGGATATGAAGCTTATTGAAAATGATATACCGTCACGGGAGTAATAAAGTAAATGACAAACGCCCGTCGTAATGGGAAGAAATGCGATTTTACTAATTAGAAATTATCAAATTCCGCCTCTCAATACATTGGAGAATGTATTTTTAAGCCGAAGAAACACATCTAAATCGATAATGACCCAAGATATCAAAATAAAAACGAAATATTATATAAATAAAGTGATATAAAGGCCGAAAGTGCGTGAAAACGGGGGAATTTAGGCTCGGGACCAGTTATGTTATGGCGGAACGCAATGAGTTCGACACGAATCGCCGTTCCGCTTCCGGAAACATATTATTATAGGAATTCTGAGCATCGGGTCACACGATGGGCGCGAGAAGAGCTTCGCCGGCATGTGTGGTGGGTCCGTAGCTCTTCCCGGTTCGAAAGTGATGGTTGTTTAAGTTCGGGTCGAATCTACCATAAGAGAATAGAATTTGGTTCTACTTTTGGGTGCGATCATACCAGCACTAATGCACCGGATCCCATCAGAACTTCGAAGTGAAGCGTGCTTGGGCGAGAGTAGTACTTGGATGGGTGACCCCCTGGGAAGTCCTCGTGTTGCACCCCCTTTTTTTGCCGTCCAGCGCTGCTCGATTCTTTTTTTACGCTCGATTTTTCGTTTTATTAGGAATTCTCCACGGTGATCCTTCCACCTACGGTCTAAAGAAGCCTTGGATATGAAGCTTATTGAAAATGATATACCGACACGGGAGTAATAAAGTAAATGACAAACGTCCGTCGTACGGGGAAGAAATGCGATTTTACTAATTAGAAATTATCAAATTCCGCCTCCCAATACATTGGAGAATGTATTTTTAAGCCGAAGAAACACATCTAAATCGATAATGACCCAAGATATCAAAATAGAAACGAAATATTATATAAATTAAGTGATATAAAGGCCGAAAGTGCGTGAAAACGGGGGAATTTAGGCTCGGGACCAGTTATGTCATGGCGGAACGCAATGAGTTCGACACGAATCGCCGTTTCGCTTACGGAAACATATTATTATAGGAATTCTGAGCGTCGGGTCACACGATGGGCGCGAGAAGAGCTTCGCCGGCATGTGTGGTGGGTCCCGTAGCTCTTCCCGGTTCGAAAGTGATGGTTGTTGAAGTTCGGGTCGAATCTACCATAAGAGAATAGAATTTGGTTCTACTTCTGGGTGCGATCATACCAGCACTAATGCACCGGATCCCATCAGAACTCCGAAGTGAAGCGTGCTTGGGCGAGAGTAGTACTAGGATGGGTGACCCCTGGGAAGTCCTCGTGTTGCACCCCCTTTTTTGCCGTCCAGCGCTGCTCGATTCTTTTTTTACGCTCGATTTTTCGTTTTATTAGGAATTCTCCACGGTGATCCTTCCACCTACGGTCTAAAGAAGCCTTGGATATGAAGCTTATTGAAAATGATATACCGTCATGGGAGTAATAAAGTAAATGACAAACGTCCGTCGTACGGGGAAGAAATGCGATTTTACTAATTAGAAATTATCAAATTCCGCCTCCCAATACATTGGAGAATGTATTTTTAAGCCGAAGAAACACATCTAAATCGATAATGACCCAAGATATCAAAATAAAAACGAAATATTATATAAATAAAGTGATATAAAGGCCGAAAGTGCGTGAAAACGGGGGAATTTAGGCTCGGGACCAGTTATGTCATGGAGGAACGCAATGAGTTCGACACGAATCGCCGTTCCGCTTCCGGAAACATATTATTATAGGAATTCTGAGCGTCGGGTCACACGATGGGCGCGAGAAGAGCCCCTTTTTTTGCCGTCCAGCGCTGCTCGATTCTTTTTTTACGCTCGATTTTTCGTTTTATTAGGAATTCTCCACGGTGATCCTTCCACCTACGGTCTAAAGAAGCCTTGGATATGAAGCTTATTGAAAATGATATACCGACACGGGAGTAATAAAGTAAATGACAAACGTCCGTCGTACGGGGAAGAAATGCGATTTTACTAATTAGAAATTATCAAATTCCGCCTCCCAATACATTGGAGAATGTATTTTTAAGCCGAGGAAACACATCTAAATCGATAATGACCCAAGATATCAAAATAAAAACGAAATATTATATAAATAAAGTGATATAAAGGCCGAAAGTGCGTGAAAACGAGGGAATTTAGGCTCGGGATCAGTTATGTCATGGCGGAACGCTATGAGTTCGACACGAATCACCGTTCCGCTTCCGGAAACATATTATAATAGGAATTCTGAGCGTCGAGTCATACGATGGGCGCGAGAAGAGCTTCGCCGGCATGTGTGGTGGGTCCCGTAGATCCTCCCGGTTCGAAAGTGATGGCTATTTGAAGTTCGGGTCGAATCTACCATAAGAGTATAGAATTTGGTTCTACTTATGGGTGCGATCATACCAGCACTAATGCACCGGATTCCATCAGAACTCCGAAGTTAAGCGTGCCTGGGCGAGAGTAGTACTAGGATTGGTGACCCCTTGGGAAGTCCTCGTGTTGTACCCCTTTTTTTTGCCGTCCAGCGCTGCTCGATTCTTTTTTTACGCTCGATTTTTCGTTTTATTAGGAAGTCTCCACGATGATCCTTCCACCTACGGTCTAAAGAAGCCTTGGATATGAAGCTTATTGAAAATGATATACCGTCACGGGAGTAATAAAGTAAATGACAAACGCCCATCGTAATGGGAAGAAATGCGATTTTACTAATTAGAAATTATCAAATTCCGCCTCTCAATACATTGGAGAATGTATTTTTAAGCCGAAGAAACACATCTAAATCGATAATGACCCAAGATATCAAAATAAAAACGAAATATTATATAAATAAAGTGATATAAAGGCCGAAAGTGCGTGAAAACGGGGGAATTTAGGCTCGGGACCAGTTATGTTATGGCGGAACGCAATGAGTTCGACACGAATCGCCGTTCCGCTTCCGGAAACATATTATTATAGGAATTCTGAGCATCGGGTCACACGATGGGCGCGAGAAGAGCTTCGCCGGCATGTGTGGTGGGTCCGTAGCTCTTCCCGGTTCGAAAGTGATGGTTGTTTAAGTTCGGGTCGAATCTACCATAAGAGAATAGAATTTGGTTCTACTTTTGGGTGCGATCATACCAGCACTAATGCACCGGATCCCATCAGAACTTCGAAGTGAAGCGTGCTTGGGCGAGAGTAGTACTTGGATGGGTGACCCCCTGGGAAGTCCTCATGTTGCACCCCCTTTTTTTGCCGTCCAGCGCTGCTCGATTCTTTTTTTACGCTCGATTTTTCGTTTTATTAGGAATTCTCCACGGTGATCCTTCCACCTACGGTCTAAAGAAGCCTTGGATATGAAGCTTATTGAAAATGATATACCGACACGGGAGTAATAAAGTAAATGACAAACGTCCGTCGTACGGGGAAGAAATGCGATTTTACTAATTAGAAATTATCAAATTCCGCCTCCCAATACATTGGAGAATGTATTTTTAAGCCGAAGAAACACATCTAAATCGATAATGACCCAAGATATCAAAATCGAAACGAAATATTATATAAATTAAGTGATATAAAGGCCGAAAGTGCGTGAAAACGGGGGAATTTAGGCTCGGGACCAGTTATGTCATGGCGGAACGCAATGAGTTCGACACGAATCGCCGTTTCGCTTACGGAAACATATTATTATAGGAATTACGGCGTCGGGTCACACGATGGGCGCGAGAAGAGCTTCGCCGGCATGTGTGGTGGGTCCCGTAGCTCTTCCTAGTTCGAAAGTGATGGCTGTTGAAGTTCGGGTCGAATCTACCATAAGAGAATAGAATTTGGGTCTACTTCTGGGTGTGATCATACCAGCACTAATGCACCGGATCCCATCAGAACTCCGAAGTTAAGCGTGCTTGGGCGAGAGTAGTACTAGGATGGGTGACCCCCTGGGAAGTCCTCGTGTTGCACCCCTTTTTTTTGCCGTCGGCCTTTGCTCGATTCTTTTTTTACGCTCGATTTTTCGTTTTATTAGGAATTCTCCACGGTGATCCTTCCACCTACGGTCTAAAGAAGCCTTGGATATGAAGCTTATTGAAAATGATATACCGTCACGGGAGTAATAAAGTAAATGACAAACGCCCGTCGTACGGGGAAGAAATGCGATTTTACTAATTAGAAATTATCAAATTCCGCCTCCCAATACATTGGAGAATGTATTTTTAAGCCGAAGAAACACATCTAAATCGATAATGACACAAGATATCAAAATAAAAACGAAATATTATATAAATAAAGTGATATAAAGGCCGAAAGTGCGTGAAAATGGGGGAATTTAGGCTCGGGACCAGTTATGTCATGGAGGAACGCAATGAGTTCGACACGAATCGCCATTCTGCTTCCGGTAACATATTATAATAGGAATTCTGTGTGTCGGGTCACACGATGGGCGCGAGAAGAGCCCCTTTTTTTGCCGTCCAGTTTCGATTCTTTTACGCTCGATTTTTCGTTTTATTAGGAATTCTCCACGGTGATCCTTCCACCTACGGTCTAAAGAAGCCTTGGATATGAAGCTTATTGAAAATGATATACCGTCACGGGAGTAATAAAGTAAATGACAAACGTCCGTCGTACGGGGAAGAAATGCGATTTTACTAATTAGAAATTATCAAATTCCGCCTCCCAATACATTGGAGAATGTATTTTTAAGCCTAAGAAACACATCTAAATCGATAATGACCCAAGATATCAAAATAAAAACGAAATATTATATAAATAAAGTGATATAAAGGCCGAAAGTGCGTGAAAACGAGGGAATTTATGCTCGGGACCAGTTATGTCATGGCGGAACGCAATGAGTTCGACACGAATCACCGTTCCGCTTCCGGAAACATATTATAATAGGAATTCTGAGCGTCGAGTCACACGATGGGCGCGAGAAGAG